>CM072164.1:2428660-2552122 GCA_036850595.1 Rhyacichthys aspro | reverse complement strand
GATCAAAATATCAAATTCAACTAGAGACGCAGCTGTTTTTGTCATAATTGTATTTATTATTCAGCGTAAACAAGACAAAAATTTAAAAATTAAAAAGAAAAAAAAAATCTTTTAACTTTTTAATCTTTAAATAAAAACACACAAAAAGCAATTCTCTTTTAAGCTCAGAAACAAACAGGGAACATAATGTCAGTAAATCTGTCTTTTTTTAAATTGTCAGACATTTATATTTAGTTATGCTAGTATAATTAAATATAAATACCAATATAAAAGTATGGTGTGAAATGTCAAATAAAATACAATATTGCACATGTGTATAATCAAGTGGCTCTGTTCACATTGATTTTCCCTTTACAACTTTTGTCTTTTAGTATAATCTGATCAAACAAATGAATCTGTAACTTATTGACACAGATGACAACATACAACTAAATGTTTATATCCATGTTCCAGGTTAAATTAAGGCTGAAAATAGGTCCTCTTCACACAACTAAATGATTCTAAACGCCGTAATCAAACCCCATTTACATCGTTTTGCGGCTAACAGCTCGTCTAACGGCCTCATTAATCCCAGAAAGCCAGTGACAGACACTGAGACGTCTGCTTATTTCCTCCGACGTGAGCAGGAGCAGTCAGCAGATCGGGTTACTAGGCAGAACTCTGTGTTGAAGGATCGTTTTCTCTCCTTTTTTTTCCCTGCTAGATGGCGCTAACCGTCCCACTTTTTTCTGTCCCCTCCGCATCCAGTCACACGGCGCCGCTGCTGGATGCGGGGACCACATCTCTGCTGTCTCCACGGCAACCGGGGCTGGGTACCGGGAGGCTGCGACGAGAGCGTGTTACTGTAATGTGCCGAAGCGGACTGTAACGAGTCCAGCGGGTTTCGGGGGAAAAAGGGTGGTGCCTTCAGGCGTCTTCCAATCGGAGCCCGGCGTAACCACGGCGATGAGGAGGATGAAGAGGAGGAGGAGGTGATGGACAGCCGTGACCTTCATTTCCAGAGAACAAAAGTACAGTATAGTGAGAGGAAACGTAAGGGTCGCTCAGGAAATATAGGTTATGGATTCAAGTGTTTGTTGAGGACAATAAAAAGAAAAGTATTTTTAAGGAAGATTGTAGAAAAACCTTTTACTTTTTTGACTTCTTAACTTATCTTCTTAACCATTTTATTATTTTGTCAAAGCAGTTAGATTAATGTCTGGCCTTGTGTCTCATAAAGTGGAATGAAAAAGAGGGATTTCATATTTTTCCCAGTTTTCAAAGTAATATTCGATTAAACTTGTGTCTTTGTGTAAAAGTTAGTTTCTCCTTCAGAGGCTTGTGTTTGCGTTGAGTCCAGAGAGAGACGTCTGCAGCAGAAACAGAGATGTGTTTTATCAGATTTAAAGAGGACTTTCAAAAAATGGATGCATTGAATTGAAAGAGAATATATTGATGTGAAGCTGGAGGTACAGCTGCTGCAGTAAACGCTTCTTTTTTGTTTTTTATTCCCATCTTTCTCAACATTAAATTCATAGCTGCAGCAGTTTCCTCTCGTTTAGACTCAATATTTGAGTTTGTACAGGTTCTGCTTGTGTTTAATGCAGCGGAGACGATAAATACGACGTTTAAATTCATGAAGAAAGAGCCGTACGACACTGACTCTGTTTAAAAATGGAAACAGCTGCTGAGAATAAACACTAGCTTTGGGGAAAAAGTACAACATTTGTCAGGTTTTCTCTTAAAATATGACGTTTATCACAAGAACAAGACATACTTATTTAATTGCTTCCATAAAACATGCACTAAACCAGAAAAAATATGAAATTACTGCGATCTAAACAATGTGTTTGAATAACATCAAGCAAACAATCTTTTTTTTACATTTTTAAATCCATTCAGTTTCAAAGTTTGAATTAGAAAACACAAGCCGTCATTCTTACAAACTTATTTAAACACCTCTTCTATTACATTGTTATTACATGTCAATTACATATCTATTGGCTTACGTCTATGTCACACACGTCAAACTCAAGGACCTTTGTTTTATTTTGTCCTCCATTACATTTAGAAGGTGACTAAACTATTCTAAACACATGTAATAATGAACAGTGCCACTAAATAACACTAAACAGGGGTAAACGTTTTAAAGGGAGCAAAAAGAAGCTTAAAATGAGGGAAAAGTGGCACAAATTGAAGTGAAAATGAAGTAAAAAGAGGAAATGACGGTGAAACTTTACATTTAAACACTGTCAAACTTAACAAAAGACAAATAAGTGTTCGACCTCTTTCCTTTTGTTTCTCATTTTCTCTCGAGTATCGTCCAAAAACCAAAGAGTTTCTAACAACTTAACCTTCAATATTTACATTTAATAACTCTAAAAGCATCAAAGACAGAATTATTCAGAGCTAAACACACCCCTGTAGATCTAAATGTACAGAGATGTCGTTGTGTTATTCTAACGTGACTCTATTCTCTAAAAACACAGCTTTAAGAGAGATTTCTGACCTGAAGCAGCGGTGGAAATGATTTCTTGTAACTTATTTTGCAGCTCGACGTCGTTAAAGATTACAGCGCCGGGGTAATTACGTTTCCTGCTCTTTTTAATTGTCCGACTAACGCTCCATTGACTCAGTGCGAGAAGTGCAAAGTGAGGCTATAAATCGCGTTTGTGCGTCTGCTCTGACCCGGGACACAGAACCCAAGCCTGGGTTCTTCCTTTCGGTGTAATTTTAACCACGTACGGGATGAGAACACTGTCACACTTCAGGATGTGATGTAGAGTCTGCCTCGATGGATTCGAAGTGTTGTTTCTGAGAACCGTGGTGAAGAAACACTGTATTTATAGAAGAAGACGCAGCGGTGTAACATGGAGAGGTGTCTATAGAGTTTAACAGTGTTGAAGAATTAAACCAGAACACGGACAGAACCTCAAACCAGGAAAAATAAAATAGGTTCATGTCATTCGTTCAGAAAGTTTGGTTTATTCAACACTGAGCAAAGTCCAATCTTCTTTTGTGGAACTCGACACAAAGTTCATCTGTTTCTGGATGAAAACCAGAAAGAAGTTCGGAAAAAACAGGAAATTAGACTGAAAATGAGCAATAAAAACTACAGAGTTTCAACGATGGATCACAACAAATGAACCTGAGTTTTTACAGAAGAATTCATCTCCAGAAAAATAACATTTACTGCTCTAACCTCGCTCTGGAATCATAGATCCTGGTCTAGTCCTGGTCTAGTCCTGGTCTAGTCCTGGTCTGATCCTGGTCTAGTCCTGGTCTAGTCCTGGTCTAGTTCTGGTCTAGTCCTGGTCTGATCCTGGTCTAGTCCTGGTCTAGTCCTGGTCTAGTCCTGGTCTGATCCTGGTCTGATCCTGGTCTAGTCCTGGTCTAGTCCTGGTCTAGTCCTGGTCTGCTCCTGGTCTAGACCTGGTCTAGTCCTGGTCTAGTCCTGGTCTAGTCCTGGTCTAGTCCAGGTCTAGTCCTGGTCTAGTCCTGGTCTAGTCCTGGTCTGCTCCTGGTCTAGTCCTGGTCTAGACCTGGTCTGCTCCTGGTCTAGTACTGGTCTAGTCTTGGTCTGATCCTGGTCTGATCCTGGTCCAGTCTTGGTCTGATCCCGGTCCAGTCTTGGTCTGATCCTGGTCCAGTCTTGGTCTGATCCTGGTTTGATCCTGGTCTGATCCTGGTCCAGTCTTGGTCTGATCCGGGTCCAATCCTGGTCCAGTCCTGGTCCAGTCCTGGTCTGATCCTGTTTATTTCTCAATAAACACTGGGTGCAGTGGCTCAGGAAGAGATTAGGAAGAGAAGATGATTAATTAAGTTTATTTACAGGATCCTGGATATTTATTCACTTTTCTCTTTTTCTGTTTCTCTGAATGTGTCCAGAGCTGGAGTAGACACTCTCTCTGTATCACTGAACAACAATAACAAATCCAAACATCTTTATTCAAGTATGTGAGCGTGTGATTGGTCAAAACTAACATCACACACATGAGATGATTCTTATGCTTTTAGGAGATTAACCCAAGAACAGAACCTGTTTACTGCACATTTAAAGAGCTCTGTTTGCAAAATTAAGACAAAACCACATCAGAAAAGAAAAAAATCTTGCTGAAAGTTGAGGAACTATATGAACAGTTTGTTTGTTTTTGTCTAAACGGAGTCAGACTGCGTCACAGCTGAAGCATGAGCAGGAATCTCAGCGTGAAATGGGCTTAAGATTAAAACCTTTAAAGAGAAACTGAATCATGTGTAAATCACTGCGGCTTTTTTCATTTGAACAGTCTCAGGAAAGTTTCTGAGTCGTGACAAACGGAGCATGATAGACTCTGAATTAAATAGACGTGAATCTGAAGCAGCAACTTCCTTTTATTTTCTTTATTTAGAATCATTTAAATGTAGATTATAAATATTTTTTACACTTCTTTTGTTCATATTCACTGACACTTATTTCTTTTAAGCATTTTTTGTGGACGTTCTATTTCTAGATCCTTTTAGATCAGTCCCTTTCACACATTTATCTTTATTTATTCACTCCACTCTTTTTCATCAGCTTCAGTCAAATATTAGAACAAAACCTCAGTAATGAAGAGAGGCTTTTAAACTGCACCAGTCCAATCTGTTTCTGCCCCTGGACCCCTCTGTGTCTCCCTCTGGACCCCTCTGTTTCTGCCCCTGGACCCCTCTGTTTCTACCCCTGGACCCCTCTGTTTCTACCCCTGGACCCCTCTGTTTCCCCCTCTGTTTCTACCCCTGGACCCCTCTGTTTCTACCCCTGGACCCCTCTGTTTCTACCCCTGGACCCCTCTGTTTCCCCCTCTGTTTCTACCCCTGGACCCCTCTGTTTCTACCCCCGGACCCTTCTGTTTCTACCCCTGGACCCCTCTGTTTCTACCCCTGGACCCCTCTGTTTCTACCCCTGGACCCCTCTGTTTCTACCCCTGGACCCCTCTGTTTCCCCCTCTATTTCTACCCCTGGACCCCTCTGTTTCTACCCCTGGACCCCTCTCTTTCCCCCTCTGTTTCTACCCCCCAGACCCCTCTGTTTCTCCCTCTGTTTCTGCCCCTGGACCCCTCTGTTTCTCCCTCTGTTTCTACCCCTGGACCCCTCTGTTTCTACCACCGGACCCCTCCGTTTCTACCCCCAGACCCCTCTGTTTCTACCCCTGGACCCCTCTGTTTCTACCACCGGACCCCTCTGTTTCTACCCCCCAGACCCCTCTGTTTCTCCCTCTGTTTCTGCCCCTGGACCCCTCTGTTTCTCCCTCTGTTTCTACCCCTGGACCCCTCTGTTTCTACCACCGGACCCCTCCGTTTCTACCCCCAGACCCCTCTGTTTCTACCCCTGGACCCCTCTGTTTCTACCACCGGACCCCTCCGTTTCTACCCCCAGACCCCTCTGTTTCTACCCCTGGACCCCTCTGTTTCTACCCCCAGACCCCTCTGTTTCTACCCCTGGACCCCTCTGTTTCTACCCCCAGACCCCTCTGTTTCTACCCCTGGAACCCTCTGTTTCTCCCTCTGTTTCTACCCCTGTACCCCTCTGTTTCTACCCCTGTACACCTCTGTTTCTACCACCGGACCCCTCCGTTTCTACCCCCAGACCCCTCTCTTTCTGCCCCTGGTTCCGCCCCTGAACCCCTCTGTTTCTCCCTCTGTTTCTCCCTCTGTTTCTACCCCCGGACCCCTCTCTTTCTGCCCCTGGTTCCGCCCCTGAACCCCTCTGTTTCTCCCTCTCTGTTTCTACCCCCGGACCCCTCTCTTTCTGCCCCTGGTTCCGCCCCTGAACCCCTCTGTTTCTCCCTCTCTCTTTCTACCCCCGGACCCCTCTCTTTCTGCCCCTGGTTCCGCCCCTGGACCCCTCTGTTTCTCCCTCTGTTTCTCCCTCTGTTTCTCCCTCTGTTTCTACCCCCGGACCCCTCTCTTTCTGCCCCTGGTTCCGCCCCTGGACCCCTCTGTTTCTCCCTCTGTTTCTCCCTCTGTTTCTCCCTCTCTATTTCTACCCCCGGACCCCTCTCTTTCTGCCCCTGGTTCCGCCCCTGATCATTCATATCCTCGGACTGAATGAGCGCGTTACTGTTGCTATGAAAAAAAACCACACACAGCAAACTTGTGCGCTCCACTTTGGAAGAAACCATTGTGCGCGGAGCCTGTGCTGCTGCTGAAGCCCACCCCCCTGTTTCTGGGGTAAATGAGGAGAGCCCGGTGCAGGCAGCCAGCAACCAGTGCGTCTCTGCCGCGCTCTGCCTGCCAACAGACCAATCGGGATGCTCCGCTCGGCTCCGCGCACCGCTCCGTGAAGCTGGGCGCTGGGGAACTGCGACGGCCGCGCCAAGCCTCCTCATCCTCATCTCAGGTAGGACCCTCCACGAACTACGCCCTAAATCTCAATCCGCGCTGCGTGACGCTCCCGTGCCGCGTCCACGTCTCCAAAAAACACGCACACGCACGGCTTCTGTGTTCCTAGGGAGGGGTTGATAATGTTGTTGATGTCGCTCGCGTTCACGTAGGCTCCAGGCTTTTATTATTTTAAATTTTTCTTGGTAAACACTCACAGTCAGCGCATCTGCAACAAGGCTGGGTTTTTTTTATTTATTTTTTTTGCCGCGCGTCACAAAACACAGCTTTAAAAAAAAAAAATAAAAAATGTTGTTGCCGCTGCTGCGTTGAGGCGTGGATTTGCAGAAGAAGACGAAGAGAGGAGGAAGCGCGAGGGAAGGGGGCTGGATTTTGGGGCTAAGCGTGCTTTTCGTCCAAAACATGTTCAAGTTCGCGCAGGTGGTGCTGGCGGTGGACGCGGCGTGGACTTGCGGCAAAGCAGGTACTGACTGACGCGGAAGGAAAACGAGGTTTGGGAGCAGCTTGAGAGGAAAAGGCTGTGGCTGTAGCAGACTGCGGAAGGATGGAAGGAAGGGAAGGATATAGGGAGCTTATAGTAGGTCATAGCTCAATGTATCCGCGGCATATTTTATTGATAGCGCGCGTTATGATCCAGCGGTTTCATTTGGCCTCATTATTCATTCATTCTGGGAGTTGTGGAGCAGAGGCCGGCTTGTTTTTGTGTGTTTTCTGTGACATTACCGCCTCACCTCGTGCTGGAAATGAGTTTGCATAAGCGTTTTTTTTTCCCCTCAGTGTCTCGCTGTCACTAGGTAAGATGTAGGTAGACTCCCTCGGTGTGAGGCTGGAGGCTGGAGGGTGGTGCTGCTGCTGCTGTTTCTGTTTCTGCTGCTGCCGAACGGGACCGGACACAGACACCTACCTGAGCATGTGCTTCAGGAGGGTTTAGGCCCGGGTTCTGGGGAGGTGCCGCTGTGGGTTGGACTCGAGGTAAATAAAAGAGTTAATCAAATGAAGGAGGAAGTTAGCGAAGAAGGGTCATGTCCTGAATGGAAGAAAACAGTAGAAAACTCTTGATTTCTTTGCAAAAAACGTGTTTAATCCCAATCACAGGTCGTTTGGATTCATTGCAAAGACACAAGACACAGTAATTATTCCTTATAGCTCTACCTCAGGGCATTTATGTAGCTATAGCCTTCATTATTTGCACAGTTTCTTTATGATTGCAGTTGGAGGACATGGTTTTGTGATGATATAATGGTTTTAATTTACCAGGTGTAAATGAGTTGAAGACGGTCGTGTCCCAAATGGCTCAAAAACAGCAGTAAAAACGGAAACGTGGTCAATCTCAAACAAAGACTGGGTTTGTACATTCAGCTTCTGCACAAGAAGCATATTGGCTGCAGATAATGAGACTATATCCTCCGTACATTTACCACATCCCACATTTAGCTCTGTTTTTATGTCAAAAACTCTATATTTACCTGCTTAAACCACAAGATTATTATTCTGTATAAAGTGAGCACATGGCAGATAGAGTCACTGGTTTTATGGAAAGTCTGTACGTTTGTGGTGTTTCTGGATGATTACAGTTGAAAGATAAGAGGAAGAATATCAGTAAATGACAGCATCGCGGAGCTGGAGTTAAAAGTGTGTTTGATTAAAGATAGAGAAGGTAAATAAAGACTCAATGAATGTCCCACTTGAACAAAAACAGAAGAAAACTATCTTCAGCTCAAGTGTGGACACATGTTTTGTTTTAAGAATATTGCGTGTTCTCTGCAGATAATTATCCTCCGTTAAACATGTGATTTATTTGTGTTTATTTGCGGTTGTTTTTAGTTTCCAGTTTGAGAACGTGAATAAAGATGGAATGAAGCGGGTTGTAAAGTTAGGAACTCGCCAAACAACAGTCGTTTTTAAATGATTACCAAAAAAATCAAGTTTAATCTGAAACACAGGTTTATTTTGAATCTTTTTATTAAAGATATCACAGTAGAACAGCTTTAGGGTAATGCTATTATAACTGATTTAAGAGAAGGTAATAAAAACGTAAAGGTTGTGTCCCATTTGGCAGAAAACAGCTCTTAATTTTATGTATTTACAAAAGAAAAAAAAACACATTTAATGCACAAAAGATAAATCTGAAGATATTATATATATTCTGCATAAACGTGGCTCATTTATGTGGCTTTAAAGGTCAGTGCTATAGATTTGAATAGTTTCTGGAGAGTGTGTGACTGCAGTGGGATGCTCTGGTGGAGTTGTGTTTTATTTGTTTATTTGTTTGTGTTTTATTTCACAAAGACTGAAGGAAGTCTGTTACACACATTATTTCTGTATGACTTCAGTTTGTGGAAAATATCTTCATGAAATATATTTAACGGTAAATAAAGACTTAATGAAGTGGACGAGGTGTAAATATTGTTCGTTAGAAGAAAAAAACATGTTGAAACTCAAATGTTATTTATGAGACGATAGAAGAGAAGGCAGAGAAGTGATGTGATGCAACTTAAAAATAGCAGTGTTTGAAAGTGTTTGCAGATAATTTTAGTTCAGAAACTTCAGGTTGTGTTGCAGTGCGGACGACAAACAGACCTGGCCCAGTTCTGCCCCGATCCCTGGGGTTTATTCAGAGTGAGGGCTTTTACAGAAAGAAGGTGTTGGGATTGAGCCCCACAGAGTTCTGACACCAGTTTAATAAAAGATAAATGACAACAGGAGGGTATTTTTTTGTTCCACGTAATCCTGCTGTTTCCGAATCCATTGTTTTTGCTAAAATATTCAAATTTATGTAAAATCTCTGCTCCGACAGCCTCCGGTCACTGTAGATGCCTCTAATCTCAGATGGACTTTTAGTTCAGACACGCACTGGTCATTTCCACGAAACAAAACCCAGTTTGTGGAAAAAGGGTGGATCTGGAAAGCACTGTTTTGCCTTTGACGGAGTTTTCAAATATCTCCACCTTGAAAGGCATTTTAAAAAGTCCTATTTTTGTGCAAAATAATCCCAAAAAGCAGAGAAAAATGCCTAAAAGCTTGAATATATGTTGTATTTTATTGATCTTAGTGTTGCTTTTGTTGTTCAGACACTTTGATTTTATTTTTTAGTCACAGTTTTCACTCTGGACTTTTATTCTCCAGTTGTTCTCTAAATGCAGCCAGAGATTCAGAATGTTTTAATGATTTTTGAAGTGTTTGTTGTGTCCTTGTGATGGATATATACACTTAAACCCCATGTGTGTATCATTCACACTGTAGATTTGTAGAATTTAAGAAAAATATCAGTATGACTCGTGTTAGAGAAAGAAATCAGCTCAGATCTTTTCAACATTACTTTTTAAGATTCCTTCGTTACAGAGTGTTATTGATTGAGATCAGAGTGTATCAAGACCAAAAATAATGAAAGGATTCATTTTGGTAATAATATATAAGGTTAAGGTTATCAGGATATTAAGAAGAAATGTGTTTTTTTTGTCCAATCACAAGAATAATGTAAAATAAAGAAGACACGACAATAAAATGAGTCCAAGATAAAACCAAGACAATTAAAAAGTGTCCTTAAATGTAAGTATTTTTTATGCATTTCAGAAAAAGAGCCGTTTAATAACCTAATACAGTATTGTAAAAGGAATCATCTGTGAAAAAACGAGACTTTATTTTGAAGGATTTTAATAGATGAGTGTTTTCAGTCCTGAACAGAAGCTTTGTCCAATCACAGCTCGCTTCAGGAAAAAGGAGCGCTCCCATTGGTCGACACTGATGTCAATAAGGAAGTAATGGCTACAGATAAAACAGAGAGAGAATCTTTTGACAGAGAAACAGCACAAAAACAATGTGAAACGGGGATAAATCTTGACTTTAACAATGTTTAACGAGGAGATAATTGTCGTTCTGACGCTAAAATCGGAGCTAAAAGTCCAGTTTGGTGAAATGTATTAGTCTTTTGGAGGATAAACTGGTTCTGCTTTTACTTTTTTAATAAAAGAAAAGCTGCTGTTGGTGGTGAAAGAAAAGAAATAATATCAGATAATGCCAGTTTAAAACCAGTGTTGAGTGTTTTAAAAATAAATGAAGCCAACAAAACCAGTTCGAAAAAGATAAACAGATATTATGGATGATTATTTATATTCAATAGACAGTTTATTTCTCTCTTAATGGTTCCATTTTAGCAGCCGTCTGATCAAATGAAGCCTATAGAACCATTACATGTGAATAATGCTCCTCTGTGTGTGGCTGTGATTAATAATAATAGTTCTGCTGTTGCTATGTGAAGACTCCGGAGTGAAGATGTGACCTTGTCAGAGTGGGGCGCTGCTCCGGTCGCCCTCGGAGAGCTCCGTGTTAAAGCACCGACCGGACTCATTCACGAGGCTCTTCAGATGAGTTTCGCTGCATTTACCTCCTCCTTCCTCCACTTAAAGACTCGCGGAGCTGGAGGACTTGTTCATTAGGATTTATGACCGGCATTAGTGATTTTTTTGGATTTGTTTATCGATCTTTTTACTCTTTGCAACACAAGCTGAGGTCGCTGAAATAGATCTCGGAGGTATATAACCACAAAGAGGCACAAATGCTGCATAAACAAGATGATTTTAGTGAATTTTTAAGAGCATTTTGACGACAGCAGCTAAACAGAACGACAGATAACTTGTACACAGATGGTTTTTGGACCTGTGCTTCCTCATCAAAGACTGTTAAAGTGTTAAAGATGAGATAAAGATGCCCATAACGTCCATTTTATTGAGCATTCATTTAATTATTACACATGTAACTCTTGAGAAAAGATGTTTTTACTTCTTTTATTGTGATCTCAGGATTTTCCGTCTTGACTTTAATCCAGATTGTGTTGAGACGTGAAGTGGTCTCAGACTGAATTTTAAGGCCACTATTGAGGTTTCTATTTGGTGAAGCAGTATTTTTCGCCTCAAAGCCTCATTGGGGCAGCTACAGTGTTTAACAGAGCGGCTTGGGGCTTGTTTATCACCTGTTGCAATGAACTCCAGGTATTTTCTTGTTGTTTTCTTGTTTTGTTTGTCTTCTCTCTCGTCCTCTTTTCAAAGAAGCTCTTTTACTTTTTTACTTTTAGCTTTTTTACTTGCAGTATTTTAAAATTGTGGGCTTAATTTAGCCAAAACAGGACATTTTCATCCATTAAAATCCTTGCTAATAACGACTAAATGACGTCCGGAGGTCTCTTAAACAGTTAAACCATAGAAGGTCAAATGTGCATCCCCTTTGTTTAGAGATTATTACAGATTTTAAGTTAATTGCTTAAATAAACGAACAGGAAATACTGCTGCTTTTGTTTCCACGGTAGAGTTTTAGAGCTTGTGGAATTATCATTATTAATTGGCTTCTTTATGTTTATAGCAACAGAAGAGTCAGAGGAATGACATATTTACAGATTTAATTCCAACCCTTGCTTTACGTTCTAAAGGAGGTGACTTTAATAAACGAAATGCATTTTCTCCGTGTGTCGTGCTTTAAATTGCGTTTCCTCTTGAAGCGTGTGGTGTTGAAGTGTTTCTGCTGAGCCTCCACGTGTTAATTACCTTCTGGCTTTAGGCTGATCTCACACGTTTCAGCAAACGGGACCCGAGGCCGACGCCAACATCTGCAAAGCGAGCGAAAGTTAGAAACGAGACAAATGTCAAGGTCGACGTAAGGTCGCAGCGAGGAGTGTGAATTTAACCAAAGCTTTTCAAATAATGTGTGTTTTTACGGCTTCGTTAGTTCAGTTTCTGCAGTAGATCAGAGAGTACTTTCATGAAGAGGGTTGTATTTAAAGGTACAGTGACATATTATATAGTTACATAAAAAACAGAGGAACAGGACGTGTCTGGATTTTTCTTTTGAATGCTTTTAAAAACTCACATCAGTCAAAACCTTCGACGCCTCAAAATAACACAGAACTTCACACACTTCATAAATAAACGTATCTCTTCCTGAACAATAACCTCACGCTGCATTAATGTTTTCCTGGACACTTTAACGCTTTCTCAAGTCGGAAATTAACACTAAACTTTTCGCCTTGACCTTATTCACATGAATCTTTGTCTGAATAGAGTTTGTATGAAGTGATTATTTTGAAATGTCTTGAGATAAAATGTTGAAATGATGATAGAGACGGACGTTCTGCTGTGACTCAGAGCAGACACTTTATATTTTAAATTAAATGGACTTAATTTGACTGTTTCTGAGCTAAACAAAGCCTTCTTCCTTTTCCTGATCACAACAGAGGCTTGTTCTTGATTAAAAATACTACTATTACTATTATTTGGTTCAGTTTTAACGTTTCAACATCATTTTGTGAATCCAGACAATACATGCACTCATTACTTTATACAATAAATTTAATGCATGAACAGTACTGGGTCTAAAATGGGGGCTGGGATATTGAAAAGAAATTTACAGCCAATTGTAAATTTTACTGTAAATATATATTTTTACCCCACAATTAACTAATTAAATAAACAACACACTGTACATTTGTTTTCATTGAATATAGAAAACAATGATGTTACAGCCATTATAAGTACGTCATATTACGGTAATTTCTTGTTAATTTTAAACTCTAGTTACTATATTTGTGTCTGTAAGAATAACATTAAGGAGTATTTACTACAGTTAAACAGACTGGACCTGATATTTCTTCCTCTAGTTTCAGGAAAATGGTTTAAACCCAAATAGTTTATTATAAAAACAGTCCTTATGATGCATCTACTGTTTATTCTAAGGCACACATGTCAAACTCAAGGCCCCGGGGCCAAATGCGGCCCTTTGCAGTGTTTTATGTGGCCCTTCAACACATTTGGAAAGTGATATTTTTGGCACTAGGTTTTAATGGATTTTATTTTTGCTACAAAGATAAATAAAACCTGTTGAAATTAAACTAAAACCTGTTCAAATTCAACTAAAACCTGTTCAAATCCAATTAAAACCAATTCAAATCCATCTCAAAGCAGTTCAAATCTGACTCAAACCTGTTCAAGTCCAACAAAAACCTGCAAACTACAAACCGTTTCTATAAAAGGTGGAAATTAATGTTAAAAGACTTAAATGAAGATGAAATCTCGCATCCAAATTTTTATAAAAGCTTCCAAATGTCATCATATTCGGCCCCTGAAAGGATTCTTATTAACTATTGTGGCCCCTCACCATTTTGAGTTTGACACCTCTGTTCTAAGGGATCGTAATAGATGAGAACCTCCTCCCGCGCTCCCATTGGTCGACACTTGTCACATGACGTTCCAGGAAGTTTAATAGCTGCAGATAAAGTGTATTTTCAGCTGAATATGTCTTTTTAACACAGAGAAACAGCTGAAAACAGGAATACAGTTTTTCTAATTGTTAGTATTTCATTCTAAATGTTATTTTTACCTCTGTTAAAGCCCATCTGGTGTAATTATTCCGTCTGTCAGAGCAGGACAAAGGGGGAGTGGTACTGAAAGGTGTCGGCTGATTGTTCAACAGAGCTGCTCTTGTTCTTTTACGAACAGCACTGACTCTGTCCCGGGACGTTTCTGCACCACTCGATGAAAACACAAGAAACAAACACAAAAACAGATGTGCATTTATTTATTGTAATCCATTTGAAGTAGGTTTAAATCTGAAGACACTGATCTGAAGTGAGGTTCCACCCACTTTTTCGTCGTAAGTGTTATTCTAGTGCCTCTCGTCCTGATTAAACTGTTTTTTTTACCTGTTTGAAGGCATCAGATTACAAAAAACCCTCTTTAATTACTTTCTGGAGGAAGTCTAATCTATATTTTCCTCCTCACTTTTCAGATGCCTCTATGTCCTTGAGATCACATGACCCAGACCTAACGGCTTTGTGTTTTCTAATCCAGCTGCTGCTTCTGTTTTTACCATTTTTAGATTTTATTTTAGATTCTCTCGTGTTTATTTATATAGTATTTGATCTTTTATTTCTGTTTTAACACTGAGGTGAGAGAGAAACATGCTTTTTAGATTCATCTGTGAGATTTAAGACACAGTTTGGTGCAGATAACCTTCAAATTTTAGGGACTTACTGTTAAATATCTCTTGGTAAATGCAGTGTAGACAGAAGATGCAGTGTTTTTAATTCATGATGCACCAGATACTGATACTTTTAACACTTTCCTACTGTCAGATTGTGGATTCTCTGTCGTCCAATCAACAGACAGCACTATTTAACTCGATCTTTTAGTGACCATCACCTCAAACCAAAAGCTGAGGCTCCCTAAAGTGAGAAAATGCACTTATTTAGGAAACTTGGTGCCACTTTTGACCAATAACAACCTCTTTAAAAGTATACGACCTGACCTGGACCAACATTTGCTGCTGTTACATCTTGTTTCTGCAGGTTTTTTATCGTATGTGTGTTTCATCCAAGGACTTTAATCCAAAATGTTAACGTTAATGTAAGATTTAAAGTTGTCTTGAACATTCATTTATTAAAAATCAAGCACAAATAGGTCTCGGATCACAACAAAATCATCTCTTTTGAAACTCTGAGCTCGGAGTTTCTCGAGTTAAGGCTGTGTTCTTTCGTTTGGTTAATATTCATGTGGTTTATTCACAATATTCAAAACCCTGTTAAGAGTTTATCTGGAAAGTGTGACTACAGTTTCAAAATAAAACATCTGAAAGATCGCAATTGTCCATAAAACGATAAATAACATGAGAAATCTAAATTTTAGCATCAGATCCTCAAACACTGAAGCAACATCTGTGAAAATCCTTGAAAAAATAGAAGTCCATTCATTAATTCTATTCTAATATTAAAATTAAAAACCCTGACTGAATCCAGCAGTGACCGACATGTTCTCCGTTTTCTAAAGGACACTCACACAATAGAATATCATTGATTATTGTTAATATTGACTTTTTTTACGCCGAGGGACGAAAGAAACGCCGTCCAAGCTTTTTAAACGTGATCAGAGCGACTCAAGGACACTGTGTTATTGACTCTTTATCTCTTTTGTTTATTTCTTCTCGAGACAATAAACTGTGGAACATGTGGAGTCCAGTTCCAGTCCGACTACGCCGTATAAATGCAGCAGTGGTTTAACTAAGAATCTAATTATAAAGGTGTTAGTTCTGCTTAAAAGAAAACAAATTAGTACGAGCCCATGTATTTTAAGTCTGTTTTTAGTCAAAACTTTAATGATAAAACCTTGATAACACTTTAGAATAAATCACAGTATTTGTAACAACTTAATTAATCCTGAATCGATCATTTATAATGCATTTATAATCACTATTATTACTACTTGTACATTGTTCATCAAAGCCATAAAATACTAAACAAACTAAACGTTATTTATATTGATATGTTGTCGATGTTAAAAAGCTGGAGTCCAGTTAAAACACTGTGACCTTGACCTTAGTTTGTCATGTTTTAAAACCATTTGTTTCTGGTTCAATTTTTCTAAAAAACACTTCAGAAAAGTTGTTTGCACATGTTTTTTTTACACTGTCTTCTATATAACCTCTAGAATATACTGCAGTCATTTACTAAATACAGCAGAGTGTTACGTTTTTATTAAGTTAATTTCATAGTTTAAATATAAGTCTGCTTCAGTGTGACATGTTCTGATGAGATTAAGACATGAGCAACTTGAGGAACATCTGTCAATCCAGGCCCACTTTGTGTTTTAAAAAGAGGTTATCTCCTTATTTAGTCTCAAGATACCTTCAGAAATGATGCTATTGTTGTAAAAACGATCAAGCCCCTTTTTTGAGGATATTCTGTTGTTTTAAATGATTATTTATCCACAGCCAAAACTGAGTGTGACAAGGCTTGTTCCAGAAAGTACCACCTTTATGTCAAGATCTATGCCGTTTTAATAGTTTTAACTGAACACAAACCTATCTTTATGAATGTGCTTCTTTGAAATCACATTTTGAATCCCACAGTTTTTTAAGAGTCCAAACACTCAGTGGAAAGTGTTTTATAGAAAAGTTGTAGAAATCAATAGTTCTTCTCAGTAATTCTCAGGACAATTAGTTTTCAACAATAAGCTTAATGACATTTCCAGCTCTGACACTGGACCTTCAGATCAGAGCTAGTTTTAACTGCTTCCAGATGCACACAGACAAAAAAAATAATATATATGTCTGTTCACTGCTCAGTTCTCACTGGTTCCTGTTTGCTCCGAACAATCTGGACGTTTAGAGTTGTTTTCAATCTGGAAATGGAATAAAAAGTCCAGATATCCTGGAAATATTGCAGAAATTTAAACTGTATTGTGGCCAGTGACATTTTTTTTTCAAGATTTCATCTGATTCTTTGATTCTTTGGTTTGAATTTTGCAGCATTAAAATCAGAATATGAAAGTTTAAAACTAGAAGCCTGATGTTTCCACAGCCCTGACCCCTGCGTCCAGAGGCACACAGACAAAGAAAGAACATCTGTAAAGAATAAATTTTTTCGTCTGTGTGAACATAAGAGAGACCCTCATAAACGACACAAATCCAAACAATGACAACTGCAGCATCGACAGAAACACTGACCCGTTTGTGTGTTCTCTGCTGTTTTCAGTGATGGCCTCAGCCGAGCATCTGTCCTTCATCTTGCCCCATCAGCGCTGCGCATAAGGCCTGACCCCTGACCTCCGCCCCGCCCCGCCCCGCCCGCAGTGAGAGACACCACCATGTACAGCGTGGAGGACCTCCTCATCTCACACGGATACAAACTGCCCAAGAGCGGCCCCCCGTCCGCCCCGCCTTTCGACAAGCGCCCCTCCGAGTGCCAGCGCGAGCTCGCGGAGGGCAGGACGGGACGGGCGGCGCTCAACGGGTACGAGGCCGAGCGCGGGGCGTCTCTCACCGGGATCTACGGCAGCAGGCAGGCGCTGGTCAAGGCCTACCCCGCCGCGGACCCCGAGGGCCCCGACAGGATCCTGAGGAGGAAGGATGTGGCCATTGGAGTCCTCAACGATGGACAGACCGTAGGAGACTCTCTGGCGACGGACAGTGGGTGAGTGTCTCTGCAAAATCTGGACGTTTAGAGAGTCCTTTTCAATAAATAACAAGTCCAAATGTCCTGGAGATACTGCAGAGTCGTATTGAGGCCACTGACATTTCATTCTTAAGTTTGAACCTTGCATAAATGAAGTCAGAATATGAAACTTTAAAACTAGAGTTAATCTGATTTAAAGAGGATTGTCCCATTTTTAAACTCATGTGACACGTCCCAAAGGTGATCTCAAAAAACAATAACTTTTGAACAGCCCTGGTCCCCAGAGTCCTACTTTTAATCAGATTTAAAAAGTCAATCACACACAACACGATATTTTTAACCAACAATTAAAAAAAAACCCATTAAAAATGCTCTGTGAGTCTATATCCACGGTTTATTTATTTGACTCCTAAGCTCAAGGCCAAGAGTTAATACTGGACATCACAGTTTAAAACTATAACTCTCTTAATCAGATTATAAAGTGGGTTTGTAACATAATCAGAGAGTCACAACTGTGTGTGTTTAGTGTTGTCTGCTTTTGTCTTCGTTGCTGCTCAGATGAATTGTCTCTGGTGGGATTAATAAGTCGAGTTATTGTTAAAGCTTCTGAGCAGCTTCATCATAAACACTTTCAGTTCTTTCCGTCAGAGTCTTTCTGGAACTAAAACTAAAAGTTACTGGACCATTTTTGTCCCGTCATCTTCACGAACACGAGAACCCAGAGCTTTAAGTGACTGATTATTGTTTTCTTCTATGTATTTTTATGTATTTATTTGCTTGTTGGCTGTAAATGGATGCGTCTCTTCTGTTTATTTACCTCTGAGTTTGAAACAAAGCAACCTGAACCTGAACCATCAATATCACAGTTCAGTTTACTTATGTGTGTTTCTATGTTGTGTCCAACTGTCCTGGACACTTTTACGTCCCTCTGAGTGCTTCTCCCTGAGGTTTCTCTTGTTCTCAAAGCTGTTTTCTTATTTTATTTTGTTTGATTTCATTTCATTTCCGTGTTTCCTCTGATCCTGATGAAGGGTCTAAGGACAGAGGATGCTGTTCAGTCTGTGAAGCCCTTTGCTGTGTTATTGCTTTATACAAAAATAAATGTCTTGTCGAGGAACAAAAAAAAACAAAATAAAAGCTCCTACGGAAACTGAAATACCAACTAAAATTATAAATAGTCAATATAAGCTCACAACTCTTTGAATCCATTTAAAAAAAGAATAAAAAGGAATGGTGTCCCAGTTTGAATCACAGAAAATACACTAGTTTTGACCCTCTGAGGCTGCCATAGTTTGTCTTATATCATTATTTATTGATGTCTGGGAATAGTTTAAATATAGTACATTAATTCTAGATGTGAATAAACCTGGTGTAAACGATGAAGCAGTGAAAGAGAGAAAACTGTCGTGAATATTTGTGGAACTGATTTTGTAAAAGAGTGACTCCCTAATGTTGTCTGGAAAGCTCTGACTGCACTGCACCTTTTTCTCCTTTTCTTCTCTTTCTCCTTTTGTCAGAGCTGCTCACACCTCGGCTGCACGACCAACATCTGCACAAAAATCATTTTAGTTTGGATTTAATGGATTCTTTCTCAAACAATATAAGAACAGACCCAGTTTTATTCTCAGTAATGCATGAAAAATATTGTCTTTTTGGGAAAAAATATAAGTTAAATGTGAACGTAAGCACAGACACAGAAAAAATCAAGGCATTCTGATGCAAAAATAATAAAAAACTTTTTCATTTTGACTATATCAAGTGAAAACACGCTGCACCATTTCACACAGACAGTTTTATTCCTCATTTTTACTTCACAAGGTTCATATGTAGCTGTCACCAGGGATTATTCTGACTATTCTTCTCTATTTCCACAAACTACAGCAGCCTCAAAGGGTCAAAACTCAAAATTTCCAACGGGTTTTTCAAAAGGAAACACATGATGGAGTATTTTTTATCTAAAGCCAGTTCTAAACAAATGTGCACCAAAGTTTACAGACGCCATTTTGAAAAAACATACAGAGCTTAAATACATTTAAATGTGCATTATTTCCAGTTTATTTAGACATTTTACTCAATTTCCAGGATATGTTTTTACCATTTTGTGGTTTTCTTTAATTTATTTTATAATTTTCTCAAAAATCAAGAAAAAACAAGCCCTGAAATGACATAATTGTTTGTTCTTGGGATAAAAAAAACCCTCAATCATTTCATATTTAATTAGAAATCTGCCTCTTTCACCAAACACTGACCTCCATGAGTCTGGACTTGGTTTTATTTAATTTATTTTATAATTTTCTTGGATGTTAAGACCAACCAAGACCAGAAACGGTATATGAGTCTATCCTAGGAACCAAATGAAAACCTTAATCATTTTATTTTGAATTAAAATCTTGCTCTAACTCTGTCTCCTTCATCAAACACTGACCTCCATGAGTCTGGACTGTTTATATATTTTTTCCTTGTGTCTATTTCAGTGTGTTGTAAACCGGTTCTGGTCTTGATTGAGTCTTGATTCCTTTTTAACGCTGGTGTGTGAGAAACTACGAAGGGCACCTTTGACAGAGATGTTTCGGTCTCAGAGAAACAGCAGCAGAGACAGAGACGGAGAAAAAGAAAAGTGAGGAGCAGCGAACGTGCCCCAAAGACAGGCGTAATCACTCTACTGTAAACACTGGCCTCTGAGTGACGCGCAGCACGTGCTCCGTGATGTAAGCATGTTGCTGGGCAAGTGTGCCGCTCCCTCCGCCGCCTCCACCTCCTCCACCGCCTCCACCGCCGTACAGTAGCATCTGCTGCTGCTGCTGCTGCTGCTGCTGCTGCTGCTGCTGCTGCTGCTGCTGAGGATGATCCATTGACATTGGCGCTACAGCGAGTCCAGTGACTAACAGTGGGGTTTGTGCACTGCAGATAAAAAAAGAGAAAGAAAAAAATGAGGCTCCTAAATGTGGAGACAGCGTTTCAGGAGGATTTACAGCTGTTTCTTGTGATTATTGCAGCAGAAAGTGGACGTGGATGTAATGAAATATGATTTTTAATCCTCCTTAGACTCGTTTATTTCATCTGCAAATCTGGCTATTCCTTTTATGTTTGATCTGAATCAGAAGTAGTCATTTTTGTTGAAACTAAAGCACAGTAATATTTCATTTTCAGCCACAATTCCACTCATTTACATTTAAATAACAGACGAATGATTTATATTGTTCTATTGATACTGATTTTCTGTCATTATTAATCACTGCATTTCATTTTTACTAGTAATTTTTATTTTTTTAAGTGACAAATATAGACATTCCTATTCTATTAATGTAGTACACTTAAATAAAACAATGGTCTTTAATTAAGAAACTTGATGGGAAAAAAGTCCTTGGTAACATAATTAGTCAATGAATGTGTCCAAATGAATAAACCAGTAACACCAGTGTAAAGAGTGAGTTAAAGCCTCAAAGAAATGCTGTTTGTATTTGACTCATCAACATTTGCCAATGTTCCTTTTACCTGAAATAACACCGAGCTATTGTTCCTCAAGGTTATCACTCCGTCAGAATCTCACAGCGTCACAGAGTGTTTACTAAAGTTTTGAAGGTCATCCATTATGCTTTTGTCTATTTTCACTTTGATTTAGTGAATTACATCCTTTTTTTGATCATAAACAAAGAGTAGTGGAGCCTAAAGGGGACATTTCACATTAAAACACATTATAATACTGTTTAAGTAGCTCTAAAAACTCTAAAAGAGATGATCTTTAAATAATGATGCTTTGGAGGAAGGTCACAGTGATGAACTTTGATTGAAACATTTACTCTTTTGCTTAGATTTCCTCTAAAAACATTGAAGTTAATCCAATATAAGGTCGTCAGTGTTTAATATGCGCGCGATGCTGCAGTGGCATCACTTTTTCATGGTGTCGTCAGAGAAGCGGCTGACTTAAGCACTTCTGTCTCATGAAGTGACTGTGTTTAATTAAGCTGTAAAAACATAGCTCGAACATTTTATCCTTTTTCTAGTTTAAAACACGTCATATAAAAGCACTTAGGCCCTGAACAATTCTTCTGTTCAGAGGAAGCCTCCAGTTTTGGGTGAAAAGTTGAAGCAGAAACCCATTATTTATTTTGGAAAAGCCATTAGAGATGAATAATGTTGGAAAAACATGGAATATACGACTAAGTTGACTCAAAATAGTCACGTTTTTCTAACATTGTGTCCGTCTCTTTAGGTTCTACGACGTCCCGAGTTTGACTTACTCGGACCCTCTGAGCCTGGGCCACGACGAGCGGGACCTTTCTTACTGGAGGAGACGAGGACAGGACTTCAGTCTCCTTTTGGACTACGCCGACGGGAGGGAGCTGAGGGCCTCGGCGACGGCGTGGAGGCCTCAGGCTCTGATCACGGCAGAAGAACTGAGGGCCGAGAGGCAGGCGCAGCAGCTCTGGGAGGACCTTTCCTGGCTGCGCGACCCCGACTCCGGCCCGGGACAGTTAAGGGTCACCGGGGAGAGGAAGTGCCAAAGTCTGGGTACCGAAGAGTGGAGACCGGCCGTGGGACTCGGGAGACAGCTGTCCGACGGAGACGGGGACAGGTGGGCGCTGGATCCTTATCGACTGAGGACCCCTGAGGGATTTTTTCACCCCAGAACTAAAGCAAAGTCCCAGTCCCTTCCCAGAGTGCTGTCACCGGAGGCAAACACCTGCAGAGAACTTGTCCCGTCGAGACCGAGCTTACCCGACAGACAGAGGTTAAACAGTACTGTCTTCTCTGGGCCTTATAGCAGGTACGTCTACGGCGCTGGCAGGGAGCGGTGGGCCAGGAGCGCCGGGCCAGCCAGCCATGTTGCACTTTTACCAAAGCCCAGGTTTAGCAGGCCGTTAAAGCCTCCATCTTACGAGATTCACCAGCAGACAAGGGGTAGCGCCGAAATGCTCGCTCTAGAACAAGGGGCAAAGCAAAAAGACAGGTCGATTTACTATTCAAGAAGTGGGGATTTGAGACAAGAGTATTACGCACAACAAGCTGCCATTACGGGAATGGAGCCGCCGGGCTACATCCCGCCCCCTTCGTATAAAAGACCTCTTCCCCCTCGAGCTGTTTCAATGAACCGCTGCGAAATGGCCAACCTGAGATGGAGAGCGGACACTTTGCAGATGCCTAACTCAGATCCAGGAAGGTGGTTGACCAGACAGACGCGTTCGTGGGTGGGATATTACGCCGATCGCGCTCCGTCCTACAGAAAACAGATGCTCGCTGGAAACGAAGAGCCACCGCCGAGTCACGTCCGTCAGTTACCCGCCGAAGACCCAAAAGTTAAACCGAACTCAGGAGGGCAAAGCGGAAATTCTCTCGCCGACTCAGACAAGATCCGAAACACCAACAAAGAGGTACCTTCCGCGAAAACGTTAGGACAATCTACTCTTGATAGTGCCTTTCCTCCCCAGCAGGGGCAAGCTCTTAATACAGAAAGCCGAAAGACTGCTCCCAGTGACACCGAAAGCAGTAACAGATGCTTCAACAGGGGAATGAGAAAAAGTGAAAGTGCAGGTCCTGAACAAAACCGTAGCCAATTCTTTCCTTCGTCAATCCTGGGTAAACCTCCGCCTCCTCCGTGTAAACCGGTCGAGCAGCCTGTCTCTGAACCTGCCACAGAAGTCAAGAAAGTGGAACCGCCTGAGCCTCCGCCGCCCGAAAAAGAGAAATCAAAGAACCTAAAAAAGAGACTGAGTGAGACCATTTTTTGTTTGGTATCAGTTCCTGTCACTCCGCAGCCCACAGTGACCATTCGAGACCAGAATAACAACAACGAAAAGTCACCAGATCCAGGCGATAGCCCCACGAACAACAAAACTGGCCATTTAACAAACCAAAGTCTCCAAAGCACATCTTCAGCTGAGGCTGAGCTGCAGGCACTGACAGGAAGCTTCGCAAGCAGCAAAACAAGCAGCAGAGCCAGCAGTAAAATGTTTAAAAAGGTATCCTGTAGACCACCTAAAATAAACCACTACAAGGAGCTGAAACTGACAGGATCCTGGCCCTCGAACCAGTATCGAGACCAGGAAACTCAGACCAGTCCAGAGGCTCAGAAACCTGCCTCCGAGAACAAGGAAGCACAACCGGACGCTCCCAGCAGCGAAGTCGACCACAACGCAGTGGGCACCGCCTTTACTTTTCCAATGAAGGGAGTGAAGAGCCTCAAACTGTCCAGTAACAGCGCCTTTTCACTAACGACCACTTTCTCCAACCAGCTGAATCAGAGCACAGCCTCAGGTAACATGGAGGAGGACGAACCAGCAGAAAACAGTGAAAAGGAGACTTTTGACCAATACATCATTAAACCTGCCAGCCAGCGGGCCTGGGACGCAGTCAAAGAGCTAGAGGCCATTAAGAAGGAGGTCCAGGAGCAGGAACAGAGCAGCAAACAGCCCAGTGTTGACAAGTGCATAGAGGACCTGAACGAAGCCTACAAGGACATCTTAGAGCTAGGAACTGCCAGCAATAAAGTTCCCAACGGTTCTGTTCAAATCCCCGAACGCATCAAAATACGACTGACCTCGGAGCCTCTGAACAAGCCGAGCAGCCTGCGGCGCAGCGCGGTCAGCTGGTCCGTCGACCCGGAGTACCGAGAGGTCAAGAGCGCCTTCTCCAGACCGGCCACCAAGTCAGTCACCTTCAGCAAACAGCTCAGAGAGGAGCTCCCCGTCCCGCCCCGAGAAACAGGCTTCAGAGAATACAGGGTCATGGCACATCTTTCACGAAGACGGAGCAACGACGGGAGGACGGTGAAACTGGACCTGTCCGACGAGCCCATAGAGACGCCGCTTT
Source organism: Rhyacichthys aspro (assembly GCA_036850595.1). NCBI lineage: Eukaryota > Metazoa > Chordata > Actinopteri > Gobiiformes > Rhyacichthyidae > Rhyacichthys > Rhyacichthys aspro. The sequence continues at coordinate 2,528,040 of CM072164.1, read as the reverse complement.
GCGACTTCAGTCCCACGACGCTCGCCACGGCGGCCGAGGTGCCTTGGGCGGACAGACAACCCATGCAGGACGCCTCCACGCTCACCAGTCCTCCCGATTACGAGGACATCTGCCAGACTCTGCGTCAGACCAGAGACTCTACAGACGGCGGCAGGACGTCCGCAGGAGGCTCCAGACCCAACGAGGAGATGCTCCAGGATCTCGGCGCCGACTCGGAGGAGGAGTGTCCTATTTGTAAAAGAGAGCTTGAGAATCAGATGAGACAGGGTCCACTGCCTCCGCTTCACGAGGAGAACAGTTCAGACAGTTCGGCCAATCAAAACGGCAGTCCACCTCAACGGGCCGCCTTAGAAAGTCCACCAGAGGACGTACAAGTAAAGGAGGCAAGTGATTCTAATAAGTCAGAATCTGGTGCTGAAGCAAAGGAGGAGCAGTCGCTAACAGAGAGTGAGGAGAAAGACACGGCTCAAGCAGGAAACTTGGGCGAACCGGGCGTAGATACAGTCGATGAAAGTAAAGCAGAGAGTGAAGGTAAAGACAGGGTGTCACCAATATTAGCTACTGATGTGCCTATAGACGCTCCGGTCGCAGAGGGACAGGACGACGGTAAAGACGTGAGCTGTGAAGGGAAAGTGGAGGAAGCAGAAGGCGGCGCAGACGAACAGACTGAATGTAAACAGGGACAGGACGACCCAAAGGTTGACGACAAGCAGGAAGAAGAGAAGAAGCCATTAGTTTCCCCAGAGCATAGACTGAGTTTATGGACTCAACTGGGGCGAGACCACACAGGGTTACCGGAGTTTCCTCCAGAGAGACTGCCCCTTTCCGTCCCCCCGACTCTAGACCGAAGGCTGTCTCTCAGTTTGGAGCGAGGCGAGAGGAAAAGCAGAGGCCTCTCGCACCGAATCGAAGCCCTGCAGAACAAACTGGCCATCTCCCCGGGCAGAGTGGCGGCGGAGCGCCTGTCCCGCATGAGGGAGGTGGACGTCATCTGTCGGGTCAGGCGCCTCAGCATCAGGAGCACGGACTCCGGGGAAGGGGACACGGAGACGGAAAGTAAAAGCGAGAGGACGGAGGAGCCGCCGCCTCCGGATCGGACGGACGAGGACGACGATCGAGTCTCAGAGCAGACGGCGACGCAAACCGAGGAGTCATCTTCATCAGGTGAGGAGGAAGATGTTCAGGAGAGAGAGTAGACGTTAGGCCTCTAGATAAGTCAATGAGGAGCAGCTTTGCCATTTGCCATTTAACATTTAATACAAAGAAAGCCATTGTTTTTGTGAAGAACTGTCCTTTATGAACCACACCAGACACGCCAACTTAAAACACAATTTATTCTGACTTTTGCGTGGATTCAAAAGGCATGCCACAAAGAAAAATTAAGTGTGCTTCTCCCATTGACTTCCTTATATCTGTATTGGAAAAATTACCAGCAAACAAGAGCAATTCTTAAAAGGTTTAGACTAGCAGAAATAATCTATTCCTAAAGGGTTTAAACATAACGCTTTAGATTACAGCCAAGTACTTACAATGTAATAACTGTGTACTTCCAGGTGTAATTATGGGGTACTTACACATATACTCACCTATTACTTACTGGGTACAGCGTATAATTACTTGGTTCAAGGTGTAATTACTGAGAACAGTGTGTAATTACTAAATGCAAAGATGTTCTTCCGGTTTTTATTTGAAACGGACCAAAATTTGTTAGTTGTGTATTATCTATAATTCAAAAAACAAAGGGCTGCAGAATGTATTGGACTGTCCCAAAGACTGGCATTTGTTGAAATCTTATCAGAAAAAATACGTGTAAGATGAGACTTGTTTCTTTGACATATACAGATTGTTAACGAAGTGTTTGTGTTTTGCCCCAGAACCCATCGACCCCAGCCCAGTGGAGACAGTGTAGAACGACTGCGCCCATCGTGTCCATGTGAGGTTTTTAGCTCCAACACTGTGACCCGGCTGCCTCCGACTAGAATGCCTTCATCTCATCCTCTGACACTGAAATGGCCTTTTTGTCCGACAAGAGCATTGTGTTACACCGTCACCCTCCGCTGCGTCCACTTCTACGAGTGCTGTTCCACTGCCAAAGGGAGGTGCCCCCTTTAACTCGCAGGGCAACTTCTATAACCCCTCATAACCCTCTCGTCCTCGTCTCTTTTCCCCCAAAACTGACTGTATCCGATCCATCCCTCAACCCGTTCTCTTAGGATTTCTACGATAGTTAGTCTCTTGTAGCGGCTTGTCCTTTCCATTCTCTCCCGATGCTTTTTCTCATTGGCAGACATTATGCAATTCTGTCATGTATACTACAACTTTTACATAGTGACTTTTTTTTGCCTAATGAACAAATGTTTCTGGGCGAGCTGTTAAGGATATGAATGTAATGTCTTTTACTTACCTTAGACATAGAAAGGTTAGGGTCACGACCTCTTCTATTTATTTAAACTACACCAAATTTAAGCGCGTTTTTGATTGTGGTCGTATGGCGACAGCTGTTTAAGGACTGGAAAACACTGTCTCTGGCTCAAGAACTGTTTTGATTTTTTCAGATTACATCGAGCAGCCTTTATTTGTTAAGCTTTACTGACGTTGTGCCCCGTCATGGGACGTCCCGATACCAGCGCAAAGGGTGTCACGATTCTTTTGTTAAGGTCTCAAAACAAACAAAATTAAAACAAAAAAATATCAAGATTAGTGCCTCTTTCACTTAGACCTTCTTATTTACATTTTGACCATTTTTAACACTTTTTTTTAGTGTGGTTCTAGTCCTATTTCGATTAAAAAGCAGCATTTTCCTTTTGCAAAAGAGGTAACAAAATTAAAGGATGATCACTAGCTTTAGAGAGATTTTAAAATGATGTTAAATGTTTTGTTTAAGAAGCCTTTGGTCAAATCAGAGTCTAACCTGTGGATGGAAAAGGACGAGGTCTGCCATATTTGGTACGGCAACACCACGTGGACAAACAACACTGAGTCGATACTAACACCACTCAATCTATTTTAAATGACAAATCTGGTCTTGTTTATTGTTTACGGCACATTTTTACATAAACTTTTGAAACTGTGCTGTGTTAAAAGAATCAACCAAAGTTAGATTTTGTAGAGTTTACTTCCTTTTTTTAGTTTTTCTCTTTTAAAACTCCTTAAATCGGCCAAAAAATTGCTTTATTGTTTTATGACGTCACTGTCCTGCTCGATTACAAATGAATTAATAGAAAAACCTGGACGATTCCTCATTCAAAATCCTGGTCTAATAATACAACCAGGGTTAACATTAATATAGATATTATAATATAGATAACAGTTTACAAACTAAGGTCTTTATGTCTGCAGTGCCATTCTGTCAAATGCTTCGTCTGTTTATTTCAAAATAAAGCCATGTACTACACTTGAACACTATAGGGCTTTTAATTTGAAAGACCTCTGCTGCAGTAGCTTTAGATTCTTACACTACACACCTTTTCTTTTTGCATTTTTATCGTCTTGGCGCCACTTTTGACTAAAATGACTGAGGCCGTGACACTTTTTGGATCAACTTTGTGACAGCCCTCTTTTGTTCTTGGTATCGGAGCCTCTTGTACTCATTTGAGCTCCTCTGATACCTCTATTCGAGTACTTTTCGAGTTTCTGTTTCACTTTTTTATGACTGTCAATAAAAATGATAAATTAGGAGACACCAGAACTTTCTCCTTCAAAACAAATGGCTCTGAAGTCTGTTTAGGCGTCATAATTATTAAGTACTCGCATCTGTTCTGGGAGTGACTGGTATCGGGACGTCCCAAGCCCTGTCTCATTGCTTTTGTACACAGTGTAAAAACCCTAAAACTCTTCAATGAAGAGTTATTCACTTCTGTAAAACATGGTCGATTCCTCACCTCTTTAATATTTATAGGTTTAAGCTACAGTAGAATAAAGAGTTGCCTTTTTAAACTAGTCTTTTGATTAAATCAGGTTAAAAAAAATAAAAAAACAGCCTGGTTTAGTCCCCAATCAATCAAAAAGCTCCCATTTCCAGGTAATTTCAGGAAGCAATAAAGGCACAGATTAAATTTAAAGTGTTGGAGGCAACTTTGATAAACATTAAAGATGGATGTGAGTAAAAAGAAAAAAAAAGATATGTCGAGCAATATCACAAACAGCTCAGAGGTCGAGGGTCGAGCGGAGCTACCTACGAGAAGAAAGTCAGGAGTTTTTATGGGAATCATTGGAATCAAAAAGAGTGTTTTCTCTGGAGCGGAACGGGTCGGGTTTGGATCAGTTTCTCCCGAAGAGGCTCGTGTCCAGAGAGAAAAACAGACGAGAATCGAACCAAAATGTGTAAAAATAGATGTGTCGCCATGAATCAGAAAAAAGAAAAGAGTAAATCCTGGAGTGAAACCGGAGGTAAAGCCGTGTACTGCCATAAAAAACAGCAGAGGAAGAACATTATTACCATTTTATTCCCAGCTTTATAAACTTATAATTCAGAGAGCTGCATGAGTTTCTACATCAATGAGTTTTTAATCGATGAAGCCGTTAATCTTGAACAAAATACAATCCCTACATTAATCTCAAACACAGAACAATTATTGGCTTCCTTCTATTGACAGCTACTTTTGTTTTTATTATAACTTCCTGGTAATGTTGCAGTGTGTAGCTCCACCTTTTTGTAACAGTCTCTGTCCTCCGCTGCCACCAGTGGTCACTCACGGTATTGCAGCAAGAAATTCCCAAAGCCCAAAAGGATTTTCCATTAATTCCTCATAAAAAAGCAAACAGTCAGACCTTTTGACTGTTTTTCTGATTAGGTTTATGTTTTTGTTTCTATTACCCTTGAATTCTGATTGGTTTTATGTCTATTTGTCCCGGCCCCTGTCAATCAAACTCAAACGCAGAGAGAACAGAGTTTGTTTTTTTTGCTGAGAATAGAAAAAGAATTAGGCTGACCGGCTAAGGCTAAGCTAACAGGGCAGCTACAACTATCTTTTGTCCTGTTTATTGTCTCCTCTCTTATAATTTTCCCTCAAATCGTCTTAAAACATGATAATTTCACTGCACCGTCCGACTTTCGTAGCATAAAATGAATAAATAAAACAAACAACTGCCACTGAAAACCACGACCAGAACCGAGTTCGAGCAAACTGCCCCGACCCGTACCGCCCCAGCGTAAACGAGGGTATCTCACAGGGATCTGGACCAGTGTCAGGGTAAATTAACTCAAGGGGGGTGGGGGCTTTACTTCATTCTTATAAATATATCTCTGTTTTATTCATCTGTACATCTGCAAAGAGGCACCATTTCACCAAATATTTATTTTTTATTATCATCGGACTTGTTAATCAGTTTGCATATTGTAAAAAATAAAGTCTATTTTAAATATTTTCAGAGATATTTTGTATTTAACCATGAAGTTTTATTTGTCATATATCGTCTGTAAAGGATGGTTAATGAGAGTATCATATTTTCTAGTGCTTTAATCAAACGAGAGTTGGAGAGACGGCCCCTGAAGTGTGCCTTGATCACACAGACTGCTTTTTCTCGAGCGAGGGGTTCATCTCTGCAGGTTTTTATCGCGATGGAGATTTTTTCAGATTGTGCCATGATTTCTTTGATAGTGCTTTTTAAAACAAATGCTCCGTGTGGTGTTCAATGACATTTCATCAGCTGTGTTTGGGTGTTACGCCTGATTTTTCTGTGTTTGTCTTCCAGTTGATCTCATGTACCATGTTTCGTTGTGGGTTCGACAATAAATTAGACTTTATTCTTTTTGTTTTCATCGCTTTCCCTTTAATTCTTCCCATTCAGTGGTGTTCTTCTGTTTGTCTGTTGCACTGATGGATATAATGCAGTGTGCTACTTTAGGTACAGACCACATATCTGCAAAAACCTTTTCAATAAGCTTTTTAAATGACAAATCTTAGGGTCGTGTTAACGTGAACAGGGATTTTACATGGATATTTGATTAAATGTTGCAGTTATGTGGTTTTGTACAAAGTCAAAGCGGTGTTAAATTGACCTAATGACCCCTGTTTATTCATCACTTAATCGTTATGTAGCATTAACAGTTGTAGCATTGGATCGTTTGTCTCTACGATGTTTCCTGTAAATTGAAAACGCTCATGTCGCCTTATTACAGTTTGTGTGCATTAAACATGACGCTCCAGGCAAAGCCAAAAAAAAAGTACTAAGCACTGTTTCGTTTAGGGTTTTTTAAAAAATAGACCTTGCTCTTCGGCGTCGCTCTGAAGAGGAGGAGTAGCATCTGGACAGTTTCCGCTCTTTTTGTGCTGGAAAAACATTGAATCAAAACTGTGAACTTTAAACCGAGCTGAAGTTTAGCTGAAAACTGCAGAGTGAGATTCAGTGTTTGGAGGCCCGTAGTTTCAGGACAAGCCCATTTTTACCCACATTTTCATTTTGACCCTGCCACAGTCCGACGTGAAAACTGCCCCCAACGACGTCCAAAAGCTCTTTCAGTGCAGTCCCTGATAAATTGGCGAGTCAGTGTCATGTGACTTTTTGTACTGCAGGTTACGTGCAACATAAAGTAATTATGCACACTTGTAATATTTTATATTTTCATATGAGATTTAAGTGCTTTTTGTACTCACTGACATCTTTTTTCTTCCTTGCATGAGATGCAAAACGGGAGGAAAAAAATGTTTTCATAAAGTATATTTGCATTTGGTACTCCGATAGTATATCCAGTGGCAAGCGTTACGTTTCATAATTTTATTTACAAAACTATGCCAAGTATTTGAAAGCTATTTTTAGAGTAAATTTAAAAAGAAGTCATTCATTTTTTTTGTTTTGAAACATGCCTTTATCTTTGTATCTATAAATATGAGCATAATCCATAGTCATGATTGTGCTACTGTTGTATGATACTGCAGTCTGATTCATAAATAAACTCTTTGCATGAAAACAGTGTCTGTGCTGAATTACAACAAATCTGTTCACTGTGAGACTAATAAATAATTCACACTCATATGTCCAGATTAAATATATTAAACTCTAGCTCCAAGATAAGAGCCTTTTTCTGTATTAACGATGATTAGAGGAGTCAGTGGCGTTATTTTACATTAGCATTATTAATATTTGATAAAACTTAGATGCACGGTTCAAGTTCAACACAACTTTGCATTAAACGTTTCATTAGCCTCCTTACATCTTATTGGAAACATACATTTTGATTTTACTTTAAAAAAAAATGTGAATAATGTGAACAGGCTTCATATATTTGACCTTAACTTTTAACAAACTGACAAAATGTTAAGTTGTGCTTTAATTTTTATTGTTTTAATTTTTTTTATTGCACTTTTACCGTTTTATTGATTTGATAAATTTAATTTTATCTGAAGATTTCTAAATATTTTTTTTATTATGTTGGATCTATTTATGTTTTCATATCACTTGTCATGAGGAATGGTACTTATTTTAATTTTTTTAAAATACAAAACCCTCCCCAAATCCCACCATAAAAAATAATAAATAAATAAAAATCTTGTTATTTAATACAGTTTCCATGTCTCACTTAGAACCAGGAAATTGCAATACATTTAATGCTGTGCTTCTGCCTCATTTTTACTAATTTGTCTTTAATGCCACTCTTTAGGTTCTTATTCATTTAAATTTAAGTTTTAATTGGAGCAGTGTGTTTTATGTTTAATATTAAAATGTGGAGGTTTGTAAATATGGTCATCTGGGATTTTAAAAGGTCCAGAAAGGTTTTTGGGAGATGTTAAACTATTATATCTTCTACTTATGTGCATTTAAAGCTGTATATTTGCATTGTTCTTCAGTCTCTTTTTGTAAAACCTTCTCAAACTTTTCTGTTAATTTCTGTAAAGTGTGTTTAGATTGTGCAGTTCCTTCACAGCTGTCCCGGGACCGACGGCAGCTGTGAGTAAAGCCTCGCTGCTGAACATGTGTCTGAGCAGAATAATGAGCCTGTTACTGTAACGCTGCAGCTGCTCCACAGCCTCGACACAATCACAACCAGAAAGAAACACGAGATGGAAGCAAGAGAGTAAGGCTCCAGCTTCAAAACAGAGGTAAAAGAAGCGACTAAATAAAATTATCTTTCTACTAATAATATCACATTTACTTTAGTAACATTAAACAGACTGTACCTGATATTTTTTAATTCTGTGAAAATTGTTTAAACCCAAATAGTTTATTGTAAAATCAATCATTTCTGTCTTTCTGATCCATCTACTGTTTATTAAAGTGATTGTAATAGATGAGAACCTCTATTCAGGAACAGAAAACCTTGGAGTGCTCCCATTGGTCGACACTTGTCACATGACGTTCCAGGAAGTTTAATAGCTGCAGATAAAGTGTATTTCCAGCTGAATATGTCTTTTAACAGAGAAACAGCTGAAAAAAGAAAAGCATCAACAGAGAAAAGGGAGACAACGTAAAACACAGATAAATACTGTCAATTCAATCACGTAATGTTTAACGAGGAGGAGATAATTGCCGTTTTGATGCTGAAGCTAAGCTAACGCTAAACTCTAAACTTTAGTTTGGTGAAATGTGGTAGTATTTTGTGGTTTTATTTTTTAACAAAAGAGAAGCAGGAGAGGTCTCTAGGCTGCTTTTGGAGGAGAGTGGAGTCTGAGACAGGGACAAAAAAAAAAAACATCAGGGACTGGAGCTTTAACGTGTGATTTTTGCATTTACATCCACTGCGTACGTTCTGTGCAGATAAAACACAGGGTTGTAGTTTTAGCAGTTGGCCACAAGATGGAGACAAACAACAACAGAAGGATTAATTCCTCAGAGGTGAGTTGGGTTGAACGTATGGATAAAATAGAGTCAGAGCTTTTAGTTTTGTATAATCACATTAAAATAACACTCTTTGCATTCCCCGTTTTTTAGACCAACAGTTTTTTTCTTAGTGTAATACATTAACTGTATTTTATGGATTTAAATGCGTTATAATCATATTTTGATGGGTTTTAAGTGGTTTCAATAGGTCTTTAACCATCATAAATACTTTACTTGTTTGTAAAAGTTTTTTTTAACATTGTATAACCAGACATTCTTATAAAAAGACTGGAATGTATAGTTTATTATTGATTTCTATGTAATGTACTCAATAACCACAGAATACAGTGGAATAATTGCAGAGATACAGATTCAGACGAGTTTATTAATGCCACCAGCAGCAAAAAAGACAACAAACAACAAATAGACTCAATAGAAAACAACACTAAACACACAATTGGAAAAAACACTGGTGTAATAGAATAAATACATGAAACATGCAGTAAAAAAGAACATGTCCAGAATCTGTTTGTCACAAAAAGAACAGATTTAACTCTATTTTAAGACTGTTCTTGTCTTTTTAGAGTAACACAAATTAAAAACACAAGAGACTCTCAATAAAAGACAAATATAAGGAGGAGTCACTGAGAAAAAGGACAGTTTAAAGTGAAACAGCTGCAGAGTTCACATCAGATTTCATAGTAACAGTTTGCTGTGGGACCCCGGTGTTGCAGCTCAGACTGTCGTTTTAACAGCTGATCCGATCCGCCCTGCACCGAGAGACCTCTGGCTATTTATGGCCCACTCCCCTCGGTCCAGGCCGTCTCTTCAGTCCTTACATGGTTGCTGTGGGATGAGGTTACTCCACCGATTTGGACGGCTCTCCTCCAGCTTTTGCAAGAAGTGTTACCTTTTAGTTGCACCGAGGTTTAGACTCAATCACAGTTTGTTCACATTTAATTCAGGCGTTTTTTTGATTTGAAAACCCTTTTGTGGTTCTTCTTCTCTCACAGATCTCATGCAAACCCCTGATCTTTCCCCCTTCTGGTCTTTCTTCTTCTTCTCCTGCCTGTTTGTGGACTGATTTATTTGGACCGGCGCAGCACAGCGAGTGGGAAAGCACCGAGTTATATTTGTCGGGAGCTGAGCTTGGATCTACTTCACGGTGGACGAACCCCCGGATCCTCTCTTTTTTACCTGGTCACACCTTTCCTTCAGCATCAGCTCCTCCGGGGATACGTTATGGAGCGCCTCTGTCTGGCTTCGGGATAGACACATTTGGATTATTAAGTGTGAGTACTGTTTTTTTTCACTTATTCATGTATTATGTCTCTGAACAGTGGCTTTGCAGTCGTAAAACTATAATAAAAATGACAGAAATACCACTAAAATTAAACATTAACGCTAAAAATGACCAGAGAGTATCATAAAGTTCTTTTAAATATGTGTATATAAGTACATTAAAGTATAGTTTATTGGTTTGTAACTGGTTTTATCTTGGGACACAAATATTCCCTCACATTTTCTATTTTCTATGGAGGTAAAACTTCATTATGTAACCAAACCTGGCTGTCACTTTTGAATTAAACGCTCTTATAATGGCCTCAGGTGAATATGTATCTGTTAAAATCAAAATCCAATCAATCAAACGTCTAGAATACGTTTATTAGCAGCATTTTTTAACCACACTCCACGACTCACTTAAACCTGACCCACTTTTAGGTCCAGTGCAGGTGTATTTAAATGTCAATTACACAAGTTCACTCTGCTGTGTTGGAGTCGAGTTAAAACAACACCTTTTAGAACAAAAATATATCTATTCTCTCTCATTTTGATGCTTCTTAGACTCAGTAGAATCATGTCTGTCTCACTGACACAGGACATGATACAAATCCACATAAATATTGAGATTTGTTAAAAAAATATTAAAATTAGTGATGATAATAATACGTAGCAGAGAACCTGACTATACTCTATACATTTGAAACAGTCAGGAATGAATCAATGAGTTTTTATTTAAAAAAAATGTGAATATGTCTTAAAAACAAACAGAAAATAAACATTAAAGTGCAACAAAATGTAGTCATTTAATGCGATAAAGTACTGCAGTAATAGTGAAAAAATATTCTAAAAGAAGTTGGATGAAGCAGTTGTGTTCATGTGTTTCATTTTAAAATATAATGAGTTTAAACATCTAAAAGCTTCAGACTTTATGAATATACTTCTATGTTTTTAGCTCTAGAACACCATGAGCTTCATTATATTCACATAACATTTAAAATACTTCCCACTTGTTGCAAATAGCATTGAATACAGGCTTTGGTTTGTTTTTACCTTGTAATATTTATGTAAAAATCCCTTAAAATGGTGGCAGCAGCTTAGTATAAATGAAATAATCATCATCGTTTGTGTCTAAGAGAATTGGAACTGGCACAAAATGTTGATAAAAGTTCAATTTTTCTGGAAAAGTACACAATAAACATCAGATAGTCACAGTTCAGGTTCAAAATTAATGAAGTTAATTCACAATAATAGTCCTTTATTTCCGTTTCTAAATGAACTTCAGATGAAAACCTAATAGTTCCGATCTTGTGTGTAAACTAGCGTCTGATTTGTGTGAAATGCTCTGAATAGTTTGTCTTCTAGAACGTACTGTAGTGTCCCTCCGTTACTCTCTCGACTCAGATGACCAGATGCTCCAGATTCCAGCTGTTTGACGCTACGTGTTCGCAGCTGATGCAGAGTTGAGTAAGAGCCGTGTCCTGCTCCGGCCGGGCCTCGTTTCTCTGCACTTTTGTTTTTACGGCGCGTGTGTGACTCTCTGCAGCAGCTATACGCACCTGTCGCTCAGAAATCAAACGGAGCGGACGGGTTTACGGCGCGACCCCGGGCCTGAACCCCGCTCCTCAAACAGTATTCTCCTTCAGTAAAAAGGTACATAGTGTTGCTTTTGGCAGCGTTTCGAGTTTGTAATTGAATCAGTGGCTCTCTCTGTGAGGACTCGAGTGTCCAGCTCGACGTGTTCCATTCACACTCGATATTTGTGAGCGTTCCTCTGAAGCCACTTAGATCACTCCTCACTTTGCAGCTTTACTTTATGTGTCAAACTAAGACAGAGGTTTTGTCGCCATTTACTTCCATTATTTGGATCAAACATGAATTAATTTCTCTGTTAAGCCTTAAAACAGAGGTGTCAAACTCAAAGTGGTTAATAAGAATCCTTTCAGGGGCTGAAGATGGAGACATTTAGAAGCTTTTATTGAATTTTAAATGTGAGATTTCATCTTCATTTGAGTTTTACAAAAGTTATCACACAAACAATCATTTCCTCCTTTTATGAAAACTAGTTTTAATTGGATTTCAACAGGTTTTAGTCAGATTTGAACAGGTTTTATTTGAATTTGAACAGATTTTAGACTGATTTCAACAGGTTTTGGTTGAATTTCAACAGATTTTAGATTGATTTCAACAGATTTTGGTTGAATTTCAACAGGTTTCAGATGGATTTGGACAGGTTTTAGTTACTTCCATATTTAAAATCCATCTAAAACCTGTTCAGATTCAATGAATAAAACCTAGTGCCAAAAATATCACCTAAATGTATTGAAGGGTCCATAAAACATTGCAAATTGGGTCTGTGTTTTTTCTCTGATGTCACTTCAGTTTATTTTTAATCATTGAAAGTAAAATTGGCAACAATACAATACTTTTACTCACTTATTGTGTCTTCCCCTTTTAACATTTAAATTAAAATAACCCAGAATAATACTATATCAGAACAGAACAAGACAAAACAAAAGAAACCACTCTGATTTTATATTTTGTGGTCCTTGTTCAGTCTTTGTTTCTGAGAAAGTTGTGTGGCTTCATTTCAGAAAGTCAGAATATTAAAGCAGCTCGGTGTAGCCTTTGGCCACTAGAGGGCGCAGATTCCTCTCTGTTCAATTCGTTTACAATTAGAGACTAGGGCTAAAAGTTACACAGGGCTGTTTTAACGTCAGACCGACTCAGTCATTGGTTAATAATGTTACTTTTTAGAGCATAACACGGCTTGTAATTCAGATTCAGAGTCAGTTTTTTGCAGTTCAAAGCAGAATCCTAATAATTTCACACATAATACAACTTTACCAAACATACCCGACTGTCAGGGAAGGCTCGAGGACACACAATGTTTTAAAAATTTGACAGACGAGACCGGACAGGACCAGACTGGGACAAACCTGACGTGAATTTCACCTTTTTCTGACAAATAATCCTTCAATGACTCTGCTTTTCTGTTTAACACTGGACAAGTCTTTGCTTTCTGAACTGTCTCTATCCTGCATTCATTCAAAACACTAATAACTTGACTCCTGAATAAATATTTTTCTCTAAATCAGCTGCTAACCTCAGAGCAGGAGCCGTCGTTTCTTAGATTGACTGGTTTCTAACAGAATTATACGGTAATCAGTATCATTTTTAAGTCTAAGTTGCTTTTATTTCAGCACCAACTCTGAGTAATCCATTATTATGAACAGTTTTAGGCAGAAGTTAAGAGTTGATCACCATTAGGTTCAACTCAGAACGTCACAAAACTAATTTTAACCAACGTTTCTGAATTCTTTTTCCAAACGAAGCTGGCATTTAAATGGATTTGTTGGAGTTTTAAATAGGCCTTGGTCACAGTAACTGTCCTGGTTTGGGCTTTTTGTGATGTTTTACTCACGGGACGGGGAATAGTGGTGACAAAGAACACCTCCTCCTGGGGTCTGGTGGGAGAGAGGACGTCCTGAAAGAGAATAGATAAGAAGAAGGACTGGGAGTGTGGGGTCTTGTTCACATTAACTCGATTTGTTGTGAAAAAAACAGTTTAGTGGAGACTTTTCTGTTTTAATGGACCATTGTTGACCATTGCAGGATTTAGACAAAAGTGAAGAATCTAGTCTGGTTTTGTCTGGATTACATGGTCTGGTTTAGTCCAGTCTGGTCTGGTTTTGTCTGGGATTACATGGTCTGGTTTAGTCCAGTTTGGTCTGGTTTTGTCTGGGATTACATGGTCTGGTTTAGTCCAGTCTGGTCTGGTTTTGTCTGGGTTTACATGGTCTGGTTTAGTCCAGTCTGGTCTGGTTTAGTCCAGTTTGGTCTGGTTTTGTCTGGGATTACATGGTCTGGTTTAGTCCAGTCTGGTCTGGTTTTGTCTGGGATTACATGGTCTGGTTTAGTCCAGTCTGGCCTTCTTCTCAAACTGTTTCTGTTTTGAGACAAACTCAAACCAAATATTGATTTGATTTAGAATTATCTTCTGTTTTTTCAGTTTTCATTTTGTAAAATAATAAAAATCACCAGACTTTACAGTTAACTCTTCTTTTTATTTACTCTGATATTTTAACCAGTTTAATCATGATTGTGTTGAACAGGTCACAGTCTATTTATTCAGTTATTGTTATTTATGTGATTTTTATGCTGAAAAGTTCATTTTTACATGTGCTCTATTTATATAATTGCAGTTTGTCCCATTGTTCATCATTTTACTGAACAGAAATGTTATTTTATCAGATTTTAAGATTACAATATTCTTTAGACACAAACAACATTACTGAGAACACTATTGTTGCATTGCTTTTTCATTTTTTGTGCAGATGCAGGTTTATTTTTTCACTAAAAACCCATTTGTTTACACTGGCTTTTAACAAGTCGAGCTGGACTTTGACGAACTTTTTATTCGTTTTATTTGTTGTAATCTATTTTGCTGTTTTTATTTTATTTTATATGTTACTACCTTCATATTTTAGGTGCAATTTCCAGCGACCGATGTTTTAAATGTGCTTTAGAAATAAAATCAACATTGACATTGACGTTATGTTCTCTGGTGAAACCCTCTCCTCTCTTTTGTTGATTGCTTCAGTGAAGATACACGACTCTGGTTCCTCTCAGCGCTGTCCTTATAAGAGCAGAAGAGGCAGAGGAACCAGACGAGAGCCGGCGTTTCAGAGTTAATGTTTGGGAAAAGACGAGAGATAAACGCCCCTGCAGCAGACGCTCAGGACCCTCACAAAACAGAACGAACCGGACCAAAAACCTGCCTGTTTGTTGTCATTTTAACGCAGAATAAATCAGTTTGTATTTGTGTGGAAGCGGACGCATGCCTCGACGTTGAGTCACTCGGGGTTTTGTTGCGTTACTTGGTCTTGTGATGTTTACATGTTTTTCATAGTGTTGGGTTTTATTGAGCGTCACAGGATCAGCCTCAGCAAAAGTCACTAAGATAAACTTTATTTGACAAACTGCTGCAAAAAGATAATCCTCTTTGTCTCCAGATTCTGAACATTACATGTATCTATGGCACAGACTTAGACTAGTTCATAAACTGTTGTGTTTGTATGTTTAAGGGAGGATTGTAGTAATGGCGGTAATATAATGAATAAGGGATAGGCTTGTATTTTGTAAAAGGGGTTCTATGAGATACTTAGGTCACTTAATATATACATTATGTAGTTGTCAGCACAGTTTGGAGAAGCAGACAGGAGCAATTGGGGCCAGTGGGGCCAATAAAAACACATAGAAGGTATTTGTTTGTATTATTTTGACATTAATAGTTTGTAATCTTCCTCTTTAACAACAACAAAAGAACTTATCACTCTTTGTAGAAGCTCCTCGCTGTTCGGAACCAAAATATGCCCAGTTTCTCAGCGGTGGATATGTTATTGAAGTAGTTCAGTGTTTAAATGTTCGTCTTTTAAAATCCGCTGGACCTAATATACAGCACTGTGTGATTTAGCCTCTGGGATGTTGCTCCTGCCTGCTTCTCCAAACAGAGAGCCTGCAGACAGCTAGTTTCCTCTGGAACGGTTCGGCACAGGTCGAGTCAGAACAGTTCAAAAGGAGTTCAAAGGTGCAGTCTGTTGATGGACGATAGATAATCCTCAAATGAAAATAACAAAAAGGAAAACATAAAATGTAAATGTTTATTCAAGTCAAGCCTGTTTTCCTCTTGTGTCATGATCAACTATTTCAAGCTTAAAACCTTGCATTTATGTCTAGTTTGCATTAAACACAAGCAGAGGCTGTTGTTTTAAACAGTGAGTCCCTAAATGTGGGTTCAGTGGCACTGCTTTGTGAATGTAAAGTTCATAAACCAACAGTATAACAATCACAAATATGATTTATATCTCAAGTTTTTTGCTCTTCTGAGGCGTCTCTCTGGACACACTGAGCCGTACGGAGCTGATCTGGACTGTACCGCTGCAAAACTCACGTGGATAACAGTGAATAAAGGAAGAAATGCAGTTAAATAAGCTGCATTAAGACGGTTCATGAAGAGCCAGAAATGTCAGAGATGTTGCTCAGTGAGAGATGTTTGAGAAAATCAGTAATAGTCAGAGAAAAATGAGTCTGAGACAAGGCTGAGAGCTTTAAAAAGTGGTCCAGACTCAGGACTAGAGGGGTCTGGATGGGGTCTGGATGGGGTCTGGGGTCTGCAGAAGGAGGTGAGGTCTGCTGAAGGAATGGAGAGTGAAAACAAGCCGGAGTGGAGCGTGCCTCTGGTAAACAGGGCGACCTCTCCACAGGCAGCCACTCACAGCACACGTTGCCTTATTAGGGGCGTCTACAGGGATCCGGGAGCGGGACGAGGGGCAGACCGAGGGGCTGGGAGGGGGCTGTTGTGTTGAAAGAGCGAGAGGCAGCATCACGCCGGAGCGAGGAAGTGTGAAAGTGACAAAGAGGAAGGAGAAATGATGCTTGTGGGAAACACAGTGTGAAATAACAAGGCTATCAATGATGGAAACGTCTCAATTTACTGAAAAAGTACAATACACCTGCTTGTTTTACGCATCTACAACAACCTCCTGTCTAAAGATACTTATTTATGATTTAAATTAGTTTTCCTCTTTGTAACTGGGACCAGGCCTTGTTAGGAAAGTGAGTTTAACGTTAGTGTGGTATTCAATCTTTAAAAGTCAGGTGCGTTAGTCAAAGCTACTTATATTTGAGCATTTATTAGCATTTAGCTTTTAATTAAATTTGGATTTTCAAAGTGACTGTCTCTTTTTCACATAATCAATGATAACATGTTTTTTCTAGAAGCAAATAACGTAAAAAGGAACTGATTTTAGTCTCAGTATGAGTAGTGCTAGAAGGTATTTACCATTCTTTTATTACAGACTGTACTTGGTTTAAACCTCAAATAATTTATTGTAAAAACAACAAAAAACAGTCTTTCTGATCCATCTAGTGTTTATTCTAAGGGATTGTAATAGATGAGAACCTCTATTCAGGAACAGAAAACCTTCGACAATCACATGCTCCAAAAAGGAGCGCTCCCATTGGCCGACACTTGTCACATGACGTTCCAGGAAGTTTAATAGCTGCAGATAAAGTGTATTTTCAGCTGAATATGTCTTTTAACAGAGAAACAGCTGAAAAAAAGAAAAGCATCAACAGAGAAAAGGGAGACAACGTAAAACACAGATAAATACTGTCAATTCAATCACGTCATGTTTAACGAGGAGGAGATAATTGTCGTCCTGACGCTGAAGTCACAGCTAAGCTAACGCTAAACTCTACACTTCAGTTTGGTCAAATGGATTAGTATTTTGTGAAGTGGAGCTTTAAAGACATTAAATTGAAGGAGGTGTGTTTTTACTGATGGACTTTAGTTCTACTCGTTTGGTTGTTTGTGTTGTTTACTGGAAATAAACAATAAGCTGCAGCCTTCACAGCCTTGAGGCCTGTCTGTTTTATGTAATTAATTAATTATTTGTGTGTAATTGGAAAGTGCATTTTACCTTGATTTATCAGTCTTTGACGAGGAAGCACAGGTCCTAAACCCATCTGTATTTAACTCTGTCTCCTCCGTGTGGTGTTATCTGTCGTTCTGTACAAATCCAGTATAACATAGCCTTAATCCTCCAGTGACTCGTAGCTCGTAGCCTTTAGCCGCTGTTACCTAAATGCTCGTATAAATAGAGCAGCTGAATATCAAGCCACTCGTTACTGATTTCAGACTCCAATAGGATTATGCTACTGACACTATTACACATTTATTTAAATCACATTTGATGCCTGCAGCTGATTTAGTCCTTTCCCCATTAATTTACACACTTCATCTATATATTATCATTGTTTAATTCAGTTCAAATAGTTTATTGTCATGTGCACAGTATAAAATTGTGTTTTCCTGTGCAATGAAATTCTTCCATTGCTGTACACAACAAATGCCAAGAAATGTAAAAAATATCTTAAGTATAAAATAGATAAATAGGCCAAAATTTCAAGATAGAAGGATATAAAATTAAGAAGAGAAGAGAGGATAGAGAATGAAGAAGTAGAGTAAAGAAGGAAGTAAGTAGTTTATACTTTGCTTTCTCTTTTATTTTGGACAGAATAGAATCAATTTAAATTTACAGGGAAATGTTAAATATTGACAACACTATTCACATAATATGGAGCCTGAAAACCATTAAAGCAATAGCATGAAAGAAGGAGACTTGTTTAAAGACTAAGTGCAACTTGTTCAACAGATAATCCTCTATTTAACTCATATCTTTCCCATCAACAACAAATTTACAGCACAACTAGAATATTTACCTGGAAACCTGTGAGTTTTCCTCTAAACTCACCTCCTTTACTCATGGAACTCATTATTGTTGCAGTGATTGTGTGTTGCGTGTTGGGACCAGGACCCCCGCCGCCCCCTGGAGCCCTGCTGCCACCTTCGTCCAATCCTGTCCCAGCGTTGTTATCATCAAGGCTAATTTCTGCCTGTAATCTGATTAGGCTCTGAGCTGCTTTCCTGCCCCGCTGCGCTGCACACTGCTCTCTCGGGGCAGCAGGTTTGTGGGGCACTTTGCTGCGGTGTGTTTGCTCGTGTCAGCGCTCCGTCCCGGCTCGTTCGGGACGCTCCGGTGCGCTCAGATCCTCCGCTGTCGTCGCCGAACGGGAGTCTAGTCCCGGTTTAGCCTTCGAGTCTCCTCTAAAAACATGTTCAGGAACCCATGGATCGCCGGGTATCAGGTCCATCATGTGCAGCCCTGTGGACCAGGTAAGACCGGTGCAAAGGGGACGGACTTAAGGGGTCTGACTTTAACGTGACTGGAGCTTGAGTCCCCTTAAATCTATGGAAAAGCCTGAGTGACCCGACTAATGCAATTTAGCTCTTTGTTTGGAGCTGGGCTGCTGTTATAGCTTTAGACCCACGAAGGAAACATTTATAACTCACTTTATTCACTCAAAACATATTCTGTGATTGATCTGAATTCAAAGTTTACATGAAAGGATTTGTCTCAGATAGTGTTTCAATGACTGCTGCTGTAGCTATAGATAGACGTGTTGTAATCAGTCTGGTTACATTCACTGGCGGCTTTTTATGTGGCAGTGTTTACAAGGTTTACGAAGTAGTTCAGTGAAGATTTTAATGCAAAAACATGAGTAAATAAAACTGTGCATCAGATCCAAACAATACATAATCGAGGAAATGTGGAGGAGTTCTAAAGTCTTACAGTTTTTGGGAAGAAGCTGTGTTTTAGGCTCATTGTTCTGGAGGGGTGTGAACAGTTCGAGTGCAGATGGGACGGTCCTGATCCTGCTCTAGTCTGATGTAAATGTAAATGTTTAACCACAGCTCGCTTCAGACTCCTCAGAAAGTACAGATGTTGGTTCTGGTGGTAATTACATCTGTTATTACAGTTCTCCTGAGATGAGTATAAACAGTGTATAGTATAATAAGAGCCCCTTGTACTCATGTGACCTCCTCTGATACCACCATAGGGCGTATTCACTGAAGTGTCTCTGTTTTTTTGTTCTCTACACAGCACCGTTTACTAAAATCAAGAATGAATTGAATAAAAACCAATCAAATAATGTAAAAATGAATGAAAAACTGCAAAAAACCTTCAATAAATTTGTTCAGGGTCTGGTTTTAAGTTGACTGAGGTTAGTTTTAATGGAAATATCAACAGCACAAAAACCACAGATGTCTAAACTGCCCAAAAATAGATGAAGAGAGACAAGAATTAAGGCTAAAATCTAAAAAGCAGAAAGAGCAGTGTCTGTTGGATTAAAACGAAATGAACAAAGGCCAAACATGGATCAAAAATAAAACAAGTCGACATTGTTTTGATTTGATGTCCATTGGATTTATATGTTGCATAGATACGACCCTCATTTTGGTTCAGATGACCACTGTTAATCGCTTGAACAAATAAATAGTCATTTTTGAGTAGATGAAGAATAAACCAAAATAACACAACACAAGGCCTGTCTTGTAAATACTGCTGTTTCTGTAAAGCTCTACAACATCTCAAGGTAAATGAGTGCATTTTCTTGTTTTCGAACTGTAATAAAGTTAAGTTATATAATGATTGTGCAGAAGTAGCTCCGTTTAGACCTAACAGACTCAACAAAAAGGATATTATAAACAGCTAAGGGCCACTCTGTCTCTGTTTCTTTGTGTTGTTAAAGCGATGAATAAAAGGAAATTAATCACCTGTTCGGATTAAAAGATGTTCTACTAATGTGTCTCGCTGCTGGAGAATGTCTGTCCGTGTTCCTTCAGTTCTCCTTTTACTCATGATGTACTCACGCAAGCTCCCAGTTTACTTCCAGAGTCTATTTTGCACCTCTGAATATTTATAGAGAATCACTTCGGGACGATCCTAAGCTGCTGTGGCACCGTCAGCTTCAGGCGCAGTTTGTTGACAACGGACTTCAGCTCGAGGGGCTTTCCAGGGACAATACATACTCACAGATACTCACAGATACTCACAGATACTCACAGATACTCACAGATACTCACACATACTCACAGATACTCATACATACTCACAGATACTCATACATACTCACACATACTCACACATACTCACAGATACTCATACATACTCACAGATACTCATACATACTCACAATTTTCCAAAAATATTCCCACATCCCCCACCCATCCCTCATTCCCCCCCCCCCCCCCCCCCCCCCCCCCCCCCCCCCCCCCCCCCCCCCCCCCCCCCCCCCCCCCCCCCCCCCCCCCCCCCCCCCCCCCCCCCCCCCCCCCCCCCCCCCCCCTACTCACAGATGGGGTTTGTTGATTTGTAGAAACTTTTATTTTTGGCCTATTTTTGGAGTCTTTTAATCGAAGTGTCAAAATATCACTAATCAAACTGGAACTGATCATAATATATTCAATATAAAAGTGTATAAACCTATAAATTAGAATGTGATGGCCTTTAATTAAAGTATGTTTCCACCTTGTCCTCCTCAGGACAATGTTAACCTGCTCCAATGATGGTGATTTTCCACAAAGGTCTACCTCTAACTTCATAATCCAGCTTCAGAGCTCTGTTAATCTCATGTCGTGATGTTGAAAACACAGTTAAACAGTTAAATTTGAGCTGCCTTTAGAGCTGAGACATTAAAACACTAGTGATAACTTTACATTGAGGAACACAACACATTTCTACATTTCTCCAACGTATTTTCTCTTCCACATTCCATTTCACTCATTGCAAGTTTTAACTCAAAAGTGTTTTATTTGTGTTAAATCTGAAGGCAGAACTAAGAGAGATATTGTAAATAATTCCAGGTGATGGCTCCACATTAACCTGGAGGAGCAGTGGGAATATATTAACAAATCATTTTCTTCATAGTTTTTGCCAACGACATATTTTCGTGGCCCGAAAACTAAATAAAAAGTAATTAATGAGAACGAAAACCCTGACTAAATGTATCGACACTTTCATCAATGAGTAAAAAGAGGAGTTGAGAAGAGATCCAATCAGATTTAGGTTTTTGAGCGTCGCTGAAGTGATGTCAGACACAAACATTTGTTAGAGCCTCGGGAAGACGACAGGAGACCAAAAGAGAACCGCTTTAAATACAAACTATGTTTAAATATCAAACAATTTGTGTTTGGAAAAACTAGAGTGTAATCTGTGGGTTGCACATTCAGATTTCAACGCCAGCTGTAACAGGTTAGCAGTAAAAAAATGTTGAAAATGTGTTACCCTTTATATTTGTGACTAAATCTATTGAAGATAAATTCTTATATTTATTTGACTAAAACTAATAAGGATTTGACTAAATTATGACCAAAAGTAAATTGCATTTTAGTCTAGACTAAAACTAAATTAAAATTTGTTGTCAAAATGAACACTGTTGAGGAGTAAAACATTGAAAAACACATTTCAGGACCCGGGTTCAAATCTCGGTCGGGTCTTTGCCCAATGTCCAATGCTCCTATGAATAAAGACCAAAGCCCATAAAATAATCTTAAAACAAAATAAATAATAATAAATCTAGCCATAGATGAGAAAAGCCTGAACTGTGTGAATAAAGTCCTGGAGCATGATTTTCTTTAATGACGTGTCTGGTTTTGACATAAGTCTGAGATGTTCTGGAGGCGTCTGTAACAGGATCTGTCTCTGGAGATGCATACGTCTTTACAACAGTCTGTGATACTGCAGTCACGGGTCAGCTGTGAGGAGCCGGGACAGGACGTCAACTTCTACACATTTAGAAATCCAGACTCCTTACAATGACACGACAGGCTCCGAAAACTGGGGCCGACGTGTGGAACCTGCAGGTTTATGTCACGGCTGGGTTTGTTTTCTGTGCAGCTTGAACTTTTGTTACCTTCTAGTTGTTTATTTAAATCCAGGGTGTGTAGTTTTTGGTGGAGATTGTGATTTCACAACTCAAATGTTTCAGAGCATGTGAACAGCTACGGTAGCCCTGCAGGGACATGGTCTGATGATGAATTTACTTAAAACATCAAACAAATAAATGTCAAGAAAATTAAAGAAAACCTTCAGCAACCTTCAAATACAACATTTTACACAATGTGCCTTCAAGAAAAAGCTATGTATTATTGATTAACTTGTTTTTGTTTCTACCTTTTCACCTCCAAAAGCAGCCGCGGGACCTCTCCTGCTTTTATTAAAAAAAATATATATTTCAAAGATGACTCAAATTGTTTGTTTTTCTGTTTTTCTGTTTGTTTTCCTCAGGATTTGGACCCAAAGCGGCTAAACTCTGCAGCTCAACCTCACTGCCAACAGAAGCCTTAAGGTAAAGAGAGAAGAGTTGTTTTCACAAATATAAATATAAAATAATGAATTGTTATCACAGACATTCTAAATCTAAAAATGTCATCCAAAGGCGCGCATTAAACTGTAGATTTTTTTTATTTGCAACACACAGATCTGGATTTCCTCAGTTATAGGTTTAGTGAGAACTTGCAGAGTCAGCATTAAAACCCAGAACAGCTTATTCGTTAAGACACTGTTTTGTTCACATAGCATTATTCCACTAATACCACGTCCACAGCTCTCAACTCTTACATTTAAACTGGATTTTCTCCGTCTTTAAACATATCACCTCTCAGTGTAAGAAGAAATAAATAGTTTTGATTGTAAAATATAATTTGTGAAGGACTTTTTCATTATTTCGATCGATTGAATAGAGGCTGAGCTTATTTCCAGCGCTATAATAAAGACACGAGAGGGAAGTGTGAGTGGAGCCAGGACTTAACGACCCAGATCTCAAACAGGATCTTGGTGGAAGTGACACCAGAGCAGCGTCACCTTTACCTGCGCTCACCTCTTTAAGACCAGTGACTTCAGGCTGAAACAGGAACGGTTTATGAAGCGCTGGGAGTTTAATCTGAGGTTTACGTGTTCTTATAAAAGTGGAAATGGAAGCTGATCTAATGCATTTTGAAATAAATACTGAAACAATCCCTCTGTGCCTCAGTTTCCAGAGTGACTTCTCCTTCAGCGATCAGACCGCGTTGGTCAAGAGTGTGTCTGATACAGATGCCAAACTCCTCTTCGTCCTTCCCAAGGGTGAGTTTCAGGATCATATTGTTCTATATTATAATGTTATTACCATGTTATACGTCAAAATCATGTTGCATTTTAAAATAACACCGTTTAAGGAACACATGCCATGTATAATATCATTTTTGAACATTGCACAATCCTGCAATTAACTCACAATTAACTTTTATTCTTCATTATTCAGTTTGGTTAGAGTTCATTATGACCGAGCAGTTATTTAACCTAAAGTTGGGTCTCTTCTCTTCACTCTCCTGTTTTTAGAGCATGTGAACAGCCATGGTAGCCCTGCAGGGACAAGCTGATGTGAAAAACTCCCCAAAAAGAATACAAAATCAGTTTAATTTATGGAAACGGTAACATTCAGTGAGAAACGCTGTTTAAAAAGAGAGTCCTATGGAGCTTTAATGGTCTATTTTGAGTGTTATTTTGATGTGATTAAATACTACTGGAAACACAGTTATGATGTGCATTTCCACCAACATTTCCAGGAGCTTTTATTACCAGGACTTTATTTACCGGGGAAAAAGAATCCCTGGTCATCTGTGTAGTTTGTGTTTCCACTTATTCCTTAAAAAGCCGTCTGCTGAAAGTCCTCCACTAGGTACTTTCTCCAGAAAAGTTTGGGTCAGAGGGAGAGTTTTTACCCGGGTAATGTCGGTAGAAACGCACCAAGGTTTTTCAAAATCCCAGGTAAATAAAAAAAGTGTCATTTGCTGCAGTTTAATAGTTCTTTTCTGTATCACATTGCAAATAAACACACTGCAATGACAATAAATAAGTGTATGTGTATAATGGAGTAGATTAAACGTTCTTCTATTTATCTAATGTGATAGTTCTGTTTTATTTTTAGTTTCAGAGTTAAAGAAATATTTTGAAGCACCTGAGTCAAAGGAACTAGAAATGAACAGGTGAGTCGTAGCTGTTTACACCAGTTTTTATAAAATGATGTGTTTGGTGTACGTTAAGTCCCTGTGTGTGTCAGGAAGGAGAGGATAGCGAGGCGTCTGGAGGGGATGGAGAGCGACGCCCCCCCGGCCCTGGTCCCTGGAGGACTGGTGTCTAACAGGATGCTGGAGGAGGACCCGCCCCGTTACACCCGAGCCTCGGACCCCTGTGAGCCCTGTGTCATGGGTTAGTACGCACAAAGGTTCCTCCAAATCAAGATTTAGGGTAAAAAGCCCTGGTCCCGAGCGCTCACAGCTGCATTTTAAACTGCACCAAACACAACAAACATGTCTTTTTGAAGAAACACACCGCTAACCAGCTGAAATGCACCAGAGTTCAGTTGGAAGCGCTCCGAGACTCGTTCTGAAGGGTCTCGGAGCATGTTTAGTGCACTCTGAGGTTGTTATGAGACATTCACATTTATCCAGGTGAAACGAACTAACAGAACAACCACCAGAGTCTGTTTGATCCACACGGCAGCCTTAAAATGACAATATATATTCAGTTTTCAGCAAATCAACAATAAATGTAATATAATTCACCTTCTGATTATGTGAAAATAGCACTGACTAACTTCATTCGGTCCATTTGTCAAGATATATTCTGTAGTTAAGACCTTTAGTTTATTATTAGGCAGAAAACATGTTTATTCCATGTTTTTGTCCGTGTATCCTGCAAATATTTGGCAATTAGCTAACACTGCTTTGTGCTAAAAAGACCAGGGACCTCAATCATATTTTGAACAGTTCAGTGAGTGAAGGACGTGTCACAAGAAAACTTAGGTGTAGACCAGACCTGGTTAGTATCAGTCATGAGTCATTTTATCATCTTTGTGTTGTGTCTAGCCTCTTAACACTTTCTTGTGTTTAAACTTGGACTTATAAATAAAAACTATGAACCTCAGTCTAGATTTTAGAGCAGTGTTTCACTAAAATATAAGTTAATTTACAATTTACCGACTATATATCCAACCAAATCTGACCAAATAATTGCCATTTAAAGCAAAAAAGTATAGCTATTGTGAAACCAAAAGGCCAAATTTGTGTAAGTATATGCTTCATGTCTTAAAAGAAATGTGTGAGAACTACTGGTCTCACTTTTACTTAAATAATACTCTCTTTACCTTTGACCTTTGCGTTTGTTGCTAATAATAAGCTGTAATGTCTGCTGCAGTGAGGCGCTACAGTCGAGAGGAGCTGGAGGCGCAGCAGAAGCAGGGCTCGTCTGCGGCGAGGTCGTCCCACGGTAAACTGGCCCCTGCCGGAGCCCGTCCCGAGCCCATGTTGGTCTACGTCGACCCCGTCACGATAAGCGCCTCCTCGACCCCCACCTCGGGCCGGACCGCCGACCCCGGCCTCACGTCCAAGGCCGAGCGCATCGCCCGGTACAAGGCGGAGCGGCGCCGGCAGCTGTCCGAGCGCTACGGCATCCTCCTGGACCAAGAGGCGGACGTGGACTACACCCCGCGCTACAGGTCCCGCAGAGACCCGGACCCCTCGGACCACCCGGCGGCCCCCAGGAGAGAGCGGGCGGAGGCGGAGGACCCGAGGGTACCGTACCGCTCCGGAGTGGGACGGGTTTACATGAGGACTCAGCCCGACCCCGTCCCCGTCTCCACATCCGCTCCGACCCTCCCGACCCAAACCCCGGCCCAGGACAGACCGGGACGGTTCTCGGAGCGAGAGAGGGCCATGAACCTGGAGAACTACCGTCGAGGCGGGGCCCAGGAGCGCTCCGCAGCAGCAGGACCGGCCCCCAGGAGAAGGACCCAGGAGGTGCACCCCGTCCACCATCAGGACCCGCCGTCCCACAAAGACCCGTCCTCCGGCAGGGACTACAGCATGGCGGCGGTGCCCGGCTCCCCGCGCACCGCTCGCAGGGCCTCGCTGCCGTCCACGCGCTACGGCATCTCACCTGGAGATTTATTCATCGAGCAACAGGCCCAGAGCATCCTCAACCGTCAGGGGTGAGTCCCACTACACAGCGGGACACGTCCACATGGCCTTCAGGGGGTTCAAGAGGGTCTCTGGAAGTCACTGTTTGTCCATTTTTGGAAAGGACTTCAAAATATCAATAGGAAAGAAGTTTAGGTGGTCAACTGTCTCACTCTTTAGGCCCCGCTCGCTCTAATCTCACCAAATACTGTCCCAGGCCTTGTTTCTGATCCAGCTTTGTGTTTGTGTTATCAACAAAAGTTCTTAAAAAGCTCTTCACTTCCTCTTTTGTCGATAGAAACCACTCAGACGATGAAAAGCAGTTTTTAGTTGGTTCTACCTTCACTTGTCTTATCTT
Organism: Rhyacichthys aspro; assembly: GCA_036850595.1. Classification (NCBI taxonomy): domain Eukaryota; kingdom Metazoa; phylum Chordata; class Actinopteri; order Gobiiformes; family Rhyacichthyidae; genus Rhyacichthys; species Rhyacichthys aspro. The sequence goes on along the minus strand of CM072164.1, from coordinate 2,501,239 downwards.
TAAGCAGTAAAACTCTAGTATTTAACTACACTTATTATAGTTTTCTCAACAGTTTTATTCCAGTTATGTATAAAAAAATATGTATAAAAACTAAACTCACAGACTCCTGCTTAAATATAGCCACCTCCAGTCAAACCTACACCATTGAGCTACTTTATATTTCTATATGTATGTTTTTCATGGTCTGTGCTGTACGTGCCAGCCTTTTATAATATCAAACATTATAGACTCTACACTGAGAATGAGCAGAACCTGTTTAAATCACATATTTATTAGATTTGACCCTCAGGTGCACAACTACATAACCTTCTGCTTGTTTCTAAAGTCCACTTCTGTCTCTGGCTCCGGTTTCATGTAAGACTCTGTGGAGCTAATCAGAGGAGGCCTTCAGGGGCACTCGGAGGGTTACAGGGTTCGCTTTAGAGGTGATAGGATTTCTGTGTCTGCTATTAAAGTTAAAGCAACACTATGTCTCTTTAACCGCAGCCTTTCTTCTCCTACAAAGACCAAACTCTCAGTCGATGAAAGTTGCTCTAAAGCGAGAGGTGTCAAACTCAAGGTGAGGGGCCACAATAGTGAATAAGAATCCTTTCAGGGGCCCAAGATGGTGACATTTGGAAGCTTTTATGAACTTTTAAGGTTTCAACTTCATTTGAGTCTTAATCGACATTAATTTCCTCCTTTTATGCAAACTGTTATATTTGCTGTGTGTTTGAACAGGTTTAAGTTAGATTTTAACTGGTTTTAGAGGGATTTGAATTGGTTTTAGATGGATTTTAATTGGTTTTAATGGGATTTGAACTGTTTTTAATTGGATTTGAACAGGTTTTAGTCAGAACTGAACAGATTTTAGGTGATTTTGAAAAGATATTAGTGAGATTTGAACAGGTTTTAGTTGAATTTAACAGGTTTTAGTTGAATTTAACAGGTTTTAGTTGAATTTGAACAGGTTTTATTTATCTTTGTATCAAAAATCAAATCCATTTAAACCTAGTGTCAAAAATATCACCTTCTAAATGTTTTGAAGAGCCACATAAAACACTGCAAAGGGCCTCATTTGGCCCCTGGGCCTTGAGTTTGACATGTGTGTTCTAGATTTATATTTCATGAAGAGGTCCCAGTGATAGTTTTGTTTTTGCTGAAGAGTAAGAGCTTTGGTTTGGTTCCTGTAGCTTGGCCTTTTCAAAGAGCGACTGGTCTCTCAACACAGACTCAGACAGCGACTCTCAGACTGTCTCCACTTGGCCGTCCAGGTACTGTGTGAAGTCCTCCCGAGTCCCACTGATCCACTGGGGACATTTAGCTCATAATTACAGTCTATAACCTGTGTAGCATTAGCTTAAATGAGAAATAAGTGAACTTCTTTCAAAAAAACATACTCAGATAGTAGTGTAAACGTCAGACAAATTGTTTTATAAAATGATTTGTTCCCAGTGGACACACATCTAACTCTTCCCAGTGGATATAACTTATAGCTAGAGTTTTAATTTGATCCTGTAATCCTTCCCTTGTTAACTGTTCTAGTTGTGGTCTGTTTTACGGTGTTTTTTGTTTATTTTGAGCAAATCCTTTAACATTTTCTTCCATCAACCCCTCACTAATGTCCTTCCATAACATTTTCCAGCGTTAAAATTCACCTTTTTGTAGTTTAACATATGTAGCGACGCCTAAATTAACATTATTATATTCAGTGAATTAGGTTTATGCCATATTAAGGAACATTTTATGGCCCCAGATTATATATAGACTTATAGATGTGTATAAACCTGCATCAAACTGTAAAAGGCAAATTACAAACTTCTAGAAAAATACAACCATCATTTCTTGTCTGAACATAGGAGAAGTCAGTCCTGAAGTGCAAATTATATTTACATTTCATAATATTTAGGATTTTCACAAGAAATTAAGATGAAAATCCCTTACGTTCCAAAGATGAGGGCTTTTAAAACAATGTGTGTCACTCTCCCAATAACAGAAGATTAAAAAAATAGAGCAGCAAGTTAGTGTAAGTAAACTATTTGCTAATAAATATATACACAAAATCACAAATAAAGAGTTTATGAGATATTGAGCCAAAGAATTCCCTTGAAATCCAAAACATTTCACTTTTTAATGACATTGTGGGGCAATAAGTCCAGTTTTTTAAGGATTTATCAATAAACAAAGCACATATCAATATTATCTTTCTATTTTTTAGTTTTTTTGCAGCCGATAAGTCAGTGTTTTTGTGTGAACAGGCCTTTAACTCTCAGTTCTTGCTCCGTCGCTCTCGGTACGGTCCTGTCTGTGTGTGGCCTGCTTCAGAAGCCGACGAGTGTCTTCGGTGAACCACGGCTGATGGGGTCACACCGTTAGTCGTCTCAAACTTTACTGACGCAGCATTATTTCACCGAGGCTGCAGTCCTCTTCACGTTCAGCCCCGGAAACGACATCAAACCGAGGCTAACGTTTGTACATTTTATGGCGCAAGGTTCTCGGATCATAAGATGAGACCCGTTGAGAGCTATTTTCTCTCGTGCGTTGTATTTCGGAGGCTGCTGTTAATTCTTTGATGCCAGGTCCAATAAGGCAGAGGCTGTGTCAGGCTTAGAGCTCCACAACGAGATCAGAACAACCTTTGGCCAACTGTGGGTCACGAGGTTATGGATAAATATAGTCTGGCTTAGTTTCTTTGGCTCCGGGAGAGTTTGATCTAAGGCTCAGATTTAAAGCCAGAGCCTGACCTTGAAGCTGTTTCAGTGGAAAATTTGTGCAGCAACAATTCTGCACCAGACATTTGTCAAAGTCTGAGGCAGTGGTTTTACTGAAGCAAACTACCAGGATTTATTAAATGGATTTGTAAATATGATGTCGACTTTTTAAATGTTTTTTTATACACTTCTAGGTATGTCTTTCATCATTTTGTCAAAGGCAATACGAAAAAATACTTAAAGTTAAAACAAATGTAGTTTGAGCCCTCTCTGTTTTCATAGACCAGATCTAGAATCATTTACACACCACAAAGTCTTTACAAAAGAAGAAGTACATGGATTATTTGCAGAAATCAATCACACAGAAGCTAATCTGTCAATTTCCAGCCTCTTCACTAAACCAAGGTATTACAGAAGTCATATGGATCCTGTCTGTGTTTTGTCGACATTGTTGAAATTTGAAAACTTAAATTAATCCAGGTGTTTTAAAGTTATTGCATTTATTGCCCAACTCTGTAGATTATAGTATTTTATATCAAAGCAGGTCGAAAAAAGATCCAATGCCTCGAGAATAACACAGATGACTGACATTGGTGTTGGGACAACCCTGTGTTTCTGGATGAAATGAAGAGTTTTAATGATAGTAAAAGCTGTGTATCCATTCCTTTTCTCAAGAATCCGAGTCAGGGAGCGATTGCACAGAGACGACCCGGCTCAGAGGCCTCCTGACTGGAGTCCGGACCGGCACCAGGTGGACTCAGACCGGCAAAGACTTCGAGCTCAAGGGAACGCCCCGCACTTCTCACCCCAGCACTCTGAAAGCGCCCCTCACCGGACCGTCCACCAGCCCCAGCCCAGTCCGGGTCACCATCCCGCCCACAGCCACCCGTCCTACCCCTCTGCCCCAGCTCCCGAGCCCCAACCTTATCTAGCCGTCCCCGCCCCGTCCACGAAGCTCCCGGGACCTCCGGAGGTGCCCCGAAGACGACCGAGCGCCGACCAGATCTACGCCGCTCACCGAGAGGCCAGGATGGAAGCGAGGCAGGCCTTAAAGGAGGAACCGCACACCGAAGGCCTGCTGAAAAGTCGAAAAGCTGTTCTGCCTTCGGAAATCCGCAGAAGAGAGAAGAGCGTGGACGATTCTCCGAGAGGACGGCACGAGGAAATGGAGTGGCAAAGCTACAGCCCCGAGCGGAGACAGACGAGTCGCGGCGAAGAGGACTGGGACAAAGGTCGGATGAGGGAAAGAGGAAGAGAGAGGCATGTCGAGAGAAGAGAAAGAGGGAAAGACTATCCCACAAACGTCGAGAAACAAGAAGAGAGAGTGTTCAGATCGATGCCGCCGTCTTCGTTACAGCCGCAAACAAGACAGCACCCGACTTTGGAGGAAGGGCAACACCAAGAACCGATTCAACAACATGAAATTGCAGCGAGACAACAGATCGAACCTCGAAGACGGCAGCACATCGCTCAAGTTCAGCCTCATGAGGACGTCAGACAGCCCAGACAACGAGAACCAGACTACAAACCTCAAAGACAAGAGCTAGCATATCAGCCGGAAGCGCCGCAAGAACCTCCGAGAAAGGAACCCAAACTGGTCGAAGAGTTAGCGCACCAACATCGCCAACAAGATCAACAAGAGCCGAGCGTCGATTCAGAGGTTTATTTACAAAAGAGCGGCTCGTCTTTGCCTCAAGCCAAACACAGAAGCCTGGACCTGAAACCCAAAGTCCGGACCCGCTCCATGTCCGATATCGGCATCAGTCAGGCGTCGACCATGTACTGTATGGAGAGGGCGGCTAACAGAGAGGCGTCGAGGGCGGTGCCGGCGTCTGCGATGGCCAACGGAGACGTGGGAACCTTGGACACTCGGGTTTCAGTGGCACAGCTGAGACACTCGTATCTGGAGAACGCCAACCGGAAACCTGAGTTGTAAGGTTTTATCGGCATGGGGTTTGTTTGTTATGCTAATGCTAATCGCTAAAGCTGCATGGTAATAAAAGTGCTAATAAAAGAGCTGCAACGTGAATTAAAAACGTAGAGATGGAAGACTGGAGCGACCGGGCTTCAGCTCAAGCTTCAGTGACGCAATTCAGAATCTGAACTGGGATGTTTACTCATTTATTCTCAGATGAAAAGACTCGTGACTCGACTCAGGACTCGGACACTTGCATGTGTCACTTATTGAAACTTCGAGAACTGAGCTGCAAGAACAACATGAGAAGTAAAGCCAACATTAAGCACTTTCTGGAAAAGGAATTGTGTTTCCACGTCATGTTTTTGTGAGAATCAGAGCCCAGTAACAAGAGCTCCTCCTTTATAACTAAATATAACTGATTTAGAGGAAACCGTTTTAGCAAAATGAAAAGGAGAGGGCACATTGTGTAGTCATCAGTTTTCAACATAAACAGCTTCTCATTTTACACCAAATCTTTCTGTTAGAGTTTGTATAAATAAATACTAATAAATATCAGCCTATAGAGTCTTTCTGACATAACAATAGGCCTACATTTAAGTGCAAGCAAATGTAAATAATACGTCAATGACAAATGTCTTAGGCACAAAACTAAAACACAAGTTTCGGATTTGGAGACTCGACTCAGACTTGGATTGACTCAAATTGATTCAGACTGGATTTTGATTAGATTCAAACCCTTCTTTAGTGACTCAGACTTGGATTCAGACGATAAATTTAACTTAAGATGACTCGACTCAAACTCTAAATCCTTTGGTGTTTCAGACTCGACGCAGACTGGTCTTTAGTGACTTGGACTTGGACTTAAACACTGAGGACTTAAAAGTAATTTGGACTAAAATCTGGTGACTCGACTCAATGAAAAGGAAAATCTGTCCAGAACAGTGGTCAGTGATCTGATTAAAAGCTGCTTGACCAGTTATTTCATTTATTCATTATTATTATTTAGTTGTTTTATTTATCTAAAGGCTAAACGTTTGCTGAACTAAACTCTTTAACATGTCTGCAGTTCAAGTTGTTATTTGTTGTGCATTTTGGATTTTGCGAGCGACTAATCCTCTTCTAACTCTGCATCAGTTCAGTGTGGCAATAAATATTAATGTTTGAAACAAATGTTGGGTCCTTCTTTGTCTTGAATCCAAGTGTTACTGTCATTTCTAATTCATTTTTACATTAATATTATGACATTTCTCTCAGATTTGTTTGGTTTGAGGAGTTGTTTTGCTTGAGTGTGGATTGCTGAGACCTCTTTAAACGCATCATAAACAGTCATTTTTCCCTCTGTTTCTCTTTTATGTTTACGTCTGACTGACTACACCCAAAGTGAGACGACCAAAGTGGACCTGTCAGCGATGGAGGTGGAGCGAGCGGGCGGAGCAGACCAGGACAGAGGCGTCAGGAGGCCTCGGCGATACATCACACCTGGAGACAGTCGTACGTCGGAGAGGTTCAGGACTCAGCCCATCACCTCCGCAGAAAGACTGGAGTCAGACAGGTACAGTTCATTTTAAGCACTCATTTTTACCTTTTTTACTTTTAAAAACTGCTCACATTCAAGACCTGTTTGTTTTTCTTCCAGAGGCCGATTGAGTCCCACACAGCTGCAGGACGCTGAAGGCAAGTCTCCATTCATTTTATTGTCTTTATCTTATGTTCAACAAGAATAAATCCATATTTTATTCATATATTCAGAATATTACTGCTTCAGTTACAATAACACATCATAGTGAGTTCTGATTCAGGGACAGTGGGTCTAAATAGGATAGGTTGGGTTAACAATCATTTACTTCAGGATTATGGATTATAAATGGTCAAAATAGCTGCCAATAACAGTAACAATGGTCCCAGACGAGAAACTTTTAGTCAGACATTCTCAATCTGGGGTCCACAAGCCATAGGTTGAAATAAATAAATACTTTTATTGCATATCATTTACAAAGTGCATAACTATAATTGGGAACCACTACACCAATAAAACAAAATGAAAAGTAATTTCTATGAAACAGGTTTGAAATATTTAGGTTGAACAGTTTAAAATATGAATAATTGCTGGCGTCTAAAAGTATAAATGGCTGTTTGAAAACCCCTGCTTTAAGTTAAAGCTGGTCTAAAAAAAACAAAACAAAACAAAAACACAAGGTAAGGCTCATGATGCAGTTTCATTGGAGGTGATTAAAACAGAACCATTTTGTTCCTGAATGAATACATTTTTCATTCAGATAGAATCAAATTGATTCTGTTTTAAGGAGGAGTGTTTTTGGCAACATCTGACACTAAAAGTGCATGTGAACAGCTATGGAAGCCCTGCAGGGACATGCTTTTCTCTACTTGACTTGTTTTACTTTGCATTGAATAAACTTTATTGTCTCTCTCGTGTAAACAAAGACAGAAATGTGACTTTTTACTTACTTTTTACTTCAGTGTTATTTTGAAGTGATTGTACACAACTGTATTTATACTTTTGGTTGTTGTTTTTTTATTCAGCTTCACACTAAAACATTTTTACCCAATACACTTTTAAACTGAAATTCTCTTCTCTTCTTCCTCCAGATGAAGAGAAACTGGACGACCGAGCCAAGATGAGTGTGGCTGCTAAAAGATCACTGTTCAGGGTAATTTAGACACGTTTTTTAGTGTTATATAGATATTTTTGTACATTCTAGTTTTGGTTTTGAAGCACCGACTGTGTCCTGTTTTGTTCAGGAGCTGGAGAGGACGTCTGACGGAGGAGTGCCTAAACCTCGCTCCAGAAATGCTGCAGTGGAGAGACGTCTGAGGAGGGTTCAGGACAGATCCCACACACAACCTGTCACCAACAAAGAAGTGGTCAGCGCCTCCAGGTACGTCTCACCTGGGATTTTCTGCCTCAGTTCCTCCTCAGCTTCGTGTTATTTCACTACACTTCACTCTTTTCCTCTTAAAGTGACACTGCCTCGTCACAGCCGGTTCCTCGTGTCCCGAGTCCGACTGTGGTCAACGTCAGTAACATCAGGTACTATTGGCCTGGTGTGTTCATGTTCATGCATGATTTTTCTGCAGAAAACAGAGCCTAAGTCACTCTCCCAGTCTGAAAATATAGTATCAAGCGGTGACGTTTATGTTTATGTTCTACTCTCAAAAAAAAAAAAGAGGACAGAAAATAGAAAAGAAATAACATATAGTCTTTAAACAGACTGTACCTGATATTTTTTTAATTCTAGTTGTAAAAAAGGTTTAAACCCAAATAGTTTATTGTAAAATCAATCATTTGTGTAAAAACAGTCTTTCTGATCATCTACTGTTTATTGTAAGGGATTGTAATAGATGAGAACCTCTATTCAGGAACAGAAAACCTTGGACAATCACATGCTCCAAAAAGGAGCGCTCCCATTGGTCGACACTTGTCACATGACGTTCCAGGAAGTTTAATAGCTGCAGATAAAGTGTATTTTCAGCTGAATATGTCTTTTAACAGAGAAACAGCTGAAAAAAGAAAAGCATCAACAGAGAAAAGGGAGGCAACGTAAAACACAGATAAATACTGTCAATTCAATCACGTAATGTTTAACGAGGAGGAGATAATTGTCGTCCTGACGCTGAAGTCACAGCTAAGCTAACGCTAACCTCTAAACTTCAGTTTGGTCAAATGGATTAGTATTTTGTGGTTTTATTTTTTAATAAAAGAGAAGCAGGAGAGGTCCCTAGGCTGCTTTTGGAGGAGAGTGGAGTCTGAGACGGAGACAAAAAAAGAAAATCAGGAAGTGGAGCTTTAATCATCGTATTAGTTGTGGATTTGTTCAGGGAATTTAATAACATAAAGTGCTTCAAGGCACAGTAATTAAGAGCAGAAAATGAAACTCATAAAAAGATAAAAAGGGAAAGCAGGTCAACTTTAGTTGAGCAAGGCAAAAGATGTGTGCACAATATTAAGACAAATTTAGAAAATTATACACATTAAAAAGATGAGATGCCATTTGTACGAGGCTTGTTTAGTCCATAAAGTGAGTTTCAGAACCTCTCTATCTTCACAGATTAGGTTACCATCAAAATGTATTCTCTAGTTTGACAAATAGTGTAATAATCAATAATTAGCTGCTTCCCATTTCATTCAAACAGGGCTCTCCCAGAAAGACCCCTGACTCTCTGTCTCCCTCTGCTGGACGTAGACCAACATATATCAGCTCAAATTTACTTCAGGAGCTGCTCTTTAGCCTTTTCCTCCTTATACGGACAAGATATAAGCTGGTGTTTACACAGTAACTCTTTCTCTTTCCACCTGAGCCTGACCTTGTTACGTTTTTCCTCCTGTCATCAAATACAGACTCATATTTGGTGTAAAGGTCAAAGGCCGAGCCACTTTGAGTCCTTTGCGTGCCTGCGTTCACATGTCTTACAAGTTTGTTTTCCAGCTCAGGTTTAACTTAGCTCAGAGTCGAGGGATCGTCAATCATTCCACCAGCATCTGAGAGTGTTATGAGAATAATCTGAGAATAATCTGATTCTGTCAACGCTGATATTTATCTGTCGGATCTGTCGGATACTGAAATGCCTCTTCACTTTTAGAGCAAACACAGAACAGAGTAAAGACTGACTGTGTATTAGTCATTTAAACCCTCAAAGCCCATTTATGCTCAACCACATGAATGTAGTAAGTCTCTAAATCATTTGCACAGTCCATTAACATAACACCACACGTCCATGAAATATCTGTATTAAAACGGTCAAATACACAAGTTTATAAATAGATAAAAATGTAAATCTATTGCTACTCTTATGCCTTCTAGTAATGTACAGTGGACACCTAAATATACAAGTATAAAACTGTCCAGTCAGACTTGATCTGGGTTTAGTGAATAAAAATATTTGTATTGTATCAGACAAAGCAATGTTAGCATCTGGAGTTAGCAATGGGTTATATGTTTTATCTAACGCCAGCATAAATTCGCTTTTTAAATAGGTGTTTAGCACTTTTTAATGTAATTTTACTTATTTAGTTTATGTATTTATTATTTTTTCAACCTTCAAACCATCACTTGCTTCTAGACACGTGATATTATTAAAATAGTAAGTGTTTTCCGGCTGCTCCCTTTAGGTGTTTAGTTGTTGTTTTGCGGCATGTATCCGGGTTTGGGACTGGCACAGGGTGGGATTCGAACCCCCAACCTCCTGCACAAAAGGGTCTAACCACTTCACCCTGGAGGAGCACGCCTGATGTTAGTAAAAAGTTGTTTGATATTGCAATAACGTCATGACTTTTGATATAATCATAAGAGCTGCTCATTTCCACTTGTGGTCACTTGTGGTACTGCAGCAAACGAGAGGTTCCCCCATAAACTTAAAATATATTAAAACAGATCTTTACACTCCACTGACCACCCTTCTCTGGTTCAGTGTCCAGGCCTCGTCCCATCCAGACTCAGCCCCGCAGCAGGACGTCCCGGTTTCCCCGGAGAGGGCAGTGAAAGCCCCCAGCGCTGGAGGCGACGGAGAGGGTCCGGAGGGGGTCCCGGACGAGCCCGACCTGTCCACTCTGAGCCTGTCCGAGAAGATGGCCCTGTTCAACCGTCTCGCTGTGATTCCGGACAAACCCACAGACGGGTCGAAGGGGGACAGGCAGCGCAGAGCGAACGCACGCTTCCAGACCCAGCCCATCACTCACGAGGAAGTGGAGCAGGTACGAGAAAAGTCCAAATGTACTAGAATTAATCCAATATAATCATGGTTACTTATTATTTACAGTTGTCAATAATGTTTCTATAAATCCAGGTCATTCAGGCCCAGTTCTAGAGATCGGTGCCAATCTGACGCATAAAGAATATACAGCACATATTATTATTTTTAGTTGATAGTTTATCTTCTCGTTCATTAGACTGGGTTTCATCGTTAAAAGTTTAGATAAATAAGTGCAGTTTTACGATAAATGTTAAACGTTACAAATATTCACTCTTACAAAGTCTGCAAAACGCATCAGATTCAGGTCAAACTGTGAACGCTGGAGAAGGATTAGCTTAGCATTAGCCTCGCGCTTAAGAACCAATCATTATTGAGCTACACACCTGATCTTTTTTAATTGGTTAATATTGTCGTTGCCATGGTGACTCTGTGATTGACAGTCTACAGACAAATGAGTTTCAAGCACGATGCACTGCTTTGGTTAAATAAATCGTGACATTCGGGCAGAAGGGGGTAAAGGGGGACCTTTTGGGGTTTTTTTTGAAAGGTGGGGGGGGGGCCCGGGAAAAGGGGGGTTTGCCCCCCTTATTCGGTTTTTAAGGGCCCCCCCCCCCTTTTTCCTCCAAAAAGGGGGGAAAAAAAGGTCGGAGGCTAACTGTGTATATGTTTTAATGCAGTTATAAACCAGTTTGTCCAAATGATTTCTTCTGTGCTGTTAGTTGTCGACAATTAATAAATGTCTTGAAAAGACTAAAGGATTAATGATCTTTGATAATTGCAAGAATAAAGGCAAGACGTGCATCTATAATGTGCTTCAGGGAGCAATCGTCACATTAGAGTTCTCATTCATATCTGTTAATGATGAAAGTAATCTTCCTGGTGTCCTCGCAGGAAACTGAGCCTCTGCAAACCTCTGCAGTGAGTAACGGTGACTTACAGCCCGCTCAGGGTGAAAATGTAAGACCTCCGCTGCTTCTCTGACTTTGCTTTTTACTGATATTTATGTGAAAAGTGAGCCGTCTGCTGATCCCAGTTTAGTCTGCATCATTAAAGCTGTGGACCGTGCAGTAGACTGTCGTATTTCTGTGGCTCTTTAGCTTTGGATGTCAGCTTTTATCGCTTGTACATGCTTGAATATGAGATAACAAGCATGGGTGAGTGCACTTATTTGTTCAATCAGGCCTTATTAAGTAGAAGAGCCATAGTATCAATGGGTGGGACGTAAAATATGGCAGGATATCCTTGAAAAAGAGACTGTTGGATAAATAAATAAAAAAATTAAAGCATGATTGAAGCATCATCTCCAGATTTACATTAAACAACATTGTTCTCGATGCAGAAATATTCCTCAAACGATAAAAAGAGACAAAATACTGAGATTTTTGAGGCTCGACTGAACAGAGGAGCCCAGTGTTTCTTAATTTGAGGAGTTTTCTGAGTCAGGAGCAATAATCTGAGTCAGGGCCCGGCTTATATTGTTATAAACACACATTTTTCTTTGCTTTTGTGCCTCTCGTCCACAACAGAGTCACTCTTGAGTCAAAGACAAACTGAGCTCATTGAATCTGTGTGTATTCATGACAAAAGTAACAGCTGGTTTTGTATGATTAAATGATTATTTGATTGGCTGTTCAAACAAACACATCACTTTTTACTTTCCAGCTCTCCATCGCTCATATTTACAGATGAATTTTGCAAAACAAACTCACTGTGTTTGCATTTTCACAGTTTGTTGTCGAGCTTTAGCCCGTCACAAAACCAGAATTATTTCTCTGTTTATTTCTCAGATGATAAAAATCTATATATCTGTAGATTTAAAGCCCTCAGGTGTAAAAAAAACAAGCCAGTATGCACTTCCTTCTCTCTCAGTGCTTCTGCTTCAGCGGATTCAAAAAGAAAAGTGTGTTCCCTCTGAGCTGCAGCGTCTCAGAAACAGATTTAAACCCAAATTTAAAGGCGTTATTTCTTTCAAACCTTCTTATTTATATTGGTATTTTCTTGGTTTATTAAATGTTCTTTAATATGCTTTGGAGGCTTTGTCGTCTGGCCCTAGTTTGAAGTGATGTGGACAGAGATATTTGTCTCTAATGTGGACTGAGATGTCTCTTGAAGTAGCCTGTGCCTGTTTTTATTTATCCTGAAGCGTCTTCTGTGGCTCGTTAGCTTTTGGATGTCAGCTTTTATTGCTTGTACATGCTTGATTATGAAATAATAATGAAGCATGGGTGAGTGCATTTGGTGGATGCCTAACTGTAGGGGACTTGTCTAAATGATTAAGAAGAAAAATTTCAATTTGTGTGGATTAAAATCTTCCAATCTTACGTTATATCAATATGAAAAGTAAAAAGTCCCACGAGAGATTTGCTACAGCATTTCCTTTAGTCTTTTAGGCTCAAAAGATGATGATAATTATGATAAACCTGTCATTTCTGTTGTGTTTTTAGCTCAAACACGGAGGAGACGTCAGACTCGAGCCTCTGTCCGCCTCGTTGGTCCGCTCCGTGGCAGCAGTCACCTCCAAAGCCTCGGTCTCCGCGGTGACGGCGTCTCCAGGGAGCAACGAGGACGCTCTCCATTCAGTCAAATCCTCGGCCGTTCCCTTCCTCCCTTCCCAACAGCCCCAGCCTCCTCTTCCTCCTCTCGGCAGTCACCAGGAGAGGACGCTCAAGTACTTCTCCATGAGCCAGAGCGGAGACCCGGGCCACCACCAGCAGCTCCACCACGAGGCGCAGCACGACCCCTCCCCTTTCCTCAGCGGGGAAAAAGTGGGGAAAACGTTTGAAAAGAAGAAGGAGGAGGAAGAGGAGGAGGTGGCGGGACGCGGGAGACGGCTGGGAGGAGCCAGAGAGGACAGCCTGCACTCCGCCGAGAGAGACCGGGAGCATCAGACGCAGCGTTTTGAGGAGGTTTTATCGCGGAGGAGTGAGACCGCCGCTCCCAGCTCCGTCGAGAGGAGCACCAACCGGACTCACGCCGGCTTCTCAGGTACAAACCCCGCACAGAACGAAGGAAAAGAGCGGCTCGTGAGTGAGAGCGGCGTACGAGACGTCTGGGGCAGCGTCTCATTTGCATATTTTACCATTCATTCACCCCACGCTTCCCTTTGTCCAAAAGAGGAAGCGCCTCTCACTTCAATCTGTCAGGTTTTCAGATGTGGGTGAATAGTCTGGAAGTGATGCAGCGTGAAAAAAGCAGCACAAAAGGCCTGACCTGTTTTGAGGGGCTAATGCAGAGTGTGTCCAGGGGTGGTCTTTTCACATGTGTGCACATTTACAGAAGAGAAAAGAGTTCAGAGCAATCAGCTGCGTTTAAATGGAGCAGGTACAGGACACAATGGAGTCTTTTCTGAAGGATCTGGTTTTATTTTGTGCAGGATTAAAACTAAAACACAGTCTACAATGAAGCTAAGGTATATTATTATGAAACACATCATTTTAACAAAAAACTGGGCTTTAAAATGCCACAGAAAACCTGAAATATACCATTAAGAATTCTATAAAACAGAAATTAACGTTTTAAGAAGAACTTTAATGTTTATGCATCTTTAACTCAATGGAACATAGAACTGTGCATTTTAGTGACATTTAGAATTCTATGAATGGATTTCAGTCACATTTTGAAATATGACGTTTGAAATTATAAGAAACAGTAGATTTCACCAAATTTCTGTTTTGTTTTGTAGTTTAAGGTGTTTTTTCTTCTTTTTAAGAGATAAGTACTAAACAGACATAATGTAAAAGTGATATTGGTGCAAAAAATAGTGAGTTGTGTTGTTATCTTAAAATATCAAAAAAGAGAAAACTCCTCTAAACAACAAAGACTTCCATAATAAACCTGAACTGTATTTCAAGATGGTTCCCTTTGTTTATTATAAAACTGTAAATTATAGTGACATCAAGAAGATTTTCATTAATCTAAAGGCTTTAATTCACATTTTGAAATAATCTCTGTGTAAAAATTCACCCAAATTCCTCAAATTTTGCAAAAAAAAAAATCACAAACTTTAAATATATTTCCTTTTTTTAAATTTTTTTGCTATTAATAAACATACATTTCTGTTTTGAGAGCTGTCAGTCATGGAAAATAGAAGAAAAAAAATTTAATTTCCGCCATCCTGATTACACTGTGATTTAAAATAGTTAAGTTGCATTTGGTCGGCGTAAAATGATGTGAATTGTATTGTTTTTAGCTGTTGTTTCTTTAAAGACAAGAGGAAAATAGTGAAATACAGGCGTGGAATACAAAGGATTTTAAACCTTTTGATGAAAATCCTACATATTATAGGTTTAAATTCAGACATTATAATCATTTAATCAGGTTTAAATAATACTGTTTATGTGAATATTGTTTATTCGTGCTAATACTATTGAAACCCTCTGTTCACAGAAAGCATTAATCTTTATAAAACCCTGACTCCATGTCTCTGCATCTGTTTAAAGGATGAATGGTGATTAAACAGGTTTAATGTTGATCCAGAAGGAGGCGGTCGTCTGTTTAAATGTTGCTGCGTCAGCGTCTTTCTCCGTCCTCTCGGGACATTTACTGAGTCTCCTGCAGGACTGGGTTTAGAAAGACATGACTCTTATTGCACACTTAAGGCCTTTTTGGATCGTTTGTCAGTGAACTGTGATGAACTGATTTACTAACCTACATACTGCGTCTTTATATGAACACTGTCGAGCTCGTGGAAGGTAACAGACAGGGTTTTACTCATTTGTTGGTCAGAGTCACTACGTTTTTTGGCTTTAAAGTCATGCAAAATAAAAAATAAAAAATAAAAAATAAAAAATAAAAAATAAAAAATAAAATAAAACAAAATAAATAAAATAAAATAAAATAAAATAAAATAAAATAAATAAATAAATAAATAAATAAATAAATAAATAAATAAATAAATAAATAAATAAAATAAAACAAAATACATTCATCGCTATGATATTCCAGAATGTCAGTGTGATCCACTTTTCATCCACAGATGACTTTATTAATGCCACCAGGGCCAATTAATTTGAGCAGTAAATAAGACCACAAACAACAAATAGACACAATAACAAACAACACTAAACAGTTGGAAGAAAACATTGATTAAATAGAATAAATATATGAAATGTTATGATAAAAAGATGAATAAAACTCAATTTAAAAGACAAATAGCTGTTGGGATAAAAGAGTTTCATTACCTGTTTCTTTTACAATCTGTCATGTAAATATTGGAAGTGTCTAAGAAGAGCTTTATATTTTTTTGTCTAAACATTCTTCTCTCAAAGGTCGGGTTAGAACTGAATTTTAAAATATAAAGATCATGTTATATTCTGTAAAACTCCTCACGTTTGTTTTATTCGTGTCCAGACGTCCCGGACCACCCTGCGCCCCTGAAGCCCCTCGTCGCTAAAGTCTCCTCGAGGACCGTCTCCCACGTTTCCAGCGGCCCACAGCAGCACCCTCCCGTCCTCCAGCCTCCTCAGACCCTTCCCAAACCCTTCCCCCAGCAGCCTCCGCCTCCGACTCAACCCAAACCCTCCTCGTATCTGCCCCATCACCAGCCTCCGCCGACGTACCCCAAACCCTTCGCCCACTCCCCGCAGACCGCCCCGAAACCTCAGGGATTCGTCCAGCCTCTGCCCAAACCCTTCCCCCAGACGACCGCGCCCCCTCAGCCTCAGCCCAAACCCCCGGGACCCCTGCAGACACCACCCAAACCCCAGTCCTTCCCCCAGCCCCTGGTCAAGTCCCAGTCCCTGCCTCTGGACCGGATCGAGGACCTGAGCCGCCACAGCGTCCACTCCGGAGACCTGCTGTCCCCCACCGAGTCGGGACTGTCCGACGGGATGTCCTCCAAACAGATGTCCATCAAAGAGAGGTGAGTGCCATTATTTATTTATTATTATCTAAAAAAAAAGATGGATCTTGGCCGATCTTAGTTGCATTTGAAAAGCATAAAGTTATGTGAATTTTATTATTTTTAGCTGCTGTTTCTTTAAAGACAATTGGAAAATGGTGAAATACAGGCGAGAAATAAATGAGTTAATGTAATTTTTGGTGAAAATCCTTAAAATACTGGAAGATCATAACAGGTTTATCAGGTTTATGTGTATATTGTAAACAACTTTGTGTATAATTTAGTCCTGGAAATGTCCTGGAACTTAAAAAATGTGTAAAAATAAAAAATGTATAATGTTGTTCCAGCTTCTCATGTTTTTCAGGATTACGTCTGTATTTAGTTTGTTTCCTTTGCCTTTTAAAGGAGTTTAAAGTTTGTGTTTTGACCCTCTTTATCTGCCATACTTTTCTAGACTAGAATTTAAACCAAAGCTGTGAGAAATAGTGAAAAAATCCAAACTGTTGCTACATTAAATGCTAAATTATGCGAGTGAAATTGTTGAAATAAACCCTGGACAATGATCTCTTAAAAAGCAGCTCGAATCCTGCAGATATTACAGAACTCCTCATAACACCTACTCCCACTGTGTTCCTATTTAACGCCGAGTGGGAGTCATTTTTAGTAACGCGCTGGCTCTTTTTCTCAGTCGGAGCCGAGCCGCGTGGATCGGAGAAATCCTCGGAGACGGCTTCTTCCTGATGCCCTCATTTCTGCCCTGTCCACCCTCGAAAAGACGATGACACACTTTAGTTTAGCCCTCAGCCGTTCTACACAGACCCTTTTAGGGCTGATGTTTACTGAGAGGACTGACCTGCTTTCTCACCCATGAAGCGGGTTATTCTCTCGATAGAAAATGGAGGTTGATTCAGTTAGTAAGGTGTTTGATTTATGTATTTGCTCAGGGTGGCGCTGCTGAAGAAGAGCGGCGAGGAAGACTGGAAGAACAGAATCAACAAGAAACAGGAAGTAGTGAAGGTGGCATCGGCCGAAGAACAAAGTCAGACGCAAGAAAAAGAGCAGAATAATGAGAAAAAGGTCAGTATCTGTGGCTCAGGATCAAAAATGAAAGGGATATGTTTCCTACAAATCCTGGAAAACCTGAAAATGAATTCTCCAAACTGGAAACAAAAGAGAAATTAATCCTGGTTGTTGAACTTGGCTCACTTTAGAAAATATATGCCATTCATAAAAAAAATTACAGTTATGGATATGATCCTTTGAGGCTCCTGTAGTTTGTGAAGTTATGTTTTCAGGAAGAATCTTCACTAAATAAAGGCAAAAGCTGCTCCAAACGCTGATGGGACTGTTACCTCTTAATTAATATTTAAGATATTAATTCTATTCTTCTCATCGTATGTATTAAAGCTGTAAATTTATGTTGATGTGTCCATTTCTAGCGATTTTTGAGATGAAAACATGCCCAAAATCTGTCAAATCAGCCCACTTTATGTTTAAATAAAGGTTTTTTTTCCTCTATTATGTCAAAAACCCATCAAAATATCATTTCCAGGCTCCAGATACAACATACAGCATAAGCAGAGAATCCAAAAATGAAGGAATAAAACAGAATTATTTGTTAATTTGTTCTGTAACGTCAAAAGAACTGCTGCAAATGAACTTCATGAACAAAATCTTTGCTAAAACGTAGAAATAAACCCAAAAGAGAACATTCTGAGAGTTTAGACCCACTTATTTTGTCTTTACCAAGTGTCTGAACATGTGTAAAGTTCAGCCTTGCTTTTTACCCCGGTCCCCAGTCTTGAACCCCACTTTCTTCTTTGTATTTGCTCTGACTTTAATCTGTTCGCAGTAATTCTGTCTTGGCCCGAGCTTCGTCGCCTTTATTAATCCTCTAAAGGCGTCTTGTCCAAACAACTTGAGACGAGACGTTACAATACTTCCTCTGGGCTTCTTTCACTCTCATGTCGTCATTTATTCTCTCCATTATTCAAACTTGGAGGAAAATCTGTGTGTATTTGTTTTTTTTTACAGTTATAAAAACCCACATAGAGCAGTTTTAGCCACAGGCCTCAGACGCTGGAGCATATGGGACAGTCTGCTCCTAGAATTAAGAATCTGAATAATCTTGAGGCTGAATTTCACTTTGACTCTAGAGATTTACACTCTGAGGGCTTATAAACAGAAGGAGTACATTCAGTGTTGTGTATTTATGCTCTTTTTGGTTTGTTTTTCATGTTTGAGCCTGACTTTTCTCTTTACCTCGTTAGTATTCTGTGGAGTTTTGGCCTCGTCTCATTAGGACACAACAATGGCCGCCTCCTCCTCCTCCTCCTCTTCTTCTCTCTCTAAACGAGTCTGTGTTTAACTCTTTAGGAGGAAGGGCCGCTCGTTCAGGACCAGTCTGCGCTGCCTGTGTCCGAGCAGCTGTGGGTAAGACCCCCATTGGCCGCCGCTCACCGGGCCTCGGCCAATCAGCTTCAGAGAGAGACGGTGTTTGTGTTGGACGCTGTGTGAGCTGCACTTTTAGGCTTCTGCTGCCGTTTAATGCTTTTCTCTAAAACTGCAGGGGTTTCCTCTAACGTCTCACTCTCTTCTTTCTATTTTCCTTAAGATAATATATTCTTTTGGAGAAGCCTGGACTGACATAAACAAACTAACATTTTGTTTTGCCGTTTCTTAAAGGTGCAGTCTGTAAAAACAAAAGAGCATATAATCACATCAAAAACACTTAAAGTTGTCCCCTTCTAGATTTATGTGTTTATGTGTTTTCATCAAACTCATTTAAAAATTAGACAAAGATAATTCAAATAAACACAAAATGCAGTTTGAAGAAGTAATTGTTAAATCATAAATTAACTGTGACAAATGTGCAATCAGGAAGGGGGCAAATACTTATCTTAATTACTCTATCTTAAGAAAAATAAATATTTAATTCCGCCCTGCGTCGCTGCATTGACAGAGGCGGCCATCTTTATTCACCAGTAGAGACGTTTAAGACGGCAAGTTTGGAAGAAAGAACACGTCTTCTGAAACTGTGGCTCATTTTATTTTCATTTTATTGTGTTTTGAGCGTCCTCGTGCGCATTGTGTAAAATATTGAAGTATACAGTTCAACAAAATGGATCACACAGGTCAAAGGTTTAAGAAAAATGAGCAAAAGTAAGAGAGATGTAATGCCACCAAAAATACACACTGCACCTTTAATTTAACATGTTTTAATAAAATAATGAATACTAACTTCACAAATGGATAAATAATTGTTAGTATGATGTAAGTAGCTCATCCTCAATGGGATCCAATGAGTAAAATGTCATTAAAGGGATCTTTAAAGGACTTAATCCAGTCGTAGATTGATTTTCTGAATGTTAGTTGAGTTTGGGATGTGTTTATTCAGTTTTTAGAAGTGAACTTGTGAATGAGATTTAATGATTCTCCTGCAAACCTTTAACATCAACGACATGATATTCTTTGTCTGTGGCTCTTTTCTCTTTTGCATCCCTTCTTTCCTCATCTGTCTGCCTTTTATTCTTCCAACTATTTTTCCATTCATTTACCTTCTTTCCTTTTCGTCCGTTCATCTTTCCGTCCTTCAGGAGCCTGTTTTCTCCTCCACATTTTCTCCCACTATCTCCCTCGGCCAAAAGTGTCTTTTTGTCGACCAGGTAAGAGCGCGATAACGGCTCTGGATTTGGTTTCGACGGCATGAGTTTGCACTTTCAGCGAGTGTGGAGGCTGCTGCGAGGCACGGCTCACTTCATTTAATCTTTTTACCTCTGCTTGGTTTGGCTACGACATGAATAATTGCCCTCAGGGGAACGCTCACAGAGGGTCAGAGTGACGGAGCAGGGCTCGGTTTGGCTTCTTCTGGAGACTTTATGTTGAGATCGTTAAATGTGATTCGTGGGCTCGTGTCTTGTGCAGAAAATGGGAGAAGAGATCGAGGCGCAGATGACCATCGAAGAGAGGAAGCAGATGATTTCGACTCGTGAAGACGCCTGGAAGACAAAGGGCAAAGGAGCGGCCAACGACTCCACGCAGTACACTGTGGCCGCTCGGATGGTCAAGAAAGGTCAGTGCACGTCCAGAAGAGTTTGTGTTTGAAAGGAAATGCTCAGAGTTACATAAGAGAAGTGAGTTTAATGATTGAGGCGAAATTGTATTTTAGATTCAGTGTGTAATGTGATAGTAACTGATGAAAAAACACACTGTTCTCTCTTTAACTTTGTGTCGAGTCTTCAAGAAAAAGTTTGAAAATGAACAAAAAATACGTTGTGATTGGAGTAAACAAGACAAAGCTCATCCAATCTGCAGATCTTGATCAAAGGAGAAGAAAAAGTAGATGCAGACTTACCTTAAAAAAGATCTTAGAACTGACTCTAGCGACGAAAAGCTTTATTTCTTCTTTAAATACTTCTAGAAGAGAAATATCTGTCTGAAGTTAGAAGTATTTGGGGAGTAGTGAACTCTTTTGTGGCCAATATTTATTCCAAGAACATTTTTTTTTTTTTAAAGACCACTAATTACAGTAGAACTTTGCAATTAATCAGTTTTCAATTTAAATTTTTGCTCCCAATAATCACAAAACCTATTTAATTGAGAAAAAATGATTATTTATTACATGTTTTTATTTATTACTTGTTTTCTTGTGGAAGTGCACTACATCTTTGATCTTATTTATTCATGTTCATCAATATTTCTGTTTATTTTTTAAGCTATTTATTTATACTTTTTAAGAAGAATTCATTGTTTTGTTCAATAAATCCAACATATTTCCAAAGTCAATGAGCAATCGTGTAAAAATAATCGTGATTTCATGATGTTGTGATTATTATTTACGTTATTATTATTTTTTCTATTATCGAGCAGCTCTAACATAAGGCTTGTTTCTACCAATAACATCTTTTAGAGCTTTTAGAAGAAATCTCAGCGCACAACTTGACAAAAAAACAAAAACATTACAGCATGATGCACATTTGCAGTAAAGGCAGTTTTCTGTATGTTCATATAAAGTCAGAGTGATTCTATTCATTTAATTTTCAGACTTTTAGTTTCAGTAGTAGCTCATAAAAGTGTATATTGTGATGGTATTATGAGGACACCTGTCTATTGTCTCCGTAACATTAAACCTACACAGTGTTTCCTAGCGTCATGGCAGACATTATCCAATAAGAATAGGTTGGTTGTGAGTATAATAAACATGTAATAAACATGTTATAATGGCTCCTCAGGTCTGGCAGCCTCGTCCTCAGTGATCAGTCCCATCCTGTCGCCTGTTTCCACTAAACTCAAGAGCAGCACCACAGTCAGTAAACCCCAGGAAGGTGAGCCTCAGCTGCTTTTATTATCATTAACACTCACTCACTGTCAGACAATAGCAGTGTTGTTTTAAATGTGCCTCACTTTTACTTTTACTATTTGTAGAAATTGAGGCCAGACCGGACATGGAGTCGGATAAGAAACTGGACAAGTTGGAGAGCTTCTTGGGACGAATAAATAGTAAAGGTACTGTATTTAGACTCAGTAAACATCAACAAGTCCAAAAGCAAGCTCGAAATAATCATTTAGTGGAAGTGTTTTAGCCTGTTCTTCAGTCATAGTTTTCTCTTTGATCTAAAGTGTCCATCTGAGGAGTAACACGTCTCTTTTTGTTGACGTGTGTTTGTTCAGTGGCAGGTTTACAGGAGACAACGCTGACAGTGACCGAAAAAGCCGTGAAGGAAGTGATGAAGCTCGACGACGAGATCTTCTCCAAGTTTTATCGCCACGTGACCGAGTTCCCGCGGATGCCGTCCAGGATCGAGATCAGCGAGGACTTCGACTCCATCTTCGGCGCTCAGGCTCCAAAGTGAGTTCATCACGGCGCGTTAGTCATAAATCACAGCTGCAGTAGAGTCACGGACGTTTCCTTCTTTGTTTTCAGGCTCACGTCGTCCATGGTGCAGCACAAACGAGCGGTGCGTCCGTCCAGAAACGTCCAGGCGTCCAAGAACCCTCTGAAGATGCTGGCGGCCAGAGAGGACCTCCGTCAGGAATACACCGAGCAGAGGCTCAACGTGGCTCAGCTCGAGAGCAAGAGGATGAGGGCTGAGAAGAGTGAGTGAGAACCAGGCTCTGTGGATTTCATTCACAGATGTAATTATAGACAGGGTTCATTTTGGGCAGATTTTTCATCAACAGCATATTTTTGTGTCCAGAAAATGAAACGAAAACGAAATAGAAAGTAATTAATGAGAACGAAAACTTTTACCAGATGTATCAACACTTTCATCAATGACTAAAAACAAAACAATAATGGACAAACAGAAACTAAATCTAATCAAAAGGAGCAGGATCCAATCAGAACTATGTTAACACTATGGACATGTTTATTATTCAGTAAAAGCTCCTGCTCATTTCATTATTATTGAGATGCTCTTTTATTTAAACTGTTTTAAATAAAGATAAATATGTGTTTGGAAAAACTTTAGTGAAATCTGTGTGTGTTGCACATTCAGATCAATATAGTATCAAAATAGTTTCATTTCATTCAGAGAGAAATTATTACTGTTAGAAAACAAACAAAACTACATTGAAAATTGAAAATGCATGACTCTTTATATTTTAGACTAAATCTATTGTATATAGTCGACTAAAACTAGACTAAAACTAATAAGGATTACACTAAATTATGAGTAAAACTAAATAGCATTTTCGTCAAAAGACTAGAACTAAATGAATGAAGACTTCCTTCAGAAGCTCCACCTGTGATGTTGACTCACCTTCGTTCACCTGTTGTGTTGACTCACCTTCGTTCACCTGTTGTGTTGACTCACCTTCGTTCACCTGTTGTGTTGACTCACCTTCGTTCACCTGTTGTGTTGACTCACCTTCGTTCACCTGTTGTGTTGACTCACCTTCATTCACCTGTTGTGTTGACTCACCTTCATTCACCTGTTGTGTTGACTCACCTTCGTTCACCTGTTGTGTTGACTCACCTTCGTTCACCTGTTGTGTTGACTCACCTTCGTTCACCTGTTGTGTTGACTCACCTTCGTTCACCTGTTGTGTTGACTCACCTTCGTTCACCTGTTGTGTTGACTCACCTTCGTTCACCTGTTGTGTTGACTCACCTTCGTTCACCTGTTGACTCACCTTCGTTCACCTGTTGTGTTGACTCACCTTCGTTCACCTGTTGTGTTGACTCACCTTCGTTCACCTGTTGACTCACCTTCGTTCACCTGTTGTGTTGACTCACCTTCGTTCACCTGTTGACTCACCTTCGTTCACCTGTTGTGTTGACTCACCTTCATTCACCTGTTGTGTTGACTCACCTTCATTCACCTGTTGTGTTGACTCACCTTCGTTCACCTGTTGTGTTGACTCACCTTCGTTCACCTGTTGTGTTGACTCACCTTCGTTCACCTGTTGTGTTGACTCACCTTCGTTCACCTGTTGACTCACCTTCGTTCACCTGTTGTGTTGACTCACCTTCGTTCACCTGTTGTGTTGACTCACCTTCGTTCACCTGTTGTGTTGACTCACCTTCGTTCACCTGTTGTGTTGACTCACCTTCGTTCACCTGTTGACTCACCTTCGTTCACCTGTTGTGTTGACTCACCTTCGTTCACCTGTTGTGTTGACTCACCTTCGTTCACCTGTTGACTCACCTTCGTTCACCTGTTGTGTTGACTCACCTTCGTTCACCTGTTGACTCACCTTCGTTCACCTGTTGTGTTGACTCACCTTCGTTCACCTGTTGACTCACCTTCGTTCACCTGTTGTGTTGACTCACCTTCGTTCACCTGTTGTGTTGACTCACCTTCGTTCACCTGTGCTGTTGACTCACCTTCGTTCACCTGTTGTGTTGACTCACCTTCATTCACCTGTTGTGTTGACTCACCTTCATTCACCTGTTGTGTTGACTCACCTTCGTTCACCTGTTGTGTTGACTCACCTTCGTTCACCTGTTGTGTTGACTCACCTTCGTTCACCTGTTGTGTTGACTCACCTTCGTTCACCTGTTGACTCACCTTCGTTCACCTGTTGTGTTGACTCACCTTCGTTCACCTGTTGTGTTGACTCACCTTCGTTCACCTGTGCTGTTGACTCACCTTCGTTCACCTGTTGTGTTGACTCACCTTCATTCACCTGTTGTGTTGACTCACCTTCATTCACCTGTTGTGTTGACTCACCTTCGTTCACCTGTTGTGTTGACTCACCTTCGTTCACCTGTGCTGTTGTTCAGAGACGTCAGAGTACTCAGACGCAGCCCTGGCAGGTCTGGCCAGTAAAGAAAACTTCAGCAGCGTGAGTCTGCGCAGCGTCAACATCTCCGAGCAGATGTCCAACAACAGCGCCGTCCCGTACAAGAACCTCATGCTCATGCAGGTCAAAGGTGAGACTAATCCTGATCCAGCAACAGGACAGTGTTTGGAAACGTGGTTCTACAGAGACTTTTGGAGATAATTCATTCCATACAGTAGATAACACTCAGTAAACCCTAAGTTCTTTCAGCATCAACACAAAATAAAAGGCCATAAAACACAGGAGCAACAGTTTATTGAATATTACAGCTTTTCAAACCCTGCAGCATTTAGAGATTGCAAACAAATTTAAGTTAATTTTCCTGTTTATTTAAGTTAAACTGCTGGTGAGTGCTAAGTTTTGGACATGTATAAATAAGGAGCAGAACAAAAAGCAGCCGTATGATAAACTAAAAGCGTGGCAGTAGTTTTAAAGGTTTAGAGCCTTAATTGGGACAAACATAACACAAACTGTTGCATCACAAATACCCTCTCTTATGAGTTAGGCTTGCATGTGTTTCTTTGTTTTTCCGTACTTAAGACGTGTTTCTCTGCAGGTCGCCGTCACGTTCAGACCCGTTTAGTGGAGCCCAGAGCCTCGTCCTTAAACAGCGGCGACTGTTTCCTGCTGGTGACTCCGGAGCAGTGCTTCGTGTGGATCGGAGAGTTCTCCAACGTGATCGAGAGAGCGAAGGTGAGACCGGCACCAACACCTCAAAGATTCCAGATACTAAAGCACAGACTGGATAATTACTGAAGCGTTTTCTCGTTCGACCGATGAATATCCCTCTTCCTCCGAACGCCTACTCACTGTGACACAAACCCATCTGTGCTGCTCGTCAAAGCGATAAACAGTCTCCGGTTTTCCCTCAGGATCTCTGTCTAGACACTTTCTAATAAACATTTGTTTGTGTTCCCCTCCTCCTCATTTTCTTCTGTTTATTCATTTATTATTGGTGACTGTAACTGGGTCAAGGATAAACAATCACATTGTTTTTTTTATTTTTATCTGAGGTTCTCATAAGAAAAAAGGAAGCTGTGAATTAAAAACATCTTTTCTCTGTTGTTTTTCTGAAGGCGATGGATCTGGCCACTTTTATTCAGTCCAACAAAGACCTGGGCTGCAGAGCCAACCAAGTCCAGACCATCGAGGAGGGGGTGTCCTCGCAGGACTCTCAGCAGTTCTGGACGGTCCTCGGGGGACAGACGGCCTACCAGTGTAAGAGAGATAATATGATGATGATGAAGTGCTGTGTTTGTTGAGTCGAGACTGAAGTGTTTAAAGCAAAAGGAAACGACTGAAGTAACATTAGTGACAAGAGAAAGTATAAAAAGAGAAAAGAGTGAGCTACATCCTGCTCGACGTCAATTTAAGTTTTAAAATAGTGTTTTGTGCAGAACCTGACGGAGACAAACACAAGCAGTGCTCCGTAAAAAAAACACCAAAAGGTAAAAATAAGCGTCTTGAGGCTGAAAGAAAAGGCAGAGTTGTTGTTCTGGGAATCAAACCCACAATCTCCTGTAATTAAAGCACAGAGGTCAAAGGGGAGCAGCATTCAGTGATTCCTGTGTGTCCTGTTGTCATTTTCATGTGTTGTTTGTCGACTTAAAAGTTAAAATTTAATGCAAAGAAAACTCTTGCTTCGTAAGACAGTAGTTTAGTGTAATCAGACTCTGAACTGTCAGTTTAGTTTAGATCAAATGTCCACATGAAGCGCACTCGTTCAAGACATTAGTAAATCAGTTTTCCAGCTCAATGGTGGTTAGTTTAATGATTTTATTTTGTTCTTTGCTTCTTTATATGGATGTGTCTGTATATGTTAGCCATAGAAGTGTTTCAGTCACAATCAGTCATATTCTAATCACTTGTTGTCATTAGAATGAGGCGTGTAGTTTGTAAATGAGAGTTTTTATGAATGCTTTTTGACATAAAAATGTATTTTTTATTTGATATAAACGTGTGAAAATGACAGTGGACACAAAAGTGAATCCTTTCTTATTCTTCAATGACTATTATTCAAGATTCTCTCTCAAAACCTGCTCTGATAAACTGTTTTAGTTCATCTGATTTAGACGATAAGTTAATTTAAATGTAAAAGTAGGACATTTGTTCAGTGTGTGTTTGTTTCTGTGTGATTCCTGCAGCGGCCGGTCCTCCTGAAGAAGACGAACACTTTGAGAACAACATCGTGGAGACTAACTGTATCTTCCGTCTGGTGGAGGATAAACTGATGCCCGATGACGACGAGTGGGGCAAGGTGCCACACTGGTCGCTGCTGGAGTCCAAACAGGTCTTTATTGCGTTGAGTCGCTCGGAGCCGTCCACTGCGCTGCTTTAACGCTCTGTTCCTGCTGCAGGTGCTGGTGTTCGACTTCGGCAGCGAGGTGTACGTGTGGCACGGCAAAGAGGTGACTCTGACCCAAAGGAAGGTGGCGTTCCAGCTCGCCAAGCACCTCTGGAACGGGACGTTTGACTACACCTGCTGCGACGTCAACCCTCTGGACCCCGGGGGCTGCAACGCTCTCATTCCCAGGTCAGTCCCGGACCACTCCCACTGCACTGTAAACTAAACTAAACTACTAACTACTACTGACTCAAATGTAGTGGACTCATGAGAAGAAGACACAGAATAGACCATAATACACACGTGTCCAACTCAAGGCCCAGGGGCCAAACACAGCCCTTGCATTATTTTATGTGGTCCTCCAATGTTGGCTAAGTTTCAATTGGACTAGAACAGGTTTGAACAAATCCAACTAAAAACCCAACTAAAACCTGTTGAAAATGGATTTGAAGCGGTTTTAGTTGAATTTTAACAGGTTTTAGTTGGATTTGAACAGGTTTAGGTCCATCTAAAACCTGTTTAAATCCATCTAAAACGTATTAAAATCAAAATAAAACCTAGTGCCAAAAATATCTCCGTCTAAATCTATTAAAGGGCCACATAAAACACTGCTAAAGGCCGCATTTGGCCCCCGGGCCTTGAGTTTGACATGTGTGGGTTCAGGGTCTAGACGATGGTTTTAGAAACAGCCATAGTCTCTCTGTTATTTGCTCATGTTATCGTCTCAGGAAGGGCCAGGGCCGTCCCGACTGGGCCGTGTTCGGGAGGTTAACGGAGCACAATGAGACCGTCCTGTTCAAAGAGAAGTTCATGGACTGGACCGAACTCAAGTCTCCAACAACGAAGGAACCCACGGAGCCTGTTCCTGAGCTGAAGGTGTGTGTCTGGAGCTGGTCACAGTTGTAACTCTTCACGTGATACTGATTCTTTCACTGTTTGCTCAGTCTCCCACCGAGGCCCCGGGACGGGACTGCCGGCCCTACGACGCCGCTCTGATGCTGCCCGTCCTGCAGTCGTCCGTCAGTACCGTCCTGGACGGAGTGAACGTGGGCCGGGGCTACGGTTCGGTGGAGACCGAGGACCACATGAGGACTTTAGAGATCAGTACGGTGTCTGTGGACGTGTGGCACATCCTGGAGTTCGACTACAGCCGTCTGCCCCGACAGAGCATCGGGCAGTTCCACGAGGGGGACGCCTACGTGGTCAAGTGGAAATACATGGTCAGCACTTCAGGTAAATCACTGCTACGGATAGTTTCCATGGATTAATATGGTACAGGTTGGTGCAATAACATCTAAAATGGCTGGTGTTTTCACTGTGGTGCAGGATAGGTCAAAGTTCACCATTTAAACAGTCATTCAAGGGCTACACCAGTCATTAACAAAACAAAAAAAAGTCTTAATCCTGTTGTTCTCTGTGTGAGGCTCGAGGCTGAGCTGAATACTGCAGTAAACATTAGAAAAAGATTGTTTTGGTCTATTTCAATTTTTCTAAAGTGAGCTGTGCCATTTTCCTTTATTTTATGAGCTTATTATTATTACTATTATTATGCTAATGTTTAATGGACTATAGACAGAGAATATGATGTTTTTAATCCACAAAGTAAAAGCTGTAAGACTCCATTTTAAAACGTACTTTTCTTCTCGCTTGAACAAGATAAGTTTAATTTGAGAAAACATTCCTTTCCAGTAAGGATTGTCTATCGCCGACTCAAACAACTGCAGTGTTTAGTGCCATCTCTCAATAACGAGGCTTTTCCAAATACTACTAATGCTACTGTTTATTTAACATGTTCTGTACGGTTTTACAACTTCCACTGATCAGAACTAGCGTTACATCAGAAAAACAAAGACTGAACCAGAAATAAAGCAAGGACTTAACCTTTTTGAGCTTTTTCAGTGACACCACAGTTTGATTTAAGACTTTTGAGTGTCTTAAAGTATGGCTCAGTCTAATTTAGAGACTATATCTGTTTGAATCTTACTTTAAATAGACGTTTTATCATTGATGCTGTGGTCGGTTTGTGTCTCAGTCGGTCGAAGGCAGAACCCCGAGGCGCGCAGCTCTGGACCCGGGAAAGAGAAGTGCTGCTACTTCTTTTGGCAGGGCAGACACTCGGCCGTGAGCGAGAAGGGCACGTCGGCGCTGATGACGGTGGAGCTGGACGAGGAGCGGGGCGGACAGGTGCAGGAAACACCTTCACGGAGCAACAGGGAGAACAGGGACAGGGCTTTATTAATGCTGCGTGTGTGTTTTGTGTTTTATTAAGGTCCAAGTGCAGCAGGGAAAAGAGCCGCCGTGTTTCCTGCAGTGTTTCAACGGAGGAATGATCGTCCACGCAGGAAAACGAGAGGAGGAAGAGGAGGACAGACAGAGTAACGCCTTTAGACTCATTAACATTTGTACTTTTGGGGTTTTTGGTTTTAAACACATTCACTAATCGGGCTTTTTGATTGGATTGGATTATGTTTTAAAAAAAGAGGGTTGAATCTTTAATGACTTTAAAACATAAGACACATTACATTCTTTTAATTAGATGTTCACATAACTGACAATAGACAAATCCATCTAAAACCTGTTCAAATCCAGCTAAAACCTGTTCAAATCTAACTAAAACCTGTTCAAATCTAACTAAAACCTGTTCAAATCCATCTAAACCCTGTTCAAATCCATCTAAAACCTGTTCAAACCAACTAAAACCTGTTCAAACCAACTAAAACATGTTCAAAACCATCTAAAACCTGTTCAGATTCAACTAAAACCTGTTCAAATCCATCTAAACCCTGTTCAAATCCATCTAAAACCTGTTCAAATCTGACCAAAATCTGTTGAAATATGACTGTAACCTGTTCAAAACCATCTAAAACCTGTTCAAAACCACCTTACACCTGTTCAAAACCATCTAAAACCTGTTCAAAACCATCTAAAACCTGTTCAAAACCACCTAAAACCTGTTCAAAACCACCTGAAACCTGTTCAAAACCATCTAAAAGTGGCCCTTTCATTAAATGTGTCCCTCTTTGGCCCTGCCTGGACAGCCCTGGTCTGAACCTTCCTTTGTGCTCGCTCCTTCAGGTGAGTGGCGTCTGTACTGCGTCCGGGGCGAGGTTCCTGTGGAGGGCCACCTGCTGGAGGTGCCGTGTCACTGCAGCAGCCTTCGCTCCAGAGCCTCCATGATCCTTCTCAACATCAACAAAGCCGTGATGTTCCTGTGGCACGGCTGCAAGAGCCAGCTGCACACTCGGAGCGTGGGCAGCACGGCGGCGCAGCGCATCAAAGAACAGTCGGTGTCCTTAAAAACACGGCCCGAACGGTGCCGAAGGTGTGAAACTAAATGTGTGTTGTTCCCTCAGATGTCCACTAGAGGCAGGGCTCCACAGCAGCAGCAAAGTGACCATCCACGAGTGCGACGAAGGGATGGAGCCGCCGGGATTCTGGGAGGCTCTGGGGAGAAAAGACAGAAAGGCCTACGACTGTATGCTGCAAGGTACTGTCTCTGAACTCAAGAAGTCCCTGGTCTCAATCAGAGCTCACATTTCAGTCTGTCTTCTGTGAATTATTTATAAAGCACCTTTAAAACTGTCAGCCACAAGCAATAAAGTAAATAAAAGAGATAAAACACAAAAAGTAATACAAACACAATGCAATACAAAATGAAAACAACATAAAACACACAATTAATAAATAACTCAAGTTAAAAGCAAAAAAGGACAAGAAAAATGAGTAAAAACAACAGGATAAGTCGCTTTGAGTCTTTTCAACGACACTAATATCAGGTTAAGATTAAACTGTGTAAGCTTTTAAATCTTGAATTAAATGATAACAGAATATTAGAATATTATGATTTTTTTCTGTGCTTTGGTGTCAGTGATGTTCAATGTGTGGCTGCTTTTTGTTCTTAACTCTGTGTAATCTGTCAAACTATTGAAGAAAATGAACATTCTTTTAATCTTTGGGAGAAGCATCAAGTCTTTTCAGAGACTCGAGTCTTTTTACATTTGTGACTCAAGTGAGAATGTTTTTCGTTCCAGATCCGGGTAAATTTAACTTCACTCCGCGGCTCTTCCAGCTCGGCAGCTCTTCTGGGGAGTTTGTGGCCAGCGAGTTCTTCCACCCGTCTCGAGCTCCAGACCTGATCAGCTCCCTGCCTTTTCTCCAAGAAGACCTGTACAACGTGCCTCAGCCCGGTGAGTGCTAACCTCTCCACTCTCTGAGCAGGCGTTACAGGAGTTTAAAGCCTCACGTTTCTCCTCCGCAGCGCTCTTCCTGGTGGATAACTTCCACGAGGTTTACCTGTGGCAGGGCTGGTGGCCTCCCGACTCCGAGTGCACGGGATCGGCCCGAATCCGCTGGGACGCAGACCGGAAGTGTGCCATGGAGACGGTCCTGCAGTACTGCAAACGTAAGAGAGAATTAAGAGGAAATCATGTTTGTGTTCAGAAGAGATGTAAGACTAGAAGACTGATATTTATCCTTTTAAATACTGAAAAAAAAGTTCTATAGTAAAAGATCTGGCAAACATCATCAACAGAGGGCGTTAAAAGAAGGATCTAATGACAGAACCATCAAAAACGACCAAATATTTTAATGATACGAGGAAGGACGGCCTGATACAGAAAAAGTTTAAATGAAACATTTAGAGAAACATCTGAAATAGGAATAAATGTAAGGCTTTTGTTTCTTAACGTCATAATGTCATGAGGAAGACAGTAATATTATTGTGATACAAGGAGCGTCTTAAAATATAAAATATACTTCGGTCTTATTTCGAGGGTTTGTCTGTTCGAATCTTACTTTAAATAAACGTATTATGATGTTAAATTATCAGGATTGAGCTCCACAGTCGTCGGTCGAAGGCGGTTTTAGAGTTTTGTTTTGACGTCGTTTTGAACAACGGCCTCTTTTGGCTTTAGTTAGCAGCTCCAGATCCTTTATAGTGATGTCATTATCACAACATAAACTTACTTCAAGCCGTTCAGAATCAGAGTTTAATGGTTATTTAAATCCAATAACATCTGGAGATCCTAAAAACAGCAGGAGATATTTTGTTCTTGAGCAGAGAAGAACACTTTCAGACCCAAATGACTTAAAAATTCATTCTTAAAACCTTAAAAACTCAGAATATTAAGCACTGAGACCCACACAGACCGATACATCTTGGAATAAAAGTGTTAAAAGTACTTCTTCTTCTTTGGTGCAGCCCTGATTTTAATTTATCCCAAAGTTATTTCAGTAATTGTTTTATTTATTGCCTTTGATACAGCTGTGAATGTTGTAAAACAAACCAAAAATACAAAATGAGACGCCAAACAGCAAACTCTTAATGCACTGACTTTATTTTTTACAGAAAAGAACGAGAAGAAGCCTCAGAAGTCGTACCTGATCCACGCCGGTCTGGAGCCGCTCACCTTCACAAACATGTTCCCGTGTTGGGAGCATCGAGAGGACGTGGCCGAGATCACGGAGAGGGTCCGTTTACTCCAGCTTCATTTAGACATGTTTAGATATGTTTACGGCAGAGGCACAGGTCTGGAATAAAAGGGGTTTATTCTGAGGATTACATTAAAAGGAAACAATGAGCATATTTAGAGATTGTTATATGAGTCAAAAGGAAAGTGCTTTGAAACAAATGAAGTTAATGTTAAATTAAAGCAACATTAAATCGTTAAATTAAAGTGTCAGGTTAAAACAGAAGCCTCTTAGAAATGTTTAGGTGGGTTTAAACCTTTTGCTGATGTTTGTTATTTCAATTAATATTAAAAGCTGGGTTTAAAAAGAAAGTCAAAGGTGATAAAATGGGGTAATTTTGTGATTCGCAAATTCCAACATAACTTTTGTGTCCAACCTGACATTAGACAAAAAATAATAATGATCGTATCAACCACTGATACTAATAATAATCAAAGTCTAATTTATTTGTAGAATATTGAATTATAATGTGTTTAAAAAAGGAGGTTGTGGAATATGATCAAAACTAGCTTCATTTTTATTTGGGATTTATTAAATCATGATATAAATTAAACAAGAACCCCTTGACGAGAAAAAATATATTGAAAACAATTATTTATTTAGTTAGTTTTTTATTTATTTATCTATTTATTTATTTTTAATAGCAGTTTAAAGTTCAAAATACAAACCTTGTGCGTAACTTTTTACCCAGCCTCACTTTTTGGTCACAGCTAAATAATTAATCTTCTAACGCTGAATTTATCAAGTTGAGTGTTGTTAAAGACGGTTTGAAATAGTCCGTGCTTCATGTGGAGTGTGTGTTGTCGACAGGAGGCGGAGGTGTGTCACCAGATCATCCTGGTGGAGGACGTCCTGGCCCGTTTGTGTCAGAACACCTTCCCTCTGTCCCAGCTGCAGAACCGGCCTCTACCTGAAGGGGTCGACCCTCTGAGACTGGAGATCTACCTGTCTGACGAGGACTTCCAGGTCAGGACCGTCCCACAGTCACTAGACGATCAGGAGAGGGTCCCGACAACAGCTTTTTAATGATAATTCTGTTTTTGTGATTAGTATATGATCTGTAGTGGATTTAAAACAGTTGAGAGCAGAGTACAGCTTCATGAGAATAGAGTTAAGTCTCAAAATGAAAAGATTTTGGGGAGAAAATAATGTATTTAGACACTGTTATCATTATCATAATATACATGGAGCCTGGAAGTTTTTTTTGATTGATCCCCTTTAATAAAAAATAGAAGAAACTCACTGATTTCATTGACAAAATTCACCATTTTTGGCCAAAAGAAAACTCAAAACTGCATGTTCCCCACAGCCATAAAGACTCTAAACTACAGCTGTTTGATTATTGAAAAAATCATCACCACAGTTATTAAAATCACGATAATTTTTACACAATTACTCATTTACTTTGGAAATATGTTGGATTTATTGAAAAAAACAGTGAATTATGCTTAAAATAAATATATATTCAAACTTATAAATAGCTTAAAAATAAACAGAAATAAAAAATAAATAAATAAGATAAATCCATAAATGATTTTTTCCTGGATTAAGTAGGTTTTGTGATCATTGTGAGCTGAAATTGAAATAGAAAACCCCATTCATTGCTCTAAACCATGTCATAAACTAAATGTGTCTCATATTTTAGTTTTCAGTTCTCATTGTCTTGTCACTTCCTTGAGTCACATGATTTCAGATTTTTATTCCCATGTTCTAACTCCATGTAATTCTTCACAGAACCAGTCGTAGGTGGATTCAGGTAAGAGTCATGTGACCAGTCAGACTCACCTTTGACCTTTTACAGCATGACACCATTCTTTCTTTTTCTGTTTCTTTGAGTCTTCATCGGGGAAATATAAAAAAAAACTGAACAACAGGTGCTTTTAACGAATACTTGACGTTTAACACATAAAAACAAACATCATTTAAGAAAATATTGTCCTTTTTTTTGCTATTTTGACTCTCATTTTGGTCCAAGTGAGGACTCTCTGTCGTCGGGGTTTATTTCCACCTTTTACCTCAGTCCTGGGACCTGCACAGAACAGTTTTTGGGGCAGTTTTGACAAAACAAAACACCTCTGATACAGACCTGACCTTTAGATTCTACGCATTTGATTCACAATTTTCTTAATCTATCCCTTTCCCTTTTTTGACAAATCCACTAAAACCTCACTGAGATAATTCCCTTTTCACTCTCACTTTGAAGAATCACAAAATAAAGGCATGCTCTAAAAACACTGAAGTGAATTTAGTCAATATTAAACTGCATCGACCACACTGTATTTATTTTAATATAACTCTAATCTAAGTCTTTAAATGATGGATATTATGGATCATTTTATTAATGAGCTGTATGTGTGCTTTTTGTTGCAGAAAGCTTTGGAAATGACGAGAGAGGAATACGAACGTCTGCCGGGATGGAAGCAAGTGAACCTGAAGAAGGCCAAGGGACTGTTTTGAGTCGGTTTTGTTTATTTATGAAGATGGCTTAAGAAAAGTCGACAAAGAACGGACACTGAGACACGGACCAGACGTGAAGCTACTGGAGGAAACGTCGTCGAGGGAAAAGAAATGGAAAAAGATGAAGAAAACATGACGATAATGAGAGTTTTTTTACGTAGAAACTCGATTTGATTTGATATATTTAGTGGTGACAGCACTTCTGACCCACACTGAGAAGAGTCTGCATGTCCTCCGTGTTCTACTGATCTCTGCAGCTCCAAAGACATGCGTATTTAGATGAACTGGCCCCAAAGTGAATAAATATGAGAGGTTTTCTGTCACTAAAGCCTCTTTCACAGTGTTTTCCAGCAAAGTTCCTGAATATCTACTTATTTAATCTCCCAGATCCAGACCTTGTTGAACGACTCTGACGTAAACACTTCCACTGATCACTGATAATCACAGATTTCTTATTTACCACGTCTCTCTCTAGTCCCTTTTACACTTGCTCCAGACTTTATCCTGACTTTATCTGGAGCACTTGTCTGATGCACTATTTAAGCCCCGCCCCTTCGAGTCTGGAAAATATGCTCCATAAATGCTCCAGAAACAAAGAAAAGAAAGACTGCTCACAATATTAAGAAAGAATCCAATATGCAATAACTATTTTGCAAATTATATCGATATCTGTCTGTGAAGAGTCTGCTTTTTTCCCAGAAAATAAATAAATACAAGGCTCTGGACTCAACTCCACTGGTCTCAGGAAAAACCAGGACTCTACAGGTCTAAATGAGGACTAAATCTGGACTAAACAGGTCTAAACAGGACTAAACAGGTCTAAACAGGACTAAACAGGTCTAAACCAGGACTAAACCAGGTCTAAACTAAGACTAAACAGGTCTAAACAGGTCTAAACCAGGACTAAACAGGTCTAAACCAGGACTAAACAGATCTAAACGGGTCTAAACTAAGACTAAACAGGACTAAACAGGTCTAAACCAGGACTAAACAGGTCTAAACAGATCTAAACAGGTCTAAACCAGGTCTAAACCAGGACTAAACAGGTCTAAACAGGTCTAAACAGGTCTAAACCAGATCTAAATGGGTCTAAACCAGGACTAAACAGGTCTAACCCAGGACTAAACAGGTCTAAACCAGGTCTAAACCAGGACTAAACCTGGACTAAACAGGTCTAACCCAGGACTAAACAGGTCTAAACCAGGACTAAACAGGTCTAAACCAAGACTAAACAGGTCTAAACCAGGTCTAAACAGGACTAAACAGATCTAAACCAGGACTAAACAGGTCTAAACCAGGACTTTCTTTATTTAGATGCACCACAGTTTGATTTAACAGAGCAGACCTGGACTGAGCCTTACTGCTGCTGGGAGTGTATTATTTTGTAGTATTTCTGCTCATTTTGTGGAAACTCTGTGAAAGAGTCTTCAGTGACAGCTCTGGATCGAAAAAGAAGAAGCGTTAAAGATAAATAAATACTAAACCTAACATTTGTTTTAGAAATGCTCTTGATTCCCCTGGACCTGGAACACTTTAGGAGCTTGGAGTGCCCTGCTGTGGATTTATATTGATGATGTGCGTATGACTGTACATAATACTTCTGGATGTATGTTTGTAATCTTAATTTAACGAGTGTAGGTGCGACTTCTTGATGAGTTGATGGAGCTGCGTGTGGAGCTGAATCCTCCGTCTTCTCGTGTCTTTTCTAAAGGTCGCTCCTGTTTGAAGCTGCTCCAGTGACACAACAGAGGAAAGGTTTGCCGCTTCATGAACCTGAATGTATAGTGCCTTGCTTTTTGTGTACAGTTTATACAGATATTCTAGTCGGATTTGTAAAGACTTTCTTCTAAGTCGATAGTGGATTAAATCCCTCTGATGCTCAGGTCGACTCCAGTCTTTCTTTGTCCCTGTTTCAAATAAAAGCAGGAATGATTAGATCTTTTTATGGAAAATGGTAAATGGGGAACAACTCTACTTTAGGACTGACACCAGTCTAAATCTGACCCTAACCCTAAAATCCCACTAAAACCTGTCTAAATCTGAATAAAACCTGTCTAAATCTGACTAAAAGCAGTTAAAAACCTACTAAAACCTGTCTAAATCTGACTAAAACATGTTCAAATCCAACTTACACCAGTGAAAACTGACTAAAACCTGTTTAAATGCCACTAAAATCTGTCTAAATCTGAATAAAACCTGTCTAAATCTGACTAAAAGCAGTTAAAAACCTACTAAAACCTGTCTAAATCTGACTAAAACATGTTCAAATCCAACTTACACCAGTGAAAACTGACTAAAACCTGTTTAAATGCCACTAAAACCTTTCTAAATTTGACTAAAATATGTTCAAATCCAACTTACACCAGTAAAAACCGACTAAAACATGTTCAAATGCCACTAAAACGTATCTAAATCTGACTAAAACATGTTCAAATCCAACTAAAACCAGTTCAAATCCCACTAAAACCTGTCTAAATCTGACTAAAACATGTTCAAATCCAACTTACACCAGTAAAAACTGACTAAAACCTGTTCAAATGCCACTAAAACCTGTTTAAATCCCACTAAAACCTGTCTAAATCTGACTAAAACATGTTCAAATCCAACTTACACCAGAAAAAACGACAAAAACCTGTCTAAATCTGAGTAAAACTTCTTCAAATCCCACTAAAACCTGTCTAAATCTGACTAAAATATGTTCAAATCCAACTTGCACTAGTTTAAAACCAACTAAAACCTGTTTAAATCCAACTAAAACCTGTCTAAATCTGACTAAAACCTGTTTAAATCCAACTAAAACCTGTTGAAATACAGCTTAAACCTGTTCAAATCCAAGTCAAATCTTGTGAAATAAGAATAAAATCAGAAGAGACTGTTGCTTTCATCAAATTTGGCCCTTTTTGCAAATTGAATTAAAACCATGTGACCCATGGAAGTGAGGCCCCTTTTGTTTCAGTTTTGTGAAATCATGCTCAATATTACAATAATTACAATGAAAACATAACAACTGTAAAACTTCAGTCTCATTTCCAGCTCAGAGTTCAGTCCAGTGGCACATATTTCATTTTACACTTTATTTACTCACCATTATTTGCACCAGAAGTACACAATTTTTCAGTTTAAAGCCAAGAACAGCATGTTTTTGGCGTCTGTTTGTATTCATCGTCCCCCAAAACTGAAATGAGACAGCGTTGATTCTGCAAACGTGCCAACATCAGTTTTTCTTACTCTTTTATGACGTCAAAGTCGCCTGAATCAGCGTCGGAGGAATCTGTGGAGAGGAATCTGAAGTTTAGGGACCACTCTGAAGCTA
Source organism: Rhyacichthys aspro (assembly GCA_036850595.1). Lineage (NCBI taxonomy): Eukaryota > Metazoa > Chordata > Actinopteri > Gobiiformes > Rhyacichthyidae > Rhyacichthys > Rhyacichthys aspro. Next base: position 2,463,214 of record CM072164.1, on the reverse strand, counting down.
AATGACTCTGAATCCTGCAAATCATTAAACTTTGTACATGAAGCTTTATCCAGTGCCATGTGAGTTACAAAATAAAATGTGATCACAAACCTCTGAGTTTAAATAAACAAGCAAAGTCCAGACGGCCGGCAGATGTCCAGCTCCCAACTCCAGAACAGGTCAGATATATTTGTCTTTATATACTCTTTATGGCTCAAATACCAACGAAATAATCAGTTTTCTCTAAATATGCGTCTACAAATAGAAATAGTATGAATACAGTATTTATAATAGTTTGGAGAAACTTGAAAAGAGATTAAACCACCTTAAAATCAAAATGGAAAAACTGCTGTATATTTCTTGCTGCAGCAACTATTTGATTTAATCAATTATAATCTATTATTAAAGTAATCGTCAACTAATTTAGTAATGGATTAATCTCTGTCTGTGGTACCGATAGAGTCTGAAACGTGCTGAGAGGTTTTATTAAAGACAGAGCAGTAAATCCACAGACTAATCTATTATAGAAATAATGGTTAGTTCCAGCCTTGATTTCTGCTATGTTTATATTTTTTAAAAGGATACGGTGAGTTTTAGTTAAAGGTGGAATAGAAGATGTTTGTGAACATTCAGACAGCAGCGACTGTTAGCCAGTTTTTGAAAAATGCGCATGCGCAAGACCAGCCGACTTGTTTCACAGTTCTTTCCGAGGTCCTGCCTCCAAAACAACACGCACGCGCCAGAGACGCCGCTTCACAGCTGACTGGCCCCGATTCTCTCCAGACAATGTCACAAACACCAGATAATACTCCCAACTAGCAGTTTTTAATATGACAACCAAACATTGAGCCTAAAACTTACCTGTCGAGCAGCGTATTCCTCGCTGTGCCTTCAGCGCTCGCTATCGCTCAAACGATGCACCAAGAACAACTCTGGTTTTGTTTCTGCCTTTCATCTTTTTCCTTTTCGCAGCCACCTCAAACATAGTCTTTCTTTTACAGTTACCTTCATCAGTGTTCTTCGCAGCCATTGTGTAAAACCTTGCTAACAACAAAAAATATTAACTAGATATAAATGTAGCCTGAAGCTAACGAGGAGTAGCTAGATGAACAAACTAAAGCTAACAGATGGAGCTAACGCTAGTTAAACAGACTGTCCCCCATCTACACAAATAAATAAAGAGAAAAAGAAAAAAAGGTAAATAAATGACTATGTGGTCCTGACAATGGAGCTGCAGGAAGGAGCAGTCTGTGCCTGACAGTGAAGCTGCACAGTGAGGCTGTTCAACGGTAGCAACGCAAAAGCAGCTGTAAACAGAATACGTGAACGCGCACGCTTCCGGCCTCACGTACTCTCACGCAGGAGTGATTGACAGGCTGATTGACCAATAGAACACGCGATGAGAGCGTTTTTGATTGGTTAATGTTTTTAAGGCACCACCACTTCTACAATTGACATGTAATCAATTTTATTTTTCAAGACCTCTTATTTTCCGATGTCTTATATGCAAGTAAAAACAAATTTATAAAATATAACAAAAAATGTTTACAAAAACATCTTCTATTCCACCTTTAAGTTTAAACACGTGCAGAGGCAAGATTTCATCCTGATTCTGGATCCGGCCCCAACTCCTGTCTTTGACACGATAACCGTCTGTGTGTCATTTTTGCAGCAGTTAAACTTAAACTTTGTTTTCGTGTCCGTCCCATGTCTTTAAACCTTAATGGAGGAGAGTCATCAAACATGGCTCTTACTCTGACCCCAGTGTCTGAGGTTAACTCTGCTCAGTGAAATAAAAGTCCACACACTTGTGGAAATGTATAGTATAAAGAAAAACCCCTGATTAATGTTTCCTTTATTTCCTCTAATTCTTTACAGCTGGACTTTGCACCTGTTGTAAAGAAGTGGGTCATGTCCCAGTATAAATGATCCTGCTGATGTTTAATTAGAGACAGAAGAGGACACAGAGATGAGCTCCCAGGTCCGACTGAGGCTGCTGCCCAGCGCCCGCTGTTTGTTCGACGAGTCCATTCAGGTGAAAGTGTCCGGGCTCAGGTCCCATCAGGTGGTCCGACTGAGAGCCAGAGCCACGGACGAAAGAGGAGTGGACTGGAGCTCGGGGGCCGTCTACAGAGCCGACCAGAACGGAGAGGTGGACCTGTGCAGGGACCCCTCACTCAGCGGGACCTACACCGGCGTTCACCCCATGGGTCTGCTCTGGTCTTTAAAGACCCTCAAACTGCACCACTACTTTTTAAAGAACAAGACGAGTCCACACCTGGTGACGTTTTCTGTGCACGATGAAGAGGACAGGCTGCTGGCAGAAGAGATAAATGAGAGGTGTCTGATGGGAAATGGAGTCCAAAGACAGACGGTCAAAGAGGGAAACATCAGAGGAGTCCTGTTTACTCCTCCAGGTCAGTGGGCCCTTCTTCAGTTCATTTTATTGCCCTTGCATCAAACAAAATGGAGTTTGTGTTTTGTTTTTATGAAGTTTACATTAATGGAACATGACAGACTGTATAACACATTACACAACTGAGTTCACAAACTCCATCTCGTCCTGCTCCAACCAAACCCAGCTGTAGCTCGGCAGATCTGAAGGTTCTGGGCGTATTTTAGGTTTGAAGATGTAGCCACCATTTTACTGTAAAAAACTGCTCTGATAAAACTGAGGTTACTCACAGGTATACAGTCACCTTCAGGTATTCATTTAAAGAACCTGTCCTTTGCAAACACTTTCTGTGGAAACCCTCCAGATTGTAACAGACACAGACCATCTGGCAGAGTCAGGTCAAAAATATGTAGTCTCAAAATGATTTTCATGTTTTTGAACAGGACGGAAAAAAATACTAATTGTCCAGAAAATCCAAGGTGGATTGAAGGTTTGAGAGATTATGTTCTGTCCTAATGTCTTTTCACATTATTTATAAACCAAACATTACAATAACAAACAAGAAAACATTTGTTTAGAAGTTGATCCACAGTAGAAAACGCCTCAAGTATCACAAGTTTCCTCCAAAAAACACCTGGAGGTGATTGGATGAACCTCCTTCACCAGGTCGTTTTATCCAGTCAGAATATCATTATGTTTACATTAGTAACAGGAACCTCCAACTGTCACCACTGGGTCTAAACATGTAGTTGTAGTTGTAACTGTTGGTTGTACTTTCATTACAGCAGATATTTGTGTATATTTTCTCAGGAGATGGTCCGTTTCCTGCGGTGCTGGATCTGTGCACGTTTCTGTCTGAGAAAAGAGCCTCTCTGTTGGCCAACAAGGGCTTTGTGGTTCTGACTGTATCAGTTTACACCGACAAACCTGACAACGTCAAACAACTGCATCTGGATCACTTTGAAGAAGCTGTGCAGTTTTTACAACGACAGCCTAAGGTTAAGATTAGAATCAAAGCAAATATTTCTTTGTTGCATGTTTTTAATCTGAGTTTCCTTCTCTCTTTTCCAGGTTGGTAGTAAAGGTGTTGGGATCATATCTCGTTCAAAAGGAGGAGACCTGGCCTTGTCTCTGGCTGCATTTGTAAAAGGCATCGAGGCAGTCGTTTGGATAAATGGATGTTGTGCTAATGTTTCTCTCCCTTTGTTTTACAAGAAACACCAGATTCTCCCTCCATTAGGGACAGATTTTACTAAGATTGTGCCCGTTCACCCAGACGCCTACATCGTTAAACACAGTGTTAACGATCCTCGAGCCGAAGACAACCAGGACACTGTGGTTCCTATTGAACGAGCCACTGCTCAGTTCCTGTTTGTGGCGTCAGACGACGACCTGAACTGGGACAGCAAGGCTTTCATGGAGCAGATGGTGGAGAGACTGAAGCATCATGGGAAGGACAACTTTGAGGCCGTGTGTTATCCTCTGGCGGGACATTTACTGGAGCCTCCTTATGGACCGTTCTGTCCGTCTGCGAAACATGGGCTCTTTAGATACACCGTGAAGTGGGGAGGTCAACCTGAGGCCCACGCTGCTGCTGAGGTCCGTCTCTGGAACAAGATCCAGGACTTTCTCCGAACTCACCTCAGATGTGACTCCGCTGAGGCTAAAGCTAAGTTATAGGTGAACATCAGAAACTCACATTTGTGTTTGTGAATAAAGCCAAACCCAAACTGTGTCTGATTCTGTACAAATCCTTCCTCTGATGGGACTGCTATAGACTGCACTCACATACAAGCATTTTACTTAGACATTTTCTAACCAATATATCTATGTACTATCTTGTATAATATTAAAGACTTACTCCACCCTCAAGCTGCTGAAATGTTTCACTGCCTGATGTTTTGTCTACACACTATTAATGCTGGGAATAGAAATTTCAATAAACACTCAGCAGTAGACGCAAAAACGTGATGAACAACAGGGGGCGCCAAACAAACACAAACCAGTGTAATGTACGTTCCCCTCAGTGAAGCTGATTTATTTGTCCTCTGTTTGGGCGTCACAAGCAGGTCCAAGGTCCCGGGGCGAGACCGGTTTAAAAGCCCCTTGTGTAAAAATATAACAACAAGGACCGTGACGTTGGAAGGACCTCGCTGGAGAGAAGAGGGTTGAGAGGTCTGTGCATCTTCAGATCAGGGAGAGGGCTCTTGTCTCTGGGAGGGGGGCTGGAAGGGGCTCCATCTGGGGGGCTACTGTCGAGTCTGAAGAGGCTGTCGAAGGGATGTCCAACTGGTCTCATGTTTCTTAGGGGGTCTGTACAGCAATGGATCAAAAACTTCAACACAAATCTGTGAAAATGCAAGGTGTTAATTATGTAAAAAAACAGAGACCTAGGTAGATAAACGTGATCTACTATAACTATTGTAATTCTATTTAGAAATGATTGATTTTTATACTTGTACTTTACTTATACTTATACTTTACCTGTTGTAAAGAAGTGGGTCATGTCCCAGTATAAATGATCCTGCTGATGTTTAATTAGAGACAGAAGAGGACACAGAGATGAGCTCCCAGGTCCGACTGAGGCTGCTGCCCAGCGCCCGCTGTTTGTTCGACGAGTCCATTCAGGTGAAAGTGTCCGGGCTCAGGTCCCATCAGGTGGTCCGACTGAGAGCCAGAGCCACGGACGAAAGAGGAGTGGACTGGAGCTCGGGGGCCGTCTACAGAGCCGACCAGAACGGAGAGGTGGACCTGTGCAGGGACCCCTCACTCAGCGGGACCTACACCGGCGTTCACCCCATGGGTCTGCTCTGGTCTTTAAAGACCCTCAAACTGCACCAGAGGTTTTCTTTTCTTCAAGTTTTCTGTGCACGATGAAGAGGACAGGCTGCTGGCAGAAGAGATAAATGAGAGGTGTCTGATGGGAAATGGAGTCCAAAGACAGACGGTCAAAGAGGGGAACATCCAGGTCAGTGGGCCCTGTTTCTATAAAACAAGATAAAGTTTGAAAAAGTAACATAACACAACTTTTTACCGAATAACATATTCCTTCAAAATATGTCGCCTCAAATTATGAAATTATGAAAGTCACATAAAACTAAATTATTTGATTGTTTACTGTGATCATTTACAGCAATATCAGCTTCTTAATCTGCTACAATGGAGAATTTACTCTGCTTCAAGGGAAAGGGTTCTTTATTTGTCAATGCCACCATGTGTGCAGAGCTACAGGGGAATCAAAATACTGTTCCTCTTCTGTCTAAACAAGACTGTCAGTGCAGTCAGTGCAAAATGGAGCAAATAACTGCAATGTACCTGTAATAAACAGATATAAAGTGAAAAAATATATTGTAGGCATCTGGATAAATACACATCTGAGTAAAAGTAAACGGTGAAATTTGTTAAATTTACAATATACTTCCAAAAGTGCAAATGTAATAATATACTAATATAATATTTATACTCTCAAAGGTGCAATAAATGTAGAGTTTGTACATGTACACTCTAAAAAGAAATGTCTTGGCCAAACAAAAAAAATTGACACAACCCTCTGCAGTAGCCTTTTTGAGTTGTCCCAAAAGGGCTGTAATTGTCTTAAACTAATGGACACTTTTCTTTTGGGGTAACTGTATTTTTGTCTACAGTTGTATGTTTTTAAATGTTGGATCAACTCAACAAATAAGTGCACTGGCATACAGTTTAAAGTTAATTACTTATTAATTTGAGTTGACACAGTAGAATTTTAACATTATGTAAACCAATTTTTCATCTGCTACCAACTAAATTTCTTTATTAATTTGAAAACTTGCAAACCCAATACATTTTAACACGTTGTCAATCACAAAAATATGAATTTCTAAATACCTGCTATCCCTTCAAATAGCCTACCACCCCCTGGCCCTTTTAATAGTTGAATGTACTCTTATCAAGAACAAAATCTCAAAAAGTTAAGTCTTTTTACTAATAAATTATACACACAACAAGAAGGTGAAAAAACAATGATAAACTCCTTGACTGTGCCTAAAATATTTGGAAAAAATGGCGCCTCAGCAGCCTCACAATTTGCAGAGACTGACAAAATCCCTTTTCCAGTCACTTTCAGCTTCAAACAGACTTCAAAAATACACTACACTTTACACTAAGCAGCTTGAAAATAATACAATTACACTGCTGTCTTTCAGATACATCCAACCACCTAAAACTGACGTTCCCAGAAGCACATGTCTTAAGCTAGCTTGTAGCAGGCTAACTTCTTTACCACTTTCAAAATGAGTAACAATGTTAACGGAAGTAAATACATGTAATCAAGAACTGTGTGCACGGTGTGAGAAAAAAAAACTACCTTAAGCAGTACTTTTTTAGTGGATTCACTCACTTTTTTTTGCCAGAGATTTGGTCACAGTTAAAACCAATGTTCAGACTAGTCAGACAAGCCAGGATGTGTTGAGTAGGCGGAGCCAGGTGTTGAGTGGGCGGAGCCATGTCTTGAGTGGGCGGAGCCAGGTGTTGAGTGGGCGGAGCCAGGTGTTGAGTAGGCGGAGCCAGGTGCTGATTGAAAAACAAAGCTACTGTGGCAACATATTAAATTGAGAAGCTAATTTTTTGAGTCACGACAAAAGGATTTTCACAGAACTTGTCTCAAAAGAAAAACACTGTGATTAATAAGACATTATTTTAACCCAACTTAATTACTGACTTTTTTGTGTTAAAACAGGGTATCAAAATAACATTTGTAACACAAAAAGTATATATATCAATTAATTACCTTTTTCTATTTCCATCTATACAATAATAGTAATTATAGCAACTGCTTACTTTGATGAGTTTTTAGAGTGTAGGTGGGTATAAGGGTTTGTAAACAGGTCCATGTGTGTTCTGCAGACAGTATAAAGGGTCTTGTGTGCACTGAAGAAATGTGGGGTGAGCTGTAGGTATTCAGGGGTCAGGGGTCAGGGGCAGCTGGGCAGCCTCCTGACAGACTGATGAAGTGTGAGAGAGCCTCCCTGAAGGCAGCAGGCTGAAGTGGAGCTTTAACAGGTGCTGGGTTAGGGTTAGGTGTTGTAACACGTGTGAAGCACGTTTCAGATACAACTCTGACTGTATCTGTGGACTGTCATTAACTCTGAGAGACCACAAGGGGGCGCCCTCTCATTTCTGTGTCTGTACAAATCCTGCCACAGACTTCTGTTTAGACTGTTGTTCAGACACGTCTTAAAGAACCACTGGACACTCCCCTTTTCAGTTTTTCTGTCAAAAGGATCTGCTTTAATTAGTTTTTGTCTAATTGCTGCTACAACAAATATCAGCTACAACAGGCTGTCTTTTTCATAAAGGCTGCAAAGAACTTTTGTTTTTAAATCTACCGACTGGCCTCTTTCTCTGAAATGTAAATTTTCTTCACACTTTAATCTGTAACAGACTGAGCCGCTCAGACACTCTGGTTGTAAAGGCACAGAGAGCACTGGTTCCTTGACCCCTGACCTCTGACCCAGCACAGAGCAGCAGGAGCTCAGCACAAACAGAGAACAGTGCTCTGGACTTTGTGCCTGTTGCAGGGAGGTGGTCTCCGGTGTAAATGATCTGAGCTGATGTTTCTACAGGTTCAGTCTGAGCAAGGACAGAGATGAGCTCCCAGGTCCGACTGAGGCTGCTGCCCAGCGCCCGCTGTTTGTTCGACGAGTCCATTCAGGTGAAAGTGTCCGGGCTCAGGTCCCATCAGGTGGTCCGACTGAGAGCCAGAGCCACGGACGAAAGAGGAGTGGACTGGAGCTCGGGGGCCGTCTACAGAGCCGACCAGAACGGAGAGGTGGACCTGTGCAGGGACCCCTCACTCAGCGGGACCTACACCGGCGTTCACCCCATGGGTCTGCTCTGGTCTTTAAAGACCCTCAAACTGCACCACTACTTTTTAAAGAACGAGACGAGTCCACACCTGGTGACGTTTTCTGTGCACGATGAAGAGGACAGGCTGCTGGCAGAAGAGATAAATGAGAGGTGTCTGATGGGAAATGGAGTCCAAAGACAGACGGTCAAAGAGGGGAACATCAGAGGAGTCCTGTTTACTCCTCCAGGTATTTTCAATCACAAACTGATCATTTTACACACATTTCAAACGTTTGAGTGCACAGTTTACAGATGTCTGTGCCTCACACACAATGCCTTTAATGTTTCTAGTGTATGGTATATTTTCTCAGGAGATGGTCCGTTTCCTGCAGTGCTGGATCTGAGCACGTTTATGTCTGAGAAAAGAGCCTCTCTGTTGGCCAACAAGGGCTTTGTGGTTCTGACTGTATCAGTTTTCCCCGACAAACCTGACAACGTCAAACAACTGCATCTGGATCATTTTGAAGAAGGTGTGCAGTTTTTACAACGACAGCCTAAGGTTAGAACAATCATTAAAAACTGTTTCAACAGTGAAATATCTGCTGCTTTGTTCAGTGGATTCTGAAGCTGGAGGCCTACCTTTTACTCATTTAACTTTTATAATAACCGTTGGTCATGTTCATGTATGTGTTATCTGCTGCTGCCTACAACTTACATCATACAGCGCTGACTCTATAGGTTTTGTTACATAACTGTAGTCAGTTAACTATGGTTACGTAAGAGTGAATGTGGTCACCTGACCTCTCCTGGTGACAGAGTTTTTCCCCTTTTCAAACAGAATCAAAGTGATTGTGTTTTTCATAAACATTGTTGAGTTGAGTACATTTTATTTAAGTGTTTTCACTTATATTGCTTCAACATTTGTAATAATCTCTGGAAATGTAAAGACTGGATCCTCCAGGACGTAAACATGAATGTGATTAATTAATCCACTGTTATTTTTTTAATGTTGTTTTCTCTTTTCCAGGTTGGTAGTAAAGGTGTTGGGATCATATCTCGTTCAAAAGCTGCAGACCTGGCCTTGTCTCTGGCTGCGTTTGTAAAAGGCATCGAGGCAGTCGTTTGGATAAATGGATGTTGTGCTAATGTTTCTCTCCCTTTGTTTTACAAGAAACACCAGATTCTCCCTCCATTAATGCCAGATTTTACTAAGTTATTGCCCATTATCTCTGACACCTACATCGTTAAACGAGCCATTCCTGATCCTCGAGCCGAAGAGAACCAGGACACTGTGGTTCCTATTGAACGAGCCACTGCTCAGTTCCTGTTTGTGGCGTCAGAGGACGACCTGAACTGGGACAGCAAGGCTTTCATGGAGCAGATGGTGGAGAGACTGAAGCATCATGGGAAGGACAACTTTGAGGCCGTGTGTTATCCTCTGGCGGGACATTTCCTGGAGCCTCCTTATGGACCCTTCATTGTCTCTGGTGTTCATTATATTGGGAGGATTCCCATGTTGTGGGGAGGTCAACCTGAGGCCCACGCTGCTGCTGAGGTCCATCTGTGGAACAAGATCCAGGACTTTCTCCGAACTCACCTCAGATGTGACTCCGCTGAGGCTAAAGCTAAACTTTAGATGTATATTACAATTACTGCTGGAGCAAAAGTTTAAACAGGAGACTCCTCCATTTCTGATTCTGTACAAATCCTACCTCGTTCAAACAGAGCTCTGATGGGACTGCCGTAGTTAAGTCTCAAGAATGTACTGACACACACACATTTTATCTACACATTTTCTAATATCTAATATAATATCTGAAGGCCTCTTTCTCTAGCTCCTTTACTCAGTCGAAAGGCAAATTCTCCACCATTTTGCCACAATAGAGGACTGTGATTGTATGAGGTTATTATGTGGTCAGTGAGTTAGAATATTTTATAGTTTGTTTTATAAAATGTAAAAGACACATCCTGCTGATTATCAGTGTATTAAATATTAAAAATAAAATGTTTCACTGTCTGATGTTTTGATTCACTTACACTTTTTCTTGTGAATGTTAGGAATTGCACTTTATGACCAAAAGGGGGCACCAGTGACTCATAAATATTTAAAACCTCAGCTGCAGCTCCAGCGCCTGTATTTAAGCCTCAATAAAGAAACCTTAAAAACCTTTCTGTGTCGTTTGTTTGAGTCTTGTGAACCAAACCACAGAAAGCTGTGAAGCTAAAAAATATTTTAAAAGTAATGAAAGTTTTTTGTTTTTGTTTTTTTAAAGGTGTAATTCTATTTATTTAAAAAATGTGCCAAACTAATGCTAAAAAATCAGGTAGAAAGAAAAAAAAAAAATATAGTAAAACATAAAAATTCTTAATATTCATCACATGCTCGAAAAAGGAGCGCTCCCATTGGTCGACACTTGTCACATGACGTTCCAGGAAGTTTAATAGCTGCAGATAAAGTGTATTTTCAGCTGAATATGTCTTTTAACAGAGAAACAGCTGAAAAAAGAAAAGCATCAACAGAGAAAAGGGAGACAACGTAAAACACAGATAAATACTGTCAATTCAATCACGTAATGTTTAACGAGGAGGAGATAATTGTCGTCCTGACGCTGAAGTCACAGCTAAGCTAACGCTAAACTCTAAACTTCAGTTTGGTCAAATGGATTAGTATTTTGTGGTTTTATTTTTTTAATAAAAGAGAAGCAGGAGAGGTCTCTAGGCTGATTTTGGAGGAGAGTCTGAGACAGGGACAAGAAAAGAAAATCAGGGACTGAAGCTTTAAGTGTAGTGGTTTTCTGCCAAGACACACTGATTGCTGCCAAGCACAGACTGTCCTCCTACTGGAATATGTTAGGGCCAAAGTCAAAGGTGGGCAGTGAAAGTATTGGGATCAAAGCCAATTCAAAAGGCTCAGACCTGGTCTTGTCTCTGGCAGCGTTTGTAAAAGGCATTGACCCAGTCGTTTGGAAAATGTTTCCCAATTTGACAAGAAAAAACGAATTCTCTCCCAATTAATTAGATTGAATCAGGTTTTTGCCAGATTTAAACAGGTTTTAATTGGATTTGACCAGGTTTAAGTTGGATTTAAACAGGTTTTAATTGGATTTGACCAGTGTTAGTTGAAACTGAACAGGTTTTAGTCAGATTTCATAAAAGTCCACACACTTGTGGAAATGTATAGTATAAAGAAAACCCCTGATTAATGTTTCCTTTATTTCCTCTAATTCTTTACAGCTGGACTTTGCACCTGTTGTAAAGAAGTGGGTCATGTCCCAGTATAAATGATCCTGCTGATGTTTAATTAGAGACAGAAGAGGACACAGAGATGAGCTCCCAGGTCCGACTGAGGCTGCTGCCCAGCGCCCGCTGTTTGTTCGACGAGTCCATTCAGGTGAAAGTGTCCGGGCTCAGGTCCCATCAGGTGGTCCGACTGAGAGCCAGAGCCACGGACGAAAGAGGAGTGGACTGGAGCTCGGGGGCCGTCTACAGAGCCGACCAGAACGGAGAGGTGGACCTGTGCAGGGACCCCTCACTCAGCGGGACCTACACCGGCGTTCACCCCATGGGTCTGCTCTGGTCTTTAAAGACCCTCAAACTGCACCAGAGGTTTTCTTTTCTTCAAGTTTTCTGTGCACGATGAAGAGGACAGGCTGCTGGCAGAAGAGATAAATGAGAGGTGTCTGATGGGAAATGGAGTCCAAAGACAGACGGTCAAAGAGGGGAACATCAGAGGAGTCCTGTTTACTCCTCCAGGTCAGTGGGCCCTGTTTCTATAAAACAACATGAAGTTTATTCACTAAAATACCACATAATATCTTCCTCCGGGTCTGGGATTGAGGCAGGAGCAGTCACCTGTCACACACACAGTGATGGGAGATATCACAACTATTTTACTGAGTAAGTTCATATTACCACCAGAACTCTGAACTACATGGAGAGCCACAATCAGACTGTATCGATGCAAAATGTAACCATTGCTTAAACATTTTGCATATTTACTGCTACTCGAGGATGCTTTTATTTTGGAATTCACAGTGTAAACAAACAGATGACCGCTAAAGTAATCAGCGAGAAAAATGTGCAAGAAGAAGTTTTACGTGTTGAGTGTGAGATGTGGCCTCCTCCAGAAGAAAATACTCAAGAAACTACAAACCTCAGAGTAAAGTGATGCAGCGGTGAGGACAGATCATTAACGGCTGCTGCTGTGTTCATTAACTCACAGAGCACCTGCAAGAGTCAGGACTTTACCGATCCCTGCTGCATTGGACTATTAAGCCTGTGATGGGAAAATTAAAACCTTACGAAAAAAAGGAATATAATGCTAATCAAGCAGCATGAACACAGCTGATCACACCTTTATTTTACTTTTATTATTAAAACCGCATTTAAAGTAAAACATATTTATATAATGTTGAAGTGTGACAGTGAATTTCTGTTCATATTCTTCTATTTTCTCAGGAGATGGTCCGTTTCCTGCGGTGCTGGATCTGAGCACCTACTTTTCTGAGAAAAGAGCCTCTCTGTTGGCCAACAAGGGCTTTGTGGTTCTGACTGTACCAGTTTACCCCGACAAACCTGACAACGTCAAACAACTGCATCTGGATCACTTTGAAGAAGCTGTGCAGTTTTTACAACGACAGCCTAAGGTTAAGATTAGAATCAAAGCAAACTGTTTTGTGCAATATTCTGTTCCCCCTTCCCCTTTCCCCCCCTCCCCCTGCTGCACCGGCCCCCCTGGCTGGGCCGCCTGCGCCCCGGCTTCCCCCGGCGCCTCTCCGCTCTGCCCTGGCGGGGGCCCCGGGGGGGGTATTTCTTTGTTGCATGTTTTTAATCTGAGTTTCCTTCTCTCTTTTCCAGGTTGGTAGTAAAGGTGTTGGGATCATATCTCGTTCAAAAGGAGGAGACCTGGCCTTGTCTCTGGCTGCGTTTGTAAAAGGCATCGAGGCAGTTGTTTGTATAAATGGATGTTGTGCTAATGTTTCTCTCCCTTTGTTTTACAAGAAACACCAAATGTTCCGTCCATTATTGCTAGATCGTGCTAAGTTGATTCCCATTATCTCTGACACCTACATCGTTAAACGAGCCATTCCTGATCCTCGAGCTGAAGAGAACCAGGACACTGTGGTTCCTATTGAACGAGCCACTGCTCAGTTCCTGTTTGTGGCGTCAGAGGACGACCTGAGCTGGAACAGCAAGGCTTTCATGGAGCAGATGGTGGAGAGACTGAAGCATCATGGGAAGGACAACTTTGAGGCTGTGTGTTATCCTCTGGCGGGACATTTACTGGAGCCTCCTTATGGACCCTTCATTGGCTCTTATTTTGAGCCAGCTGGTAAACTTTTCGTTTTGTGGGGAGGTCAACCTGAGGCCCACGCTGCTGCTGAGGTCCATCTGTGGAACAAGATCCAGGACTTTCTCCGAACTCACCTCAGATGTGACTCCGCTGAGGCTAAAGCTAAACTTTAGATGTATATTATGATCACATCTGAAGCTTCATTAGTTAAATCATACATTTTCTGCAGCTGATCTTTTACAAAGTTTTTGGGCTGGAGCCTTTGAAGCCTCTAGTGCAAACGTTTATTGCAGTACACAACAAACTGGGCCCATGTCCCGGTCCAACAACCTTTTATCCAGTATGAGCTGCTTAACTGTGTTCAGTAATATCACTGTCTGGTGATATAATGAGGTAAATATATTTGTAATCATTAATAGATTGTATATCTGTATAACTTTAATTAAAAACAATACTATAAAGGTGTCAAATAAATGTTTATTAATTACTTTGTATTACCCAAAGACAGAGTATGATTTGTGTAAAAATCTACCCCAGTGGGCTGTATATTGTTTTATTCCCATCAGAGCAACTGTACTTTGTCCTCCGTCAGATTCAGAAGAAAAACTCAAAAATCCAGCTGGGTAGCTCCACTCAAAAATACAGAAAGGAGTGGGACTTAAACCCTGCATCTAAAGGCTGGATGAAGCTGTTTATTGGAGACAGTATTGCCAGCTCCTCAGTTAGAAAAGTCGCTAGAAGTCGCTAAATGACGTCATTGTCATTGTCAGGCACAGGGTAACACTAATGTGCCTGTTTAAAAAAAGAAATCTATTAAGTGTTTGTAATGAGAACTTATATTTACCAAGATGGTGTCTGGAAATTTTCAGCCTGATATTGTATATGTCTATTTTTTAAGTCTACTGTCATGCTTAGATAGAGGAGGAACTGAGCAGTGGCTCGTTCAATAGGAACCACAGTGTCCTGGTTGTCTTCGGCTCGAGGATCAGGAATGGCTCGTTTAACGATGTAGGCGTCAGAGATAATGGGAATCAACTTAGCACGATCTAGCAATAATGGACGGAACATTTGGTGTTTCTTGTAAAACAAAGGGAGAGAAACATTAGCACAACATCCATTTATACAAACAACTGCCTCGATGCCTTTTACAAACGCAGCCAGAGACAAGGCCAGGTCTGCAGCTTTTGAACGAGATATGATCCCAACACCTTTACTACCAACCTGGAAAAGAGAAAACAGATGTTTTATAAATATATGTTAACATCCTAATAGAGATTTAATACATAGATACTCAAAACCAGAACATAAACACTGAGACCCCAGCACAGTCTGTCCAACAAGCCCACCAGTGTGTACCAGCTAGCATCAAGACCAGTGCTGTCATTAACAGTATGTACATAATTAACTAGATTCGTTGCTAGTTACTTTTTAAAAAAAGAGTCGCTAGAGGGGTCTGAAAAGTTGCAAAATATAGCAATAAGGTCACTAAGTTGGCAACACTGATTGGAGATGATAAATGGGCACACTGCCTGTATTGATAGGCTCCTATGTGATATCAAAAAAACAAAAAAACAAAAAGCAAAGAAAAAACCCATGGAAACTCAAAATTAACAATAAGCTAACAATAAAGTCACAGCTAAGCTAACGCTAAACTCTAAACCTCAGTTTGGTGAAATGTATTAGTATTTTGGAGGAAAAACTGGTCTGGTTTTATTTTTATATATATATAAAAGAGAAGCAAGAGAGGTCTGTGTTAGGGCCAAAGTCAAAGGTGGGCAGTGAAAGTATTGGCATCAAAGCCGTTCAAAAGGCTCAGACCTGGTCTTGTCTCTGGCAGCGTTTGTAAAAGGCATTGACCCAGTCGTTGGGATAATGTTTCCCAATTTGACAAGAAAAAACTAATTCTCTCCCAATTAATTTAGTTAGATTTAATCAGGTTTTGGTCAGATTTAAACAGGTTTGACTTGGATTTGAACTGATCAGGTTGTATTTTGAACCTGTTTGTATAAAGATGCTGACGTTGGAGCCATAAACAATAGATTTTATATCTGAAGCTGAAGGCCACATAAAATCTCACCTTGTGCCATGTTTGGCCCTGGACCAGACTTTGTTGTTGTGAAGTATCGGTGCCACACTGATCCAGAGAGACAGAAAGTGAGAAGATTACACATTAAATTGAAAGGTCTACAGTCCACACACTTGTGGAAATGTATAGTATAAAGAAAAACCCCTGATTAATGTTTCCTTTATTTCCTCTAATTCTTTACAGCTGGACTTTGCACCTGTTGTAAAGAAGTGGGTCATGTCCCAGTATAAATGATCCTGCTGATGTTTAATTAGAGACAGAAGAGGACACAGAGATGAGCTCCCAGGTCCGACTGAGGCTGCTGCCCAGCGCCCGCTGTTTGTTCGACGAGTCCATTCAGGTGAAAGTGTCCGGGCTCAGGTCCCATCAGGTGGTCCGACTGAGAGCCAGAGCCACGGACGAAAGAGGAGTGGACTGGAGCTCGGGGGCCGTCTACAGAGCCGACCAGAACGGAGAGGAGGACCTGTGCAGGGACCCCTCACTCAGCGGGACCTACACCGGCGTTCACCCCATGGGTCTGCTCTGGTCTTTAAAGACCCTCAAACTGCACCAGAGGTTTGTAAAAACAAACTCATCCAGTCCACACCTGGTGACATTTTCTGTACACGATGAAGAGGACAGGCTGCTGACAGAAGAGATAAATGAGAGGTGTCTGATGGGAAATGGAGTCCAAAGACAGACGGTCAAAGAGGGGAACATCAGAGGAGTCCTGTTTACTCCTCCAGGTCAGTGGGCCCTGTTTCTATAAAACAATATATAGTTTATTCATTCATTCATCTTCTAACGCTTGGTCCCGTTGGGGGTCGAGGGTGTTTGGAGCCTATCCCAGCAGCTTTGGGCCTGAGGCGGGGTACACCCTGGACAGTGGACAGTTAGTTGCTGACATTTAGACACAAACACTGACAGACAACCACTCACTCTCACATTCATCCACGAGGGGCACTTTAGAGTCACCAGTTCACCTGAAAATGCAAGTCTTTGGTCTTTGGGAGAAAGCTGGAGAACCCACGGTAACACGGGGAGCACATGCAGACTCCTCACAGAGAGGGTCGGCCGGCTCAGGGATTGAACCCACTACCTTCTTGCTGTGAGGCAGGAGCAGTAACCACAAACACACACAGTTTTGGGGAAGGTGTGATCAGCTGTGTTCGTGCCGTTTTATTAGGCCCGTTCCAAAGCCAGTGGCGAGGGCTCTATTGTTTTCACTCTGATTATTATTATATTATATTTTTTGGAGCAGAGACAGGAAATTTGAAATTAGGAAACACACATTCCTCTCACTGAGGAAAACAAAAATTATCATTATGGGTTTGTCCCAAGACAAACAGGAAGTCGGCCATCTTGGACTGAAGTCACAGATGTCAATCCTGTCACAGTTTATACTCTTCATATCTGAACCAACTTGTCGTTTGACAGAATGAGCTCCAATTTGCACAGCATCATCTACACAAGTGGGGCATCAAAAGTTATCCATATTCTTAGTACAAATCTTACGGTTTTCCCATTGCCCCTTTGTTTGTGATTCACCAACATCCTGTATCTCTCTCAAACATAGTCGGATTAAGTCGGACCAAATGAGGCAGTCATGAACACCCTGAACACACTGATATGCAAATGTAATGGCTACCTTTGGAAATGGTTCTCTAGTGCAGCCCTACAAATTTGGGACTTTAAAATTTACTTACTGTCACTGTGAATGGGATGGTGAAATTGACTTTATTGGATATAAATTAAATTTGGCAGACACATTCAGCCTAGGATCCTGAGCAAAAAACCCCTGTGGGGACAGTCCCCAAATGCCATGCAGCCATTTTGACTTGAACTAGTGCCAACCCTTTGTCACAGCCCTTACATTTTAGGTATCTTACCCCCTAGAGTTTTTAACGTAGCAGCTTCAAACTTGCTCATTATCATGTAGACACCTGTGCCAACAAAATGTATCAATTAGGACTTTCGGGGTTACAATATGGTTCCGGGCTTTGGAGACACATTTTACAGGTTGAAAGGGGAGGCACCTGCCCCCCGCAGGAAGGGGAGGCAAGGGCCTTTATCGCCGCTTGCAGCTTTAATTTTACTTTCATTATTTACGACCCCATTTAAAGTAAAACATATTTATATAATGTTGAAGTGTGACAGTGAATTTCTGTTCATATTCTTCTATTTTCTCAGGAGATGGTCCGTTTCCTGCGGTGCTGGATCTGTGCACGTTTGTGTCTGAGAATAGAGCCTCTCTGTTGGCCAACAAGGGCTTTGTGGTTCTGACCGCATCAGTTTACACCGACAAACATGACAACGTCAAACAACTGCATCTGGATCATTTTGAAGAAGCTGTGCAGTTTTTACAACGACAGCCTAAGGTTAGAACAATCATTAAAAGCTGTTTTAGTGAAATATTAGCTGCTCTGTGAACCTTTGACCACATCTCACTAATGCTACTGCAACACTGGTCACTGTGCATGGGCCACAGCTTCACTGAGTACATCTGACTTATATCTCCAGCTCAGTGCTGGACGGGACCATCCAGAGCTGGAGCAGAACCATGATATCTGCCTCAAACCCTGCTATTTCTCCTCACATCTCAGTTTTCACTACAACTCTCCTGTTGAAGAGTGAGCTGCTAATTATGTACATACTGTTAATGACAGCACTGGTCTTGATGCTAGCTGGTACACACTGGTGGGCTTGTTGGACAGACTGTGCTGGGGTCTCAGTGTTTATGTTCTGGTTTTGAGTATCTATGTATTAAATCTCTATTAGGATGTTAACATATATTTATAAAACATCTGTTTTCTCTTTTCCAGGTTGGTAGTAAAGGTGTTGGGATCATATCTCGTTCAAAAGCTGCAGACCTGGCCTTGTCTCTGGCTGCGTTTGTAAAAGGCATCGAGGCAGTTGTTTGTATAAATGGATGTTGTGCTAATGTCTTTCAACCTTTGTTTTACAAGAAACACCAAATGTTCCGTCCATTATTGCTAGATCGTGCTAAGTTGATTCCCATTATCTCTGACGCCTACATCGTTAAACGAGCCATTCCTGATCCTCGAGCCGAAGACAACCAGGACACTGTGGTTCCTATTGAACGAGCCACTGCTCAGTTCCTGTTTGTGGCGTCAGAGGACGACCTGAGCTGGAACAGCAAGGCTTTCATGGAGCAGATGGTGGAGAGACTGAAGCATCATGGGAAGGACAACTTTGAGGCCGTGTGTTATCCTCTGGCGGGACATTTACTGGAGCCTCCTTATGGACCGTTCATTGTCTCTAATTTTCATGAAATTGGTAATGTTCATGCTTTGTGGGGAGGTCAACCTGAGGCCCACGCTGCTGCTGAGGTCCATCTGTGGAACAAGATCCAGGACTTTCTCCGAACTCACCTCAGATGTGACTCCGCTGAGGCTAAAAATGAACTGTAGATGTACATTACAATCACATCTGAAGCTTCATTAGTTAAATCATACATTTTCTGCAGCTGATCTTTTACAAAGTTTGGGCTGGACCCTTTGCAGCTGCTCCTCAGACAATTACTAGTTAATCGCAGGGCTAACATTTAGAGACAGACACTGATTGACAACCCTTTACTCTGGGTGATTTCGAGTCACCATTTCACCTTCACATGTATGTCTTTGGATATAGATAGAATGCCCATTAGGAAGTGTGGTAGTGTTGAGTCAAAAAGTGACCAACATTTTAATTCTATAAGAAAATCCTTGATAAATCCCACAAAGTTTGTTTCAAGGTTAGATTCCATTTGAAGTCCTTAAGATGAGGAAAAACATTTGATTACAGCAGAATCTGGTGCAAAAAGTTTATTGCAGGACACAACAAACTGAGCCCATGTCCTGGTCCAACGTCATTTCTTATAACCAATCATCTTTTGATTATAGCCTGATATGTAAATTAACTCTTATTCTGTCCCATTTTTGTCGTTTATAATATGTCATCTTTTCGTCCAGAAAGACCCTCATAACTTGGCTATAATCTTCACACTGTCTTCATGACGCCCTCTAGTGATACTCCAAAAGTTTGCAACATTTTGTTTATTTATAGCTCTATTTATGTAAAGCATGCAAATAAATCATTTAAACATATAAAGATCAATAAACCAACTAAATGCTCATTCTCCATGATTCATTAAGTGATTAACAATTGATTTGATCCCACTTGACTATGTGTAATAAAATCATGGAAACAATATAGATTATAAAATAACATGATTGATTACATGCATAATATGTTATATTCAAGAAGACTTCACACAGAAAGGCCTGTGACCCTATGACCTCTGAGTCATTACTACTTTTTGTTATCACTGCTTTTGATATGTTTTACTTCTGTTTGTAGACATTGCCAGTTTTCAATTATCTTATACACTTGTATAAGACTACACTATAGAGTAGGAGCTGCTTAACTGTGTTCAGTAATATCACTGTCTAGTGATATAATGAGGTAAATGTATTTGTAATCATTAATAGATTGTATATCTGTATAACTTTAATTAAAAACAATACTATAAAGGTGTCAAATAAATGTCTATTAATTACTTTGTATTACCCAAAGACAGAGTATGTACGATTTATTTGTGTAAAAATCTTCCCCAGTGGGCTGTGTGCTGTTTTATTCCCATCAGAGCAACTGTACCTGTAACTGTCTATAAACGGTAAAAGAGATGGGGAAAGAGAGCGTAAGCCAGAGCTTAAGTTAAATCTAACTGTAGATTTCAATTCAATTTTATTTTATTCCTATAACCCAGTATCACAAAAACTAAATATGGAAACAGCATGAACTGGACAACATCCCCTGTCCTTAGACCCTCCGTCAGGATCAGAGGAAAAACGCAAAAAATCCAGCTGGGTAGCTCCACTCAAAAATATAGAAAGGAGTGGGAATTAAACCCTGCATCTAAAGGCTGGATGAAGCCGTTTATTGGAGATGATAAATGGGCAGACTGCCTGTATTGATAGACTGACTCCTATGTGATGTATATAAAAAAAAACAACTCATGGAAACTTAAACTCAAAAGTCTAGACCTTATAACATGTACACCCAATAGAAGCTGCTATTTATGGTTAAAACCCCTGTTGGGGTCCACGCTAACCTGGCTACTCTTGGACACTTCTATTGTGCGGAGCCTCCAGAACTACAAACAAACTGCACCTAATACACGTGTCCCTCTCACAAATGTGCGCATGTAAAACTGAGCAAGACCTCGCACAAGGAGTAGAGACGGAGGGAAACGCCCTGAGAACAAGGAGTGCTTCAAGCTAACAATAAAGTGTTAGTCAAGTGGTTAAAATGTAAGCCCCATAACATGATAACTGCCTCTCTCGCTCTCACGCTACAGAACAATAAACATCCGGGGCGGACGGGTTCACTTCCGGCTTCTCCCCTTCGCTGCAACCTTACGGCGGTTTTCGGGCGATTGAAGCAACTCTTAAGTTTTCTAAAGCTAAAGTTAAAGTTATGACTCAGCGGTACGTTTAATTATCGTCTAAGCATCTTAACCGCTTGATTAATGTTGACTTTTCTGTTGAAACCAACTGTTTTGAAGCACTTTTGCGGCGCTAATGCTAGCCGAGCTAAACCCCGTTTGGGACTGAATTTTTTAGATTATATCCTTATTTAATGTTAAGAAGTGGACAACAGATTACACGTTTACTTATTACTCATTCACACTCTGAGTGGTACTTACGTTTGGTGTCTGACATATGCAGACATTTTGACATTTGTAATGTTTTGTCTACTTGTTTTGTTTTGCTAAATGCTAATGTAGCATTGTTGTGCTCAAGCCTGCTTTACGGCATTGGCAACTGTCGCGCTCATGTGATTCTATGTTTAGCAAATTGATTCTTCACTGTAAGAAATGCTGCGCAATTGATTTTTGAATTCGTACCTTGAATGTTTAACTATGAAATATAAATTGTAAACATTACTCTTTTTTAATGAATTTGACTTAAATGTAAATGATGAAATGATTGGAAACGCTAATATATTTCTTTTCTGACCTTGTTGTAGGTCAGTTTTTTTTTTGTGATTGGATTCTTCTGGAAAGAAATGGCGAGCTGGACGGACCCAATTTTTTTTTGTTTTACTTCCAAAATGTATTACATTGTAATATGAAATAACTTAAAACTCATATTTGTTTACGTGTGGTCTTACTAAATTGTATTTTTTCTACCTATTGAATACATAAAATTTTGTTGGCAACCAATTTACATCTCCTTCATTCACTCATTCAGGCTCCATAGATCACCCTAGTTTTCTGCATATAGTCAGTTATAAACCATTGCAACAGCCATAACCTACTTTAAACTTGTATAAAACATCCTAAAACTGCGTTCCAAAAACATTTACATTAGACTTGCTTTCAGTTAAATTAAGAATTGACTAAGAGCAACAATAGCACAGTGTGAGGTAAACAACAAAATACACTCATGGGATGTATATTCAGTTTTATTCACTCATATTGCCTCTGTATGTTTAATTAATTTATAAATGCATATATTCATTATATTCACCAAAAAGCAGTGGTGAACTAACCTGATTCTGCCAGACTGAACTGCATCTGGGAAGGTCCTGTCGAAAAGTTGGTGATTGGATGAAGCAAGTCTTTAACTTCAGGTCCACTTCTGTGGTAATCAGTCTGATTTTACTTTTTTAATAAACCATCTTAAAAAAAAAAGCACTATTACATTTATTACAATAATCTTTCAACTGTTTACAGTGTAAAGGATTGTCTCTCACTATTCACTATTTTAACAATTAAATCTCTGAAAATGTCTGGAGCCTGGATGCTCCAGGACTTACATGATTAATTAATCTACTCTTATTTCATGTTGTGTTTCTTTTTTTCAGGTTGGTATTGTATTTTCAGCTGAATATGTCTTTTATCAGAGAAACAGCTGAAAAAAGAAAAGCATCAACAGAGAAAAGGGAGACAACGTAAAACACAGATAAATACTGTCAATTCCATCACGTAATGTTTAACGAGGAGGAGATAATTGTCGTCCTGACGCTGAAGTCACAGCTAAGCTAACGCTAAACTCTAAACTTCAGTTTGGTCAAATGGATTAGTAATTTGTGGTTTTATTTTTTAATAAAAGAGAAGCAGGAGAGGTCCTTAGGCTGATTTTGGAGGAGAATGGAGTCTGAGACAGAGACAAGAAAAGAAAATCAGGGAGTGGAGCTTTAAGTGTAGTGGTTTTCTGCCAAGACACACTGAGCACTGCCAAGTCAAAGGTGGGCAGTGAAAGTATTGGGATCAAAGCCAATTCAAAAGGCTCAGACCTGGTCTTGTCTCTGGCAGCGTTCATAAAAGGCATTGACCCAGTCGTTGGATGTTTCCCAATTTGACAAGAAAAAAACAATTCTTTCTCAGTTAATATTTGTTTAGTTAGTACTCACTGCCTCAGCTGTAACACAGTGTTCCTGATCCTCGGGACAAAGACAAAAGGGTCAAGGAGTAGTTTAACTCAAACTTTCATGGAGCACCACGTCTAATTGTCTTTTCTTTGGCTTAGAGCTCATCTATAGGCTGCCTTTTTCTTTGCGTCCTTCCCCTAGTTGCACTCTGGTGGGCTTTCTGGCCTATGCCAAATATCGGCCCTTAAACCCTAGAATAAAACTATCAAAGACTTATTTTTAAACTATGTCACTCACAAAGGTTGAAAATAAAATTCATGTTCATCCTGTTCCATATATTTGGACGATACGAGTCCACACCTGGTGAAGTTTTCTGTGCACGATGAAGAGGACAGGCTGCTGGCAGAAGAGATAAATGAGAGGTGTCTGATGGGAAATGGAGTCCAAAGACAGACGGTCAAAGAGGGGAACATCAGAGGAGTCCTGTTTACTCCTCCAGGTCAGTGGGCCCTGTTTCTATAAAACAATATATAGTTTATTCATTCATTCATCTTCTAACGCTTGGTCCCGTTGGGGGTCGAGGGTGTTTGGAGCCTATCCCAGCAGCTTTGGGCCTGAGGCGGGGTACTCCCTGGACAGTGGACAGTTAGTTGCTGACATTTAGACACAAACACTGACAGACAACCACTCACTCTCACATTCATCCACGAGGGGCACTTTAGAGTCACCAGTTCACCTGAAAATGCAAGTCTTTGGTCTTTGGGAGAAAGCTGGAGAACCCACGGTAACACGGGGAGCACATGCAGACTCCTCACAGAGAGGGTCGGCCGGCTCGGGGATTGAACCCACTACCTTCTTGCTGTGAGGCAGGAGGCATAACTATTTTACTGAGTAAGAACATATTATCACAGAACTCTGAACTACATTGAGAGCCAATCTTCAGTTTGGTGAAATGTATTAGTATTTTGTGGTTTTATTTTTTAATAAAAGAGAAGCAGGAGAGGTCTTTAGGCTGCTTTTGGAGGAGAGTGGAGTCTGAGACAGGGACAAAAGAAGAAAATCAGGGACTGGAGCTTTAAGTGTAGTGGTTTTCTGCCAAGACACACTGATTGCTGCCAAGCACAGACTGTCCTCCTACTGGAATATGATAGGGCCAAAGTCAAAGGTGGGCAGTGAAAGTATTGGGATCAAAGCCCGTTTAAAAGGCTCAGACCTGGTCTTGTCTCTGGCAGCGTTTGTAAAAGGCATTGACCCAGTCGTTTGGAAAATGTTTCCCAATTTGACAAGAAAAAACTAATTCTCTCCCAATTAATTAGATTTAATCAGGTTTTTGCCAGATTTAAACAGGTTTTAATTGGATTTGACCAGGTTTAAGTTGGATTTAAACAGGTTTTAGTTGGATTTTAACCAGTGTTAGTTGAAACTGAACAGGTTTTAGTCAGATTTCATAAAAGTCCACACACTTGTGAAAATGTAATCATATAAAGAAAACCCCTGATTAATGTTTCCTTTATTTCCTCTAATTCTTTACAGCTGGACTTTGCACCTGTTGTAAAGAAGTGGGTCATGTCCCAGTATAAATGATCCTGCTGATGTTTAATTAGAGACAGAAGAGGACACAGAGATGAGCTCCCAGGTCCGACTGAGGCTGCTGCCCAGCGCCCGCTGTTTGTTCGACGAGTCCATTCAGGTGAAAGTGTCCGGGCTCAGGTCCCATCAGGTGGTCCGACTGAGAGCCAGAGCCACGGACGAAAGAGGAGTGGACTGGAGCTCGGGGGCCGTCTACAGAGCCGACCAGAACGGAGAGGTGGACCTGTGCAGGGACCCCTCACTCAGCGGGACCTACACCGGCGTTCACCCCATGGGTCTGCTCTGGTCTTTAAAGACCCTCAAACTGCACCAGTTATTTGTCAAGGACGAGGTGAGTCCACACCTGGTGAAGTTTTCTGTGCACGATGAAGAGGACAGGCTGCTGGCAGAAGAGATAAATGAGAGGTGTCTGATGGGAAATGGAGTCCAAAGACAGACGGTCAAAGAGGGGAACATCAGAGGAGTCCTGTTTACTCCTCCAGGTCAGTGGGCCCTGTTTCTATAAAACAGATATTTAGACTGTAGATTATTCATTAAAATACCAAATAATATGTTCCTCAAAATATGTAACCTCAAAGTCATTTTTAGGGCTGAATATTTATGAAATCAAATCAAATTAGTATGAAACCACGTAACACGCACAATCAAATTATTGTTTATTCTTTACACACAATGTAATCATCTTTATGCTCAAAATTTAGAAAAGCTTTGTTTATTGTTTATGCAATACAAGATAACTGGGAAAACCAAAATCTTATTTTTTTAAAAAGGAATATAATGCTAATAAATAAAAATAGCTTTTAATCAGTCCATCTTTCTAAAATGTGTTGTGATGAATCCTGCTGATACTAACAGAGCAGAACAATATTACACACAACAGGAGCTGAACAGCTCATGATCTGAGTCAACAATCATTAAACTGTTTGGAACAAGAGCAGAGAGTAACTCGTCTGTCGAGGCAAAGCAGCATGAACACAACAGGCCACACCTTTATTTTATTTTTATTATTAAGACCCCATTTAAAGTAAAACATATTTATATAATGTTGAAGTGTGACAGTGAATTTCTGTTCATATTCTTCTATTTTCTCAGGAGATGGTCCGTTTCCTGCGGTGCTGGATCTGTGCAGCTTTATGTCTGAGAAAAGAGCCTCTCTGTTGGCCAACAAGGGCTTTGTGGTTCTGACTGTATCAGTTTACCCCGACAAACCTGACAACGTCAAACAACTGCATCTGGATCATTTTGAAGAAGCTGTGCAGTTTTTACAACGACAGCCTAAGGTTAGAACAATCATTAAAAACAGTTTTAATGAAATATTAGCTGCTCTGTGAACCTTTGACCACATCTCACTAATGCTACTGCAACACTGGTCACTGTGCATGGGCCACAGCTTCACTGAGTACATCTGACTTATATCTCCAGCTCAGTGCTGGACGGGACCATCCAGAGCTGGAGCAGAACCATGATATCTGCCTCAAACCCTGCTATTTCTCCTCACATCTCAGTTTTCACTACAACTCTCCTGTTGAAGAGTGAGCTGCTAATTATGTACATACTGTTAATGACAGCACTGGTCTTGATGCTAGCTGGTACACACTGGTGGGCTTGTTGGACAGACTGTGCTGGGGTCTCAGTCTTTATGTTCTGGTTTTGAGTATCTATGTATTAAATCTCTATTAGGATGTTAACATATATTTATAAAACATCTGTTTTCTCTTTTCCAGGTTGGTAGTAAAGGTGTTGGGATCATATCTCGTTCAAAAGCTGCAGACCTGGCCTTGTCTCTGGCTGCGTTTGTAAAAGGCATCGAGGCAGTCGTTTGGATAAATGGATGTTGTTCTAATGTTTCTCTCCCTTTGTTTTACAAGAAACACCAGATTCTTCCTCCATTAATGCCAGATTTTACTAAGTTATTGCCCATTATCTCTGACACCTACATCGTTAAACGAGCCATTCCTGATCCTCGAGCCGAAGACAACCAGGACACTGTGGTTCCTATTGAACGAGCCACTGCTCAGTTCCTGTTTGTGGCGTCAGAGGACGACCTGAACTGGGACAGCAAGGCTTTCATGGAGCAGATGGTGGAGAGACTGAAGCATCATGGGAAGGACAACTTTGAGGCCGTGTGTTATCCTCTGGCGGGACATTTCCTGGAGCCTCCTTATGGACCCTTCATTGTCTCTGGTGTTCATTATATTGGGAGGATTCCCATGTTGTGGGGAGGTCAACCTGAGGCCCACGCTGCTGCTGAGGTCCATCTGTGGAACAAGATCCAGGACTTTCTCCGAACTCACCTCAGATGTGACTCCGCTGAGGCTAAAGCTAAACTTTAGATGTATATTATGATCACATCTGAAGCTTCATTAGTTAAATCATACATTTTCTGCAGCTGATCTTTTACAAAACTTGGGGCTGGAACCTGTGCAGTGTCTTTGGACGTGAGGCAGCTGCTCCTCAGACAAATGCTACTTAATCGCAGGGCTAACACTTAGAGACAGTGACAGACAACCCTTTACTCTGGGCAATTTAGAGCCACCATTTCACCTTTACGCGTATGTACGGTTTACAGGCCGAGGTTTGTGTTACACTGAGATTACAAAGTGTCATTTTCACATAATAAAGTTTTGCTCGAAGGATATAGATTTGGAGTTTGTGTGTAAAGGTTTGCCACTGGCTCCAAATTGACAAACTGTAATTCACGTTTAATATTAGCATGTTGTAAATAGATACAACGGTAAAACTCATGTGAAAGTGGCTGGACTTGTAGAAGTATTGCAATTACTATTTTCTCCCAGAAGATGGCAGCATTTACACAGCAGACATAGATTTCAAACCCATGTTAATTTTCCAAATGTTTTATTAGATTTAAAGGAGTCCATTGAAGCGCCTCTGTTTCAGTTTATTACACTTTAATTATCTTCTTCATATATTTCCAAGAAGGACAAAAGACAACTGGTAATAAAGTACTCATATGGCAGTATCGGAGGAGGCTCTGATAATAACAAGAATTGGACAAGCTTAAATAGATTTAACTGTATCTAAAACAAAGGCACATGACTTTACATTAAGTAAAGGGCTAATACAGTAAGAAGCTTTAAAAGAGATTTAAAGCAACAAAAATGATTGGATTGTTTTATTGTATTTGTTTGTGATTTCTCTTGTTACTGTGTTTCGCTAATGGCTGCTTTATTATTTATTCATTTTCCAGCCCCACATTTCATCACGTTCTTGACAAACAAATGAATTATTTTTAAAAATGTGCCTTTCAAACAGCAGCCGATCGACCGAATGAAATCATCAAATATTAACGGCTGCACATTGAGGCCATTAGAAGATTTGTCTTGCTGTGACTTTCATAATAAACCTGTAACAAGAGCTCGTCTAGAATCCTTAACGCGTTGGACAGGCCTCTGTTTTGTGTTTTGTTGCTTCATTACAGCCCGGTCTGATGTTATTGCCCAAACTGCAGACGGCCTCTTGTCGATGATCATAATTCTTCTGGTGATGTGTGCAAATATGAACTGAAGTGTTTTCCAGAGACGAGGGAGACTGCTGTTGTGAGGCTCTTATTGTCCTTTTATGCTGTTTTTGATGATATTGTCGGGAATTCCTCTCATTAATGGACTTCCTAGTCAGCCTTGTGCCTCACTTATGTTCCAGAATTTTAAAAAAACAAAGCAAAAAGAGGAGTCATTGCAGACAATTTGGCAAAAAGTGTTATGTTATCCTGAAATCAATTAATTATCCACTAATTTGCATAACAATTTCTTGTTTTTTTCCCTTTTTTCAACTGTTTCTGTTTATTCCCATCTTTCTCAACATTAAATTCATAGCTGCAGCAGTTTCCTCTCATTTAGATTCAATATTTGAGTTTGTACAGGTTCTGCTTGTGTTTAATGCAGTGTAGACGATAAATGTTTAAATTCATGAAGCGAGAGCGAGACACTGACCACGTTTAAAACCACAAACACTAGCTTTGTGTCGGGAAAAAGTACAACATTGATCATGTTTTTTGTTTGAAAATGAGGTTCATAACAAAACAAGGAGGAATTTATGTGAAATATTTCTGTTTTTACTCTTTTCTCATTTTCGAGTGAGGATTATCTCTCGTCCAATCAGCTGACTGCAGGGTTTAGCTCCACCTTTTCCAAAGCGGACCACTACGCTTTTTGGGGACACTTTAGATCCTTTTGGTGGAAATGCAGCAGAAACGACCCGTACCCTTTTTATAATAGAAACTGCATAAAAGTGTGTTTGTAGTCAGGTCAACAATATACATTTATTTCAAGCAATGTTAAAGAAAATGTCTTCCTTGTTGCTGGAGGGTCGGCCATGACGGGAGTAAGTATGTTCTTGATGCAGACTGTGAGCTGGTAACATATTGTTTCTTCATGTTCAGACAGTTTTGTGATAAATGCATTTATCTCTGTGCCTTTTCAGAGTTTGGACGTTATCTGATCAGTTCAAACTCCATCTCCTCCGTGTTATTCCCGTCTAAACTAAATGTCAGCGCCATGATTCATTTGACTCATTTACTACATTCCTCACATTCTCCTCATTTATAAAACAGAACCAAACGGACTGCAGCACGACGTCAGAGTGAGTTATGTTTTAATCTTGTAACAGATTAGTTACACTTGACATTTTGGGGCTATTTTTTAATGCGCTCAGACATAACAGTCTTGATGTTGTGCAAAATAAACTGTAAATTCTGTTCCAACGAGTCTCTGATACCACTTTGTACCTGTCAGAGTTCATATATATGAACACGTGACCTAACATTATATAGAAGAATGAAAAATGAATGTGCTCCATGTGTGAATCATCTGAGAAACACTTCCTAATTCTCCAGGAGTGTCAAATTCATTTTAGTTCAGTGGCCACATAAAGCCCAGTTTGATCAGAAAAATAACAGCACAATAACTTATAAATAATGACTGTATTTTTAAGTACAGTTAAGTTGTAATGTCAGGCTCTCATCAATCTCAACTGAAAAAGGCAAACTCACCCTCACAATATGGCTTTGATGCTAATGCTATTAATGCTAATGCTATCTCAGCTCCAGGTAAAAACACACCTGCTACACTTCATTTATCTTCTCTTTTCTCAGTTGTTCCTGCAGCTGTTGGATTTTTCTCTGAAGAGTGTCATATTGGTGTTAAATATTATATTCCTTGAGACTGAAACTCACAGGTTTCATATTCTCCTCAGGAATAAAAAGGAAGTGGTCCATTTTTCTTGAAAAACTGTAATCTCTGTGTCTATTTTTATCCTTTTTTTTTGGATAATGAAGGTGCCACAGAGAGTTACAGAGCTAGTGAAGCAAAATCTGCATTGCTGCCATCTGCTGTTTAGTTCTGAGTCTAAGCGTTGTGTTTTCTCCAAATCTGACTAAAACAGTGCGACCCCCTGTGGACAAATGAGGAATAGCAGTTGCTTTGATTTGTTTTTTCTTTCTTTTTGTTGAATTTTTCCAAAGGGAGATAAAACGAAACAAAGATCCAAGTACAATATCCCACAAAACATAAGACATAAAGATGAAAACACAGAAAATAAAATAGAACATAAGAATCACTTTTAACTTATTAAATGGTCGCCACATTACACAGAAGGAATAACAGAGCACTTAATGTCTTTCATGTCATTTTCACACTTTCTAAATTCATCCCACAGATTGTATATTTGCTAAAGGCCAGTCTCCCAAATGTTAATATCCTGCTGTCCTCAGTTCTTCAGAGATGTGTGGCCGGTCCTCTCTGTCAGTGCTGTGTTTGTGCTCATGTTGTGACTGTGAGCTCTGGAAATAATTAAGATAAGGCCCGGGGGCGGTTTGAGGTGAGGCCTGATGGACGTGTGTCTCCAGGTTATTTTTAGTTCAGGACACAGAGAGAAGTGTTCAAAGCAGAGCAGGTCAGTTCTTTGGCGTTTAAGGCCGCACACTGAGCTCTTCAAATGCACAAAACAGAAGTAATGTTCTAGTTTAGAGCAAAACAAGACATAAAAACAGTAGAAAAAACAGCAGAAGATAAAGAAATGACCTGAATTAGACTTGTGTCAGCGGTAAGTTATACCTCCATTGACTCAGATTCAAGATGATAGAGATCTTCAAAGTTATGGTGAGTGCTTTTTCTTCTGACTGTGACACAATCTGAATCTAAACCAGCCATGATAACAACTCTGCGAAAGAAAAGAAAGCTCAAAACTCTCATGCGGTCTTTTCCGTAGTGTTGTTTTTGTGCAATCACTGCTTACATTATCCTTTTTTACGTCATTGTTCATAAAAAAAAGCCCACAAACCTCTCTAAAAGACACATAAACGGTAGAAAAGACAGCAGGAAATAAAGAAATGACCTGAATTAGATTTGTGTCAGCTGTAAGTTATGGTTTGTGGGTAAATGCAGCATTTATTTATATTCTTACATACCCAAGAAATTAACAAATTGTCTTTAATAATTAGGCTTTACCTTTTATTGGGTTATTGGGTCAAAATGTGCCTCTGTACCTCATTATAATCCTCATGTCTTACAGCAGGGCAGTATAAAGAGTTTATTTCCAGTCAAATAAACCTAAAACTGAACTGGAATAACAATACAGGTGCCCACCTTCAACAAAGCTACTGTATTTCTCATTTTTCCCTTGAGTAGTTCAGCTCCAGGCTTTTAGCGACACACAGACGTCTGCAGATAATACTCTCCGTGTTTTTACAGCGTTGCAGATAATATCATTTCCCACAGCCCTTCAGATATTCAGCGAAGCAGGGGTGTGTTGTGAGGAGAGGATGAACAGGGAAACAGTGCACCCGAAGGCATCGTAAAGACAGATGAATGTACTTTGGGCTGCATTTCCACTGGAGAAAAGAAACAGAAAGAAGAAGTGAGGAGTGTTTGTGCCGTGGCTCCAGGGCTCCATCCACAGTCTTTTGGAATAATGGATGATATAGAAGGACTTGTGTCACTTTAAATGATGGAAACTACTTATTCTTTCTGATTACAGATCCAGCGAGTCATGATAATAGTTTTGAGTGTTTATGTGCAATCATTATTTGTCTTTTTAGTTACATTTGGTCTACTGCAGTTTCTGTTCTGTGCACAGTTTGTGTCTGAATGAAAGACAACGGCCTGTATCTGGATGGAACCAGAGATCGACAGATGGATCGGGAGTTTTTGGAGTGATGTGGTGGATGTACCGGTCCGTTCTGGTAAAGAAGGACCTGAGCTGTAAAGTGAAGCTCTAGATTTATCGGTCGATCTGGTTCCTGCTTTCATCTGTGCTCCTGAGCTGTGGGTCAGGACCGAAAGGACAAGATCTTGGATAAAGGTGGACAAAATGAGCCTCCTGTGGCCCGTCCCGTCGGGAGGAGACCTCAGAGAACACCCAGGACTCACTGGAGGAACCATGTCTTGGTATTCCCTCGGAGGAGCTGGAGGAGGTGTCTGGGGAGAGGGAAGTCTTGGCATGTCTGCTTTGACTGCCGTCACCTGCAACCTGGAAGAAAATGGATGAAGCTCTTGAAGACAAGCCTTCTGATGCTAATAATAAATACATCATAGAATAGCTAGATTAGACTTAGAGAGGAAAATATATAAAAAGAGCATGTTGTAAAAAGACTTTAGAACAAATTTAAAATATAGAATAAAAAAATATATAAAGGAACTGTAAAAGGTGCAACCAGGTCAAGATAAATAAGTGATATCCAGTTTATTTACAACAAGAAGGACCTGCCGTAGCGCTCCTTCCTACACATCACTGATGCTTTAGAATAATATGATAAAAGTCTGGAGTCCATGTCACTTCTGCCTCTTCACTCTCTCAAAGGTGAAGCCCGCTGTTACTTTGAACGTCTGTGATTCGCCTCAGAGTTGAATAAATGTAGCCTTAAATTCTCCGTAAATTAAGGCTCAAACTTGTCAATCACCAAAAAAACAAACAAAAAAACCCCAAAAAACAGAAAGACAATTAATGCTGCGGTTGTTTCATACTCAGGCTAAAGTATCGGAGCTGCCACCAGGCAGGACCAGACTAGACTGCAGCGTACGGTGAGGACTGCTGAGCGCATCATCGGTGCCCCCCTGCCCTCTATCCAGGACTTGTACTCCTCTAGGGCTCGTAAGAGGGCAGGGAACATCATAAAGGACTCCTCTCACCCCGCACATAGACTATTTGAACTGCTCCCATCAGGAAGGCGCCTCAGAGCCCTCCAGACAAGAACCAGTAGACACCGGAACAGCTTCTTCCCTACAGCAGTCACTTTACTCAACAGCACAATATAATTTTGCACTAAAATCACTGCACTGATTCCACTTACCTCATTGATGATGCTGCACTTTATTGTATATTGTATATTTGTATTTTAGTTGTATATAGACTTGTTATTTTTATTTTTTTCAACTAGAGAGACAACAACTGCCGGAGAAAAATTCCTTGTTTGTTTTTGCATACTTGGCAATAAAGATGATTCTGATTCTGATTCTGATTCTGAAAAAAAAGCATCCTATTAT
Source organism: Rhyacichthys aspro (assembly GCA_036850595.1). Lineage (NCBI taxonomy): Eukaryota > Metazoa > Chordata > Actinopteri > Gobiiformes > Rhyacichthyidae > Rhyacichthys > Rhyacichthys aspro. The sequence continues at coordinate 2,430,194 of CM072164.1, read as the reverse complement.
TCCTTTTTTGTGGCCTTTTAGAATTATTGCTGCCATCAAAATGAATGACTTTATGTTCTAAGATGTTCCACGGGATTCAACATAAATAGAGCTGCATTATTTTTCTGGTCTCAGAGACAGGAGGTGTTTACCGCGGCCCGTCTGCACCGACCCTCGCTGCTCTAGACATTTGACCTGCTTCAGGAACTGGTTCAGATGAAAGTTTGAGCCCGGCTCCAGGGAAAAGACCAGAGGAAGCCCTCTCCTTCCTGTTCACCACCTCTGAGGCTGTGAGTGTTTATCCAGGTAACGTGTGTCAGAGGGTTTACAGAGATCACAGTCTCATGTTACACATCGCACACGTGTCTCTTATAAAGTACGAAAAAATATACAGAGCAGTCATTTAAATGTTAGAAAATGTGTCATAATGGTTTTGAATCTTAAATACTGCAATAACCACTACTATTCTATTCTTAAGAGTCTACTGCTGCCAATACAACCCACAGACTATAAAAATAATGGACCATGGTATGTATATAAGTGATGTCTGTGAAGGTTGGCTCCAAGAAGTCACGCCTCCATTGACTCAGATTCAAGATGAGCTCTTCAAAGTTTTGGTGCACGTTTTTTCTTTTGACCGTGACACAATCATAATCTAAACCAAGCACGAAAGAAAAGAAAGCTCAAAACTCAAATGCAGTCTTTTCCGTAGTGTTGTTTTTGTGCAAATACTGCTCACAATATTCTTTTTTTTTACGTCATTGTTCATCAAAAATACCCACAAACCTCTCTAAAATCAGCTCAAACTCGTGCCTCTCCTCGTCTCTGAGCGAAGGCCGACCTGAGGCGGTGTCGCGCCTGAGAGCGGCAGGTATTATGTGGCTGTAGGAAAGAAAAACACTCACATGTGGCTTTAATGTGGAGCAGCAGAGACCTCCGCGCTGCCACGAGCCCTCAGCACAGAAAACTACTCCTCGGAAATCTAAAGTATGCACCGAGGCCCGACGCATCGAGAGTGTAACGAGGAAGACTTCTGTGGAAATGAGTTACTGTTCAACAAAAGCCACGACTGTTTTCAGATTGAACGTGCACACTTAAACTACTTTCAGAGCCGGGAAGTAACGCAGTATTAAGTAAGTATTAAGTCGATTTTTCAGGTATTTCTTACTTCTTTTATCTTTACTTTGAGTATTTATTTATCTGACGACTTTTTACTTTTAAACACAAATATCTGTACTTTCTAAACAGTTACTTTTATAACCTCCGTGGATGACAATATGACATAACTAACAAGAGAGGGGAAGTCAAGCCCCGCCAAAATAAGAGAAGGCATGTGGCCAGTGTGGGGTTTTCAGCAGCGACATGGAAAAGAAAGAGAGTGGAGCTTTGTGTTCCTGAATACAACTATTTAAACTCTTAAAGAGAGAGATAGTTTTGTCACTGCTTTGTTGCAAAATATGTTGTTGATATAAACTCATAGAACATCTAATATTGTTTGGTGATTGTTGGTGAATGATGCAGAATGAAAACAAATCACAGTTGCACTGGTTCAGTC
>CM072164.1:2394805-2428560 GCA_036850595.1 Rhyacichthys aspro | reverse complement strand
GTGTATTAATAAACAGTGGAGCCATTTTTATGATTTATTTCTTTGTCATTTATGTGAAAGTGCAGCGTCAGACTCAATATGGAATCAGTTTAATCCACATTCAATAGAAATTTTTCATTCTGTCTCTCTAAAACAGTGTAGAGCTGAAAATATCTGTAAACCAACTCCAAACCAAATCTAAATGACAATCAGGCTTTGAAATTAAATGTATTAATAAAGCTTTTACAGTCTATTAGTAAATACCAAATGTCATATCCAAAAGCGTTCATTTTTCAACAATTTAAATGTATGATTAGAGCTTTAAATGATCATAAAATAACTGGGGCCTGAGTTTAAAGCCAGATGTTACTCAGGATTTTATTAACCGTACCTTTATCTTCATTAAATACCCTAAAACATGATCATTTATTTAACATTTTTACACAGTTTGATATTATCAGAGGAATCCGTTCTCCTAAAAGTTTATGAATTAGACCTTGTTTTATTGTAATCAGTATTTGTTTGATTTATTTCCAGTGTTAAGTGGTCAGTGATTTATTGAGATGTTTGGATTGTCTTTCCAGTTTAGCAGTATCTTTTCTTGGAGCAATGTTTAATGAAGTTCAGATACATTTTTCTGTGTTTCTGGGAGTTTGGAGTGAGGCTATGGACAGGGAGAGTCTAAATGACTTTGTAAATGGATTATTCACACACTTAAATGTATTTATATGTAATTAATAATGTTGCTGAATGTCTAGTTGAGGTTTATAGATATATAACAATTCTAAATAGTTTATTAACACACCTTTAAATAAAATAAGGCCAGATTTTGCAAATGTTCTCCTTAAATTCTGCATATTATGTCACAAAATATGCTTTTGCCATAAAACAAGTCTTGTTCTGACTCTAAAAGGTCTCATAAGAAGCAGCCTCTCTCCGAAACATTTTAATCCATCTTCTCTCCTTTTCAGCACCTTCACCTTTGTCTTTATTAATCAACATTAGGATCAGTTCTTACTTTTGTGTTTCATCTTTATTCAGTTTACGTCGTCCTCTTAAATAAACACTTCTCTGTGAGCCTCTGTACTCATGTGTAAATCTGTTGGTGTCCCGTGGCCGGATCAGGGGCCGGAGGCTGGTCTCCTCTGGACTCGGACCATTACCAGTGGCTCCAGGTCGACTTGGGCGCCAGGAAAGAGGTGGTTGCCGTGGCAACGCAGGGACGGTACAGCAGCTCGGACTGGACCAGCAAGTACCGCCTGCTCTACAGCGACACGCAGAGGAACTGGAGGCCGTACCTGCAGGACGGGAACACCTGGGTAATAAAGAGATTTAGTGTTGAATACAAAGACGACGGGAGTTTTTATTATTGTTTATTATTGGTGTTTATCCTCTCGTCCAGACGTTTGAAGGGAACGTGAACAGTGAGAGTGTGGTGCGTCACGATCTGCAGCATTCGATCATCACGCGCTACATTCGCTTCATCCCTTTGTCCTGGAACAACGAGGGACGATCGTCCGTCTGGAGCTCTACGGATGTTCTTACTGTGAGTGCAACCGGGAAGTCTGTGTATTAACGATAACAAGCGACAAACTCTGAAACAAGTCTGTCAAAAAATGGAGAAAAGTGTCTTCAGTTTCAGGAGCATCTTTGAGGTTGATCTGGTAGAAAACAACTCATTTACCCAGTGCTATTCCCCTCTGTTCTTTCTAATAAAGGCCAAAATAGCACAAAAAATAATCTTAGAAGATGGTGGAAATCAAATTGGACATTTCTTTAGTTTACAGCCTCCTCCAGATCAGAAGTTTTTTGTATTAAATCGGAAAAAAAACACAGGAAATTGTTATATTTTCATGTTTTTGGATCAAATGCTAGACCCTTTCCTCATAATTCTACTAACACTTTATTATTTGAAATAGGACTGCTCCATGTACTGTATGTAATGTAGTTTTTGCAAAATTTTCCTTTCATTGTCTCTTTACTTTGCTTTGATTCCAGTTAAAGCCGTTGTTGAAAAGTAAATACTGCGCATGTTGATACTGCAAACTGTCAATGATATCAAGTTTCATCAAGTAACTTCACTCTTTCTGCCAGTAGTTTACTGATTTAATCCCTCCGTTGCTCTAAATATTAATGAATTCTTCAGTTTTCAAGTTTGAGTCCAGGTCCAAGTCAATAAAAAGAATTCAAGTCGACTCCGAGTCAAGTTATCATCAGAATTAGATTCACAAGTCCAAGTCAAGAGACCAGTCCATCCAGAAAAGTTTCAGGATTGATTGCTAGAGTATCTCTTCAAATAAAGCAAAATGATTAACACAGTCTGACCACAACTTTAGGAGTGTCTCTGGACATGTTGACGATGCACACAATCACAATATTCGACAGCCATATGGGATATTACATCTTGTTTTCCAGGGGCCGACGTGATTAGTTTCGACGGACAAAGCATCATCTCGTATCGATTCAGAAACAAGCGTCTGAAGATCTTAAAGGACGTGATCTCTGAAGTTTCAACCACGGCCGGAGACGGAGTTCTGCTTCACGGAGAAGGACAACAGGAGACTACATCACACTGGAGCTACACGGGCCCGGCTTCAGCTCCTCATCAATCTGGGTACGATTACACTATTGAACCGTGATGAGTATTTACTGTGACACAAGGCTGGAGTTATGGCCTATTATGTTCTCTTGTTTTCTTGTTTACCCTCCTTCGTTTGTCTCCAGGAGTAACCAGTACGGGTCCATCCAGGGACACACCTCAGTGACCAGCGGGAGTTTACTGGACGACGACCACTGGCACTCGGTCCTGATCGAACGCTACAGAAGAAACGTCAACTTCACTCTGGACCATCACACGCAGCAGTTCAGGACCAACGGAGAGTTCGACCACCTGGACCTGGACTACGAGGTTTACCTTTCACTTCGTGTTTTATTATTTTAGACCTGAGCAGAAGTCGCTGGTTTTAGAAATGCTCCACTCTCCTCCAAAATCAGTCTAGGGACCTCTCCTGCTTCTCTTTTACAAAAATAAAACCACAAAATACTAATCCATTTGACCAAACTGAAGTTTAGAGTTTAGCGTTAGCTTAGCTGTGACTTCAGCGTCAGACGACAATTATCTCCTCCTCGTTAAACATTACGTGATTGAATTGACAGTGTTTATCTGTGTTTTACGTTGTCTCCTTTTCTCTGTTGATGCTTTTCTTTTTCAGCTGTTTCTCTGTTAAAAGACATATTCAGCTGAAAATACACTTTATCTGCAGCTATTAAACTTCCTGGAACGTCATGTGACAAGTGTCGACCAATGGGAGCGCTCCTTTTTCGAGTTTGAGAGGAATGGATTTCTTGAACCGAAAGTGACTTTGTGTCATCGTTAATCAGTTTCATGGAAGTGTCACAGCATAATATCCACCAATCCATCCATTTTCTTCTATCTTCTTTCTTCAAAACACCAAAGCATTTCTTAAAACAGAGAGAGAAAGAGTTAAGGGCTAAAGTTAAAATAAATAAATGTGTCTGAATAAATGAAGGCAAAGACCAGATAATTAAATGTGATCAAAACTACCCAGATTATAAAGCTGACTCTGACTCTAACGTGCTGCAGTTTTAACCAAGAAAATACTGCTCAAAAAGACCCTATATATTTATCATCTGTATGTTTTTACTGTTAAATCCTCTGTTTGCTCAGATCTCTTTCGGAGGCCTGCCCTCGTCCTCGAAGCCGAGTTCAGGAGGTCGAGATAATTTCGTGGGCTGCATGGAGGGCATCACCTACAACGGAGACAACATCACTAACCTCATCCGCAGGAAGAGGGTCGACACCTCCAGCTTCGTAAGAAAGAAACTCTCTCTTTTCAGCTTCAGTGTCTCATAACGTGTTGTAGTATTTAAAGCCCCGTCCCTCTTTTCCTCGTCTCCTTCCCTTCAGCGTAACCTGACCTTCTCCTGCGCCGAGTCCAACTCCTTCCCCGTCTTCTTTAACTCCTCGTCCTTCCTGCGGCTGCCGGGACAGAGTGACAGCGACACTCTCTCAGTCAGTTTGTCTTTCAGGACGTGGAACCCCAACGGGCTCCTGCTGTTCACGGCTCTGGCCGACGGCTGGGTCGAGGTCGGGCTGTCGGACGGGAAGTCGTTTTACATGAACGTGACGCAGAAGAAGAACACGCACATCGACATCTCTTCAGGTCAGTTCAGAGCAGAGAGGCTTGAGTCAGACTTGAGTCACAGATTTGAAGACTTTTGACTTGAGAAAACGTAAAAGACTTGAACCAAAGACACAGCCTTCACTTGGACTTGAGTCTCTAAAAAGACTAAATACCTTTCCCAAACATTAAAAGAATGTTATTTGAAAAGTTTGCACAAAACAATTCATTTATTCTGTAAAGCTCAGCGCTACAGGACTTTACAACCAAAGGACAAAAAGCAGCCACACATTGAACATCACTGACACCAAAGAATAGAAAAAATCATTATGACAACACTTTTTTGACTGAATATTTTATAGAATTACAAACACTTCAATCGTCAATTGTACTTTCTTTATATTTTTGTTAAATAAATACAGATTTAAAAGCTTACATTGTTTAATTTTAACATAATATTAGTGTTGAAAAGACTCAAAAGGACTACTTGAAAAGGACTTGGACTTGACTTGGACTTGACTTGGACTTGACTTGGACTTGACTTGGACTGTAGGACAAAGACTTGAGACTTACTTGAGACTTGTAAAATGATGACTTGGTGCCAGCTCTGATTATGAGCCATGACGGTTTAAACAAGTCTTTTACATGAATAAACAAAGGTAGAAGCTACTGGCTCAGATCCTCTGTAATAATAATGAGAAATAGGGACTGGATGTGGATATAAAGTTATTAAAATCTTTGTAGAGGTAAAGTCCTCCAGTGCAGCACATGTTCTTGGCTGCTAAAGGGTTTCCAAGGAAAAAGTCCAAATATTGTGCTCAGTATCTTCAATATTCCACCTGAAGACACTTAACACAAGGACAAATGACAGAGAAAAGAAACCATTCACTTCTGCTTCTTCTTCTGCTTTTTAAATTTAAAAAAAGTCTCTGGCCGGAGGAAAATCCTGGAAATATAATTCTGATTAAAGCCGGTTATTATCCTCAGTCTCAGTTAAAGATTATGATGAAGCCTTCTTTGTTTCAGGCTCTGGTCTGAACGACGGACAGTGGCACAGCGTTCATTTAAACGCGTTGGAAAACTACGCCATGTTGACGGTCGACGGAGACGAGGCGTCCACCGTCCGGACGGCCATCCCCATCCAGATCCAGACCGGAGGAACATACTACTTCGGAGGTGACGGACTCAGATATATCTCAACTTTGACCTTTATTCCTCTCATAAAACAGAACTCTCTAATCTCTAATCTAGATATTTCTAAAGATGGGATTTCCTTTTCCTTTTGAAGTGATTTTCTCAGTAGTTTATGTGTGAGATTCTTTAACTTTTCGATTACTGTGATGTTAAATATCACGGTTTGACAGTATTAGAGTAAATAGGTAAATGTTTGGGTTGGTATTGTAGTAAAATAAAACATTGATGCTAGATAAAGCAGAAAGTGCAGGGAAACACTGAGAACACACACTAGAGAACAGCCGTCTAGTGTGTTTTTATAGAAAAGCTCAGTCTGTTTGATTCAAAAGTCACTGTGAACAATAAGAACCAGGATTTGAGAAGATCAAATGAAAAGAAGAGACCTACAAGTGTAAACACAACCTCAGACGCATCCTTTTTGCTTTGTCTTTTATGAATGTTAATATTTTTTATGAGTTGCATCTCAAATATTGTGGAGGAGTCTGAAACCCAACAGATGCTAAAATCATTTCCTTTGTAAATAAACGTGTTTTCCAGGTTACTTCCTGCAGACGCAGCACCAGGCTCTGCAGCGCTCCTTCCAGGGCTGTATGCAGATGATCCACATCGACGACCACCTCGCCGACCTCCGAGCCGTGGAGCAGGGGCTCATCGGCAGCTTCGAGAACGTCAGCCTGGACATGTGCGCCATCCTGGACAGGTATGAACACGCTTTAACGCCTCGTCGCTCCTCTGTGTCCGTGCTAACGTTTACTGTGGTTCAGGTGCGTTCCTAATCCTTGTGAACACGGAGGACACTGCTCTCAGACCTGGGACACCTTCAGCTGTAACTGCAGCGGCACCGGATACACCGGGGCCGTATGTCACATGCGTAAGTTTGGAGCAAATGTTTGGAAACTGAAAACATGAATCAAATAGTGAAACTGGGAAGTACAGATGACACTTACTAGTGATTTTCAGACTTGATTTTCATCTTTAAACAAACGTTAGCTCTTCTGCTTTGTCGGAGGGTAGCTTATCCATTTTGTTTATTACACTTTTACAGTATTTTCATTGTTAACTACTGTTTACCAATAACTAAACCGAAAATAGCTCTTGAAATAAAGGCATTTAATGAGGCAGTGGTGGAAAAAAGTTTTCGGACACCTTTAAAATTTTACACAAACTCAAATATTATCATGAAATTTTTGATGAAAAAGGTTTTTTTTGTTTCAAAAGTTGTGGCTGCATTAGACACAAACAAATACAAATGATATTTTTCGTTTATTGTTTACAAGAAAAACTAACAAAACTAAATTCTTGACAGTTTCAATTTGTCACTTTTCAACATTGTCGGTGTCAAAGTCAAGAAATAACAAAGAATGTGTTTTAAAACTGAACAAAATGCACTTGAAGATCTAAGAGTGATTCTTAATGCAATATTTCACAAATGCATGGGGTTTTCAGAAACATTTTGAAACAGGAACCATTTTCAACTGAAAACACAGAAACAGGACAAAACATGAACGGAGTTATTTACACAATGAGAAAAAAGGATCAAGAACATAACATTTGTCTGGCTCATGTTCCTGAGTCTGCAGTGAGACAAAAGTCAAATTCAGTTTTAATATCTGTGCCTTGATTATTGCTCTTAGTCATATCCTGCTTTACTTTTACAATTCCTTCTTAAAAACAAGAGTAGTTCCAGCCTGAATCTGTTATTTCTATAAAACCCTTGTCTGTAATGTCTCGGTCGTGTCCTGTTTTCTCTGAAGCCTTGTATGAACAGTCCTGTGACGAGTATAAACACCGAGGGAGGCCTTCAGGGACCTACTGGATCGACCCGGACGGGAGCGGACCCATCGCTCCGTTCAGAGTCAGCTGTGACATGACAGGTGAGCCCCCCCCACCACCACCTGGGCCTCGAACTGGGAGCCTCTAGAGTTTGACATGGCTCTATGTCACTGTAGGTTATTTTAATGAACACTAGAAACTATAAGAGTAAGAATGAATGTGTGCTTTTGTAATTTCTTGTTTTTGTGCAGCACTTTTGGATTTTTTTTTTTGTGTGAAATGTGCTGTAGTTCAAACTTTACTCACATTTACTTAGGAATTTAAAGTGTACAAATCTTTCTTTTACTCAATAAATAGAATTAGTCTGTGATAGTTGAGCAGCTCCTTCAGTTCAAGCAGAGACATATTTTCTTTTTGATGGAGTCTAAGGTCATTCAATCACAATAAATAAATGGACAAATTAACCAGCTTTGGATGTTTTCAAGCTTTATTTAAACTCAAAAGAACTCCTGAACACAGCAGATTAGGACTAGATAATGGTTTTCATTCGTTTACTGGGGGTCAAAGGGCAAACAACACACTCTGTTCGACACAATAAACCCAAGATTTTAGACCCCACACTGATCCCAACGTAGGAACAGACTCCAGACCAACATTAACAAATACCAGTTCCATTAGAGTTACTTGAGTTTTATGGTGAATAGTGACTGTATGAAATATTCGGTCTTTGTTTTTCAGAAGACAACATTTGGACCATAATGAAGAACAACTTGTCGGCTCAGACCCCAGTCACGGGTCCGGATCAGGACGGAAAAGCAAACTTCAACATCGACTACAACGTCACTGACGAACAGGTAAAAACACAAACTGTTTTATTTTAGATGTTGCTGAGGTTTTAAAGAGACCCATGCTTTGATTTCAAGCTTGATTTGTGAATATTTTGGTCTAAATGTCTCGTTAAATCAGTAAACAATCACTTTCTTTTTCATTCATCATAACAGTTTATCACAGTCCACAATGTAATGCCACCACTGCAGTAATGACACATGTAAAAAACTGTTTCCAGGTGTTGTCGGTCACTAACAGTGCAGAGTACTGTGAGCAGTATGTAGCCTACGCCTGCAGGACGTCCCGTCTGCTCAACACTCCAGGTACGGACACTTCTCTGGGACTTAATGCACTTACAACAATTTTAATGCAGACCTTTGCATTGTTTTATTGATCCTTCAGGACAGTGGTAGGTGATATTTTTGGGACCTTGGACATTAATCAGAGACAAAAGGCACTGAACTATTCTAAATCTGTAAAAGGGGACAATGTCACTGTAAAAATGACACTAAAAAGGGCATTTCACAAACTTATATTTGCATTTGAAAAGGTTTAAGTTGGATTTGAACAAATTTAATTCTGTAATTCTTGTTCTGAACAGGTTTTGTACAGATTTGGACAAGATTGGATTGAACCAGTTTTATATTTGTTTGACGGGTTTTTGATGGATTTGAACAGGTTTTAGTTGGATTGGAAGAAGCTTTAGTTGGATTTGAATCGATTTTAGTTTGTTTCTTTTAGGTTTTAGTTGGATTTGAACAGGTTTAAGATGGAATTCACAAAACGATGCATGAAAATGAGGTAGAAATGGGCTTCAGTCAGTTCAAAAGTGAATGAATTCAAATGTCCAACAAAGTAAGCGGAAGAGAAGATGTGTTGAAGCTGTATTTCGTGTGTTCTCAGACGGGGTCCCGTTCAGCTGGTGGGTGGGACGGGCCAATGAGAAGCACTCGTACTGGGGCGGGTCAGGACCTGGGATCCAGAAGTGTTCCTGTGGCATCGAGCACAACTGCACCAACCCCGCTCACTTCTGCAACTGCGACGCCGACCTGCGCTCCTGGTGAGACACTATCAGGGGTTTAGATTTATTATTTGTTATTGTACGCTTCAGGTTCAGAGGAAATACTTCAAACTTGAGTTTTTTTGTGTCATATGGAAACACAATAAACAGCAGACTTCACAAACATTCATTTATTCACAAAGCTCAGTGAAAAGATTTAATTATGAGTCAGAGAACGGAAGATAATCGGATACAGCAGTAAGTTTATTTTCATTTACTTTATTTGCTCATGTACATGGAGCACAGACATAACATAAAGTCATAAAAAGACAAAGCAATGAACACAGAACCAAATCTTAAACGATCTAGACAAAAGAAAAGGAACCAAATTTATAGTTCACTTTTATCTTGTAATAAACAGAACATTTCAAGCAAATATTTTTGTTTTAATTTTGTTATCTCTGTATTTTACTCTAAAATAATAAATAACACAAAGAGTACAAAACCTCATCTTCAGCTTCATTTAAGCCTTCATTTAATATTGTAAGTATTTATTATTATTATTATTAAGACATTGCTCTTTGTTGTATAATAGCTGTTATTGAGCTGATATTTATAAAAATGAAAAGCAGAATCCAAAGATTGTGATATTTATGTTGTATTTTTCGCGTTTTATGTCGTTTAATTTCCCTTTTGTCTCGTGTATTTTCAGGAAGGAGGACTCGGGGCTGCTGATGTATAAGGACCACTTACCTGTGACTCAGGTGGTGGTGGGAGACACAGGGAGAGCTGGGTCTGAGGCCAAACTCACCGTGGGACCGCTCCGGTGTCGAGGAGACCGTAAGTCGCATCAAGATTAAGAATAAAACAATAAAAACATCCCGTGTAATCTAACTCAGGGTTCCACACGAGTACTCACTGTCAAACATCACAACATGACGTTAAAATGTCTCGGAAACAACGCAAATTGTTAAATTTTGATTTAAGCCTCATTTTTCAACATGGCTCCCTTTAACTTCATTGTGTATTTAGTTTGGAGCGTTAGAAAAACAAGCATGAACTCAAAACCTATTTATTTAGTCTGGCTTTTATGTAGTGTTTAATATAGTTTTACCTCACTTATTTCTATTTTATAAAATTATTAATTACTTTTATTTATTTATTTATTTAATACATTTGTTTTACTCTATTTTCCTCTATTATTTTTACTGAATGAAAGTGAAACAAAGCCACCATTGTTTTTAAACGGTTGTGAATATTGTGTTTAAGGATTTTATTTTGTGAAGCACCTTGAGTTGCATTAAGCTGAATGAAAAGTGCTGTATAAATGAAGTTTGATTGATTGATTGATTGACTGATAGAAAACAGGATTATTAAAATTAGGAATTAGAAGTTTAAGTTAAGGCTGTTTATGGAGTGGACTTTAAACTAAAGCAGAAAGTGAGAATTATTTAAAGTGATGACTCTAAAAAATAACAGCTATGTATTAAATTGCGTCTTTGTGAACCTTCTTGTGTTTAGGACACTACTGGAACTCAGCGTCCTTCACTAGCCCCGCCTCCTTCCTGCTCTTCCCTTCGTTCAGAGGAGACCCCAGCACCGACATCTCCTTCTACTTCAAAACCTCGTCCACTCACGGAGTCTTTCTGGAAAACCTGGGAACAAACGACCTCCTTCACATCGAACTCAGAGGTTTGCATTCGTTAAAAACAATCTCAACCTCAGACGTTGAGTATTTCACGGCTGACGTTTCTTTTTCTTTTTGTGTAGGATCCTCTGTAGTGTCCTTCTCCTTCGCTCTGGGCAGCGCTCGGATGGAGATAAGCGTTCGTTCTCCGGGGCCGTTAAACGATAATCGGTGGCATCGTGTGGAGGCGGAGAGGAACGTGAAAGAGGCCGTGCTGCAGCTGGACGGAGTTCACAGAGAAGTCCGGGCCATTCCACAAGGAAACAACAAACTGGAGATCTACACTCAGCTCGTCGTTGGTGAGAAACGAAATAATAAGAGTCATAAAAGCCGATTTTAACTGAACCAAACAGTGAACACAGCCTTTCATCCCTGAGATTAACTTTTATTTGTCCAGTTTTTGTTTAGTAATTTTTGATGTTTGTGCTTTGTTCAGTTCAGTTCAACTTTATTAATCTCTACAGGAAACTTCATTTGTTGGGAGTCTTCTAATAAATTATAAAGCTAACTAACTGATTCAGACTTTATATGCCTTAGTTGTTTAGTTGTGAGCCTTTTTTATTGTGAACTTTACTGCTTTAGATCATTTTACACTGTTTTATACCATGTCTGGCCTTTTTAAAAATCAAAATACTTTTTTTCATAAATGGCATAAAAAACAGACACAAATAACAACTACAAAACATCAAAAAAAGAGCAAAAACAAGGAAAAAAAGAGAAGAAAACCCTCCACAACCCTTTCACTTCTAAAGTTGGCCCCTTCACTGTTTCTGAGACTATAAAAAGCTGAAAATGCTTGAATAAAAGCCCCTTACGTTCAATCGAATAGCTAAAGAAGTCCATTAGAGAGCAGCTGATTTTCTCCAGACGCAGGACTGTGTTTGGGACGATGGGGTGCACCCTTAATAAATAATATGTTGGGATCATTTTAATGTCACTGTTTCACTTGTCTCTCTTCTTCAGAATAAGACAGACCAGACTCTCGTGTCCAGTACTGACCCCAGCTAAACTTGAACCCTAATACTCTGTTTCTCAGGGGCGTCGAGCGGTCAGAGGGGCTTCCTGGGCTGCATGAGGGCTCTCAGGGTAAACGGCCTGAACTTTGACCTCCAGGAGAAGGCCAAGCAGACTGCGGGGGCGAACCCTGGCTGTCGGGGCCGCTGCAGCAGCTTCGGCGTCCACTGCAAAAACGGAGGCAAGTGCGTGGAGCAGTACAACGGCTACTTCTGCGACTGCTCCAACACGGCGTACGACGGCCCCTACTGCACCGAGGGTAACGCTCTTCACGCGCTTCATCGTCTCCGCCGGTTGTGTTCATGTTAATGTTATATTACGTGTGTTTTGTTCCAGATGTGGGGGGATATTTCGAGACGGGAACGTTGGTGCGGTACGACTTCCTTCAGGAGCAGCTGCCGGAGGAGAAGAGTCTGTCTGGAGTGAACGTTTCCTCCGAGACCAACCTGACGAAGGAGGAGCTGGTGTTCAGCTTCAGCACGTCCAGTACTCCCAGTATCCTGGTCTACGTCAGCTCCAGGACTCAGGACTACCTCGCTGTGGTGCTCAGGCACAACGGTAGAATTATTCATACGTGATTTAGATATTAAATGGCCCGCTGTGGTGAATTAACACACGTTTTAAACCTGTTTGTGAACGTCCAGGGACGCTCCAGATCCGCTACAGTCTCGGCGGACTCAAGGAACCCTTCACCATCGACGTCGACCACCGTAACTTGGCCAACGGGCAGCCGCACTCTGTCAACATCACGAGGAACCTCAGAGAGATACGACTACAGGTTAGAGCGGGAGATTATACAGCTCCAGAGCCTTGTAAAATACATACACAGGAGGAATTTAGTGATAAATACATGTTTCTTTATGATTGTGGCTTTTATCATTTTCATCAATTTATCATTTGTCAAAGAAAACCAACTAATGTGTGTCCATTTTACATAAATAGCTATGACTAGTTCGATGAGGAGTGAAAATAACTGCGAAGGGAATGGATTCAAAACTAAATAGAAATTGGATTTATTTTTTTGTGTGTATCATCAATTAACCTCAAATTCTGGTGCTAAGGAAGTGATTACGAGGAGCTCAAAGGCTGCTCAAATGTTGGTATAAGTTGGATATTTAAGTGTCTGAATGGTCTCCACAGCTGGACCATTACCCAGTGTCCGTCTACGCTCTTCCCGACGCCTCCGACACTCACTTCAACCTGATCAAGAGCCTCTTCCTCGGAAAAGTCTTCGGTAAAATCAAATATTTCTATCTGTGCACTCTCTTCTTAAATATATATCTTAATCTGCTATATCTATCTCCTTTTAGATGAGTAAACTATAACAATTTTATAATATCAAGACTATAGTTGTGTGAGTTATTGACACCATTTTGTATTTTTCTTTGGGTTTTCTTGAGTTTTTGTGTCTATACTTATATTTCACCACTAGATGTCGCCCAAAGAACAACACCAAAACTCTACCATCACTTTTCATATGGAAATGTTGACTGTATTTAGAGAATTAAAGTTAAAAATGTGTGAATAAATAGCTGTATTTCCAATCTGTACATAAATAGAAAACTAACATCTGTGTTTTTCTTTATTTTCTACAGAAACGGGGCAGATCGACCCCATCCTGATCGAACGCTACAACACTCCAGGCTTCGTGGGCTGTTTGTCCAGAGTTCAGTTCAACAGCATGGCGCCTCTAAAAGCGGCGCTCCGCTCGGGTCTGGCGGCTCCCATCAGCACCCACGGGATCCTGGTTCCGTCCAACTGTGGGGCCTCACCTCTGACCATCTCCCCCATGGCCTCGGCGAGCGACCCCTGGCACCTGGAGGCCGGTAGGGACCAGATACAAACCAAGACCAAAGGGAAACCAAGATTTAGGGATCAAGACCAGGATGAGTGTGTGATACTTTAGAATAGAGACCAGGGAACTGTTATAAACACCAGTCACAGATAAACCTTAAACTAATGTCAGAGTCGAAAAAGAATTAGTTTTCATCTTGATTTAAAATCTCTTACGCTCAGTGTTTGAAACCAAGACAAGACCAAATAAAAATGAGGGTCAAAGGATTTAGTTCCTGCAGCATTCTCTCCTCAGTCGGAAACATTTTAATGACATAAATCCAGTAAACTGTCATTTTAAGCAGGAAAAACTCCAAAAACCCAGCTGTGGGAGAAGGATCCACTCCCGGGACGGACAGAGCGGGACAGGACTAGTACACGTCCCATTAGTGGAGTAGGACAGCGAGTGAACTAGAGCTGCAACTAACAATTATTTCTTTAATCTGACAATTATTTTTTTGCTTAATTTGATTAATAATCAGATGTGAAGTGTGTGTAAATGCGTCGGGAGCTGGTGGATTAACAAAGACAAGTGTCAAAAACTCACTAAAACTGATGATAATAAAACAAAAAATCACATTCATTTTTACAAAATCTGCACCAGATGAAGCTCTGCCACAAACTGATCGAGCAGAGACACATCATCATCATCAAAAACACAAAAATATACCATCTTTCTGCTCTAGAGTGAAGTGGAAAGTGAGGTGATGAAATAAAAGAAAGAAGAGGACAGACAGAGACATACAATAGAAGCTGAGTGGGACATTACTGTTAGAATGAAACTACGGCCACATTTCCACGGTTTAGTTGAAGTTAATTAGTGCAACATGGAGGAAATGTGTCAGAATAACTATAAAGTAATATATATCGAAGTAAAACGATGATGATGACATGAGTTTTGTTTGTTCACAGCCGGAGTTCACTTGCCTTCAAATAACGACAAGGCTGTTTCTGACGGAGTGGATCGTAACTCTGCAGTAATTGGAGGTAAATAATGCAAAAATGATCCGATAATAACACACAAAACATATTTACGCACCTTTATTCCACTTTATTGACAAAACACAACTCTTTTTATTTCTTCCCGATCCCGTTTGTTCACGGCGGTTGTCACTATTGTGTCTTCTCAGGGATCATCGCTGTGGTTATCTTCACCATCTTATGCTTCATGGTGTTTTTGGTGCGGCACCTTTTCCGCCACAAGGGGTCGTACCACACGAACGAGGCGAAGGGGGCGGAGTCCGCGGACTGCGCCGACGCCGCCATCATCGTCAGCGACCCGGCCTTCACAGAAACCATCGAGGAGAGCAAGAAAGAGTGGTTTATCTGAACACACACGGACGCTCAAACACACGGACTTTAGGAAGTGATGTAGTTTTTTTAAACATAGGAAGTAGAACCGAGTGGACCGGCTGTGGATTGGATGTTCTGAGAGGTTTATCTAAAGGTTTAATTATGGACGAAGCTAAAGTCCGTAACGAAAACACAGGACTGAGTCTGCTCTGCGGTGCCTGTGGGAAAGTTCGTTTTCTTTTTGTTTTTTTGTTTTTTGACAACGGATAAGATAAGACTTTCCTTCAGCTCATGCAAATAATGGCCTTGGGAGTATGAACGCTTACTCTTTGTGCTTAAACTTTACTTTTAGTATCTATTATTTTGATATGAGTTTGAATTTATTTTGAAAAGAAGCCCCTTTTATGCTCACTTTTCATTCAGAGATATTCCTGCCCTTCTTTTCTCTTCAAAAAGGCGTGTTTACAAAAAGGGCCTAACTATTGGGTCCACAGCGCTCCGCTAACGCTAATGCCGCCGGTGTCTTTTATGGTATTACTTAGCATCAAATCTTTGTTAAAAAGAGAAAAGTAGGACCTGCGTTAAGCGTGGCTTTGTAGCTTTAAATGCAAATAAACTAACGGTGTGTTCAGACTTTTGTTTGCGGTTCAGACGGATTTTGGTGATGTTCTTTTAGCGCAGTTTGTTTGGATAAATCTGAATTCTTTTGTTGTTGTTTGCAGTTATGAATGCTCTGTGGACTGTTTTTTTTATTTTTTATTTTTTATAGCAAACCAAACTAAATTGCTCATCCTCTATTTTGGTTCGAACTAAATGGAGCGGACTAAAAGTATGAACACACCTTTAATCCTTGTGTCTCTGGTGAACAGCAGCATTAACGCTTTTTCTTAACTTGGAAACTGCGCCTTCCAAGGTTGTATTAGATGTAAAGTAGCAGTAAATGCACAGAAACATCAGCAACGTGCGCATTCAACACTACAATTGTATTTATTCATGAAAATTAGCGTGTAATAAATGTGCTTGAGTCGCTGGTGGAGCATAAAGCCTGTTAATTTAACTTAAAAAGAGCATAAAAGGGGCTTGAATCATTTATAATTGCCTATGTTTTTTAATTTAATAAAGATTACTGTATTTATTTTTAGGAAACTTCAGACCAGAACTATGTATGGTTTATGGATTATTATTTTGATCAGAGAATGTAGCAGTTCTTCCAAAACCGGCACCACTTTACAATAAGGGCCTCATACAAGGTTTATAACTGGATTATGAATGTGTTTTTATTAGATGGTAAACAGTCTGTAAATCATTTATCACAGTTGAAAAAGAGAAATGCACCATTCATTAATTAGTTTGTGAGTTAAAAACTACTAAATTAGTCACTTTAGAGGCTTTGGAAATCATCACAGGATCAGTATGTTCAGTTTATTTGCTGCTACGTTGTTTACCATCAACAAATGTAGCAAGAATCCTAAGAGACAACAGCCTTACAGCCTTTAAAATGTCAAATGTAGTTTTAGCCATGTTTATGTTTACCGTCTTTGATGTGGAAGCACAGATGGTGTTATTTATTGTTCTGTACAAGTCCAACAGAACATCTAGTGACTTGTAGCTTGTAGCCTTTAGCTGCTGTCGCCTAAATACTCGCTAATGTTCTCCACCCACTCACTGACAGCACACACGTGGTCAGGCTGAACAGATCAAAGTGTGGGTTCAGTATTTGGCAACTGGTTATATTTTCTTTTTCAAATGTGTTATAAAAGTTTACTAATGTCACCAACTGTTTATCACCTATTAATATATTTAGAACTCATTTATTTATTTTATAATGAGTCCTTTTCTGTAAAGTGGCACCCTACAATTTATTTATTATTTAATTACATATTTTATTTTTATACTTATTAATTTGTATGTTGCTTAATTTATTTATTTATATATTTATTTCTCTATCCAGATAGTGATTTTTAATAGCCTTAAACTGAAACTGTCTTGCTTGTGTTAATAGTTTGCTTGCCTGTAAAAGAGATGTGTCCATTATTTTCATCAGAGCTTCATGCTTTGCACACGTTTCGTTAAAGCACATCTTCACACAACAGTCTCTTGATAATGAATGTTGACCCTGAACCCCAGCTTTTACAAAGTGACCAAGTCCTTGTAGTGCTCAAGAGCTTGCCGTTTGATTTTAGAAGCCTAAGTTTTAATATTTTAAGACGTGACAGTGCGTTTTGTTTTTGTTTTTCCTCTTAGTGCACGGCTCAACACGGATATGGATATGTCACTGTCGCGGGCAGGAGTTTTTTAAAACAAATAAATGAATGAAACATGATTGTTTCTCTAAGTGGCATGCATGTTTTATTTGGTATATATTTGGTATTTGTTTTACAGTAATATACTGTAACAACTCAACCTCTTCTTCAGGGAAAATATTGCTACAACGCGTTTGAGTCACGGGTGGACCTGCTATCAGCTGACAATCAAAAAAGAGACTGCAAAAATACCAGAGTTCTGGCTGCGCCGTACCGCATTTTAATTTGAAACTGAAAGTAAAACACCGGATACTGACAACAAACTTAACCCGATCCCCCTCTTCCCAAACAAAACTTTTCCCCCCAAACACAAACAACACAAAACAAGGAATAATTGTCCTTCTCGGTACCCCCCTTCAGTCACGGCGACCGACGTCACCCAAACCCATTATCCGTTTTCCGTTTAGTCAATGATGAAGTCGTAACTCCTGTTACTCACGGAGCCCGCATGCACCATCTCAGTCCGACCGGCAATGATCCACAGCTCCAAAATCCTCCGCGAATCCACGCCTCGTAAATCCCAAACGTAAGACTAAACGAAACAGTAATCCCACAGTTTAGAGGCTCCGCGGCTCCACACACATGGACAGAGATCCCGGCCGGCGTCCTCGTACCTGAGTCCTTGTTTTGCCCCCCGTGCACGCGTCACTTCCGCCTTTTTATGCCGGCTCCAAATTATAACATTTATAAACACACACATCCAATACGGTCCACAATCCTCTTAATTTGAAAAGATACTTTTATCCCTGCTGTATACTTATTTATGTTATGTGCCATTACATTACACACATACTTAACACCAAAACAGCAGTTTAAAGGCAGAACTATGTGGCCTTTACATCCCCCCCCCCCCAGCCAGCGGCTTATTGGGACCATAATAGGGCTTCATGTCTACCACATTTACAGTATCCACCCGTATCTTATCTGTCTGCCAACGAACGAGGTAATTTACAGGACCTAGCTTCTTCTCTATCCTGGCTGGCCCTGACCATCTGGGCGCAAGCTTGGCAGAGAACTTAGCTGAGGCTTTGGACAGCGGATGCGACCTAACCCAGACCAGATCACCAGCTACAAAGTGTACATCTCTGCGCCGTGCATTATAGTATCTGGCTTGTCTAGCTTTTGCCGATCCAACATGTCTTTCAACCTCTTTGCGCAACTGGGTGAATGTATGTAGTGTTTGATATGCAGGAGTGTTTGGGGACAGGGCTTTGTGAACTAGTCGTTCCATTGGTCCCTGCAGGTTCCGTCCTAAGGCTAACAAGGCAGGAGTTGTGCCTGTGGTTTCATGTACTGCCGAGTTAAGAGCCAGACGGAACTCCGGCAACCACTTGTCCCAGTCCTGATGATGATTTCCTACAAAGGAGGCAATCATTGTCTTTAAGGTACGGTTGACTCTCTCCGTCAGGTTGGTTTGGGGATGATAGGCAGTGGTGAGTTTATGAGTCACGCCCCAAGTTCCACACAGGTGGGACATCAGCTGACTTGTAAATTGGGGCCCCCGGTCAGACACCATGTATACAGGAACCCCCCAGCGCGTAAAGACGTCATCCTTTAAGATCTTACAAACTTTTGGCGTCTTGGCGTCCTTCAGAGCAAAGAGCTCAACCCACTTGCTGTAATAATCCACAACGACCATCAGCACAGAGTTCCGCATCCTACTGAGTGGAAACGGCCCCATGAAATCCACCCCAATCATCTCCCCAGGGGCTGTGACCTCTGTGGACTGAAGATGCCCGGCCGGCCTGACATTAGAGCTTTTGTACTGTTGACAGATATGGCATACACGGACATGACTCCAAACATCCTTGCGGACTGACGGCCACCAACCCACCTCAAGGATCTTTAGGAGGGTCTTCATCCTCCCGAGATGACCTCCGAAGGGACTATCGTGAAAGTATGCGAGGAACTGCGGCACCAGAGTAATAGGAACCACCAGTTGATAGTTGTAACCCCCGTACTTTGACGGGACTCCACGGTACCACACTCCCTGCTGGAGCTGGTAGTGGATGTGACCCGGCCTCGGTTGAGTAGTGGACTCTAGCTCCTGACAGGTTGGGTCTGCTTGTTGAGCCACAGCAATTTCCTGAAGAGAACTGGGGAGGTCTGACCAATAGGCCTTTGGGACTGCCAAGCATACCTTCCCTTCTGGCAGCTGGGGAGCACGCGACAGGGCATCTGGCACCACATTACAGCACCCTTTCTTATAGTGGACACGGAAGGAGAACCCTTGTAAACGCAGCGTCCACCGAGAAAGCCTTGAAGAGGTCTTGGGGCAATTAAAGGCCCAGGCTAAAGCACTGTGGTCCGTGTAAACGTCAAAATCTGTCCCTTCCAGGAAATGCTTCCACTTTTCAACGGCCCACACGACCGCTAGACATTCCTTTTCAGCTGTAGAGTAACGAAGTTCAGCCCCGCGAACAGCTCTGGACGCAAACGCAATCGGCCGCTCCTCACCGTCAATGATCTGCATTAGAACGGCCCCTAGGCCCACGTCACTGGCATCACAGTGCACCTGAAAACTGAGGTGGGGCCTTGGCTGGGCCAAAACTGGCGGTGACTGCAGCACACCTTTCAGCCGATCAAAAGCAGCTTGACACTCATTAGTCCATTCCCAAGGGACATCTTTCCTTTTCAGGTGGTTTAGAGGAGCTGATATGTCAGCTAACCTGGGGATGAACTTATGGTACCAGCCAACCAACCCCAAGAACCTCTGGAGTCCTTTCAGTTCCGAGGGTGGCGGATAATCTCTGATTGCTGAAATTTTTCCTGGATCCACCTCCACCCCTCTGCCAGAAACTAAATGACCAAGAAAGGTGAGCTGTGGTTGTAGCAGGCGACACTTCTTCACATTTAGGGTCAGGTTTGCCTGATGCAGCTTTCCAAACACAGCCTCCAAATCTCGTAGGTGTTGTTCTTGTGTCTTTGAGAAAACAATGATGTCGTCAATGTATACAAAGCAGATCTTCCCTCGTAGCTCCCCCAGGACGATCTCCATCAGACGCTGGAACGTAGCCCCAGCATTACGGAGTCCAAAAGGCATGACTTTGAACTGGAACAGGCCCAAATGTGTGATCATGGCTGTCTTGAGCTTGCTTCCTTCATCCATGGCCACCTGCCAATATCCGCTCCGCAGATCCAGTGAGCTAAAGTACTGTGCCCCTTGCAAGGACTCCAGTATCTCATGTATGAGGGGCATGGGATAAGCATCATGCTGTGTTTTTGCGTTGACCCCTCTATAGTCCACACAGAATCGTGGGGTTCCATCCTTCCTCGGTGTTAACACCACTGGCGACGCCCAGGGAGAGGTGGAAGGTTCTATAACCCCCGTACTGAGCATCTTCTGGATTTGCTCTTCGATGATCGCTTGTTTTTGGATCGACACCCTGTAAGCCCTTCTTCTCACTGGCCCTTCATCTGTTGTTAAAATCTTGTGCTGTATTACCCTGGTGGCACCAGTAGACTCAGTCCAAACACTAGGCCACTTCTGCAGCAATGGCCTAACCACTTCTAGCTGGGCTTCCAGGAGAGGGACTACAGGCGGCTTAGCCGTGGGTTCCTCCGACACAGGCACATAGAAATTAATGGAAGGCAAGGCATGACTCCATCGAAGTGTGGTCCGGGACTTGGAAAGAAACTTGTACTCCCTTCCTCCAGGCATAATGTACTTCCTCAAATGGGGTTTCAGTACGATCTGAGATATTGCCATGAAGTCGAGTCCCAACAACAAAGGCATACACAGGTGTCCATCGTCCAGCACATGTATCCCCAGGGTCCCATGAAAATCATGCAAGGTTAGGAACAGGGAGGCCTTCCCTATCGCTTTGTTTTCTTGCCCATTAGCCATGACAAATTTCGGAATCTCGGTTGGGCTCAGGACCTCTCCTTCCTTCTTCATTAGGTTCCACAACGAGTAACTCATCAGGGAGTAAGTACAGCCAGAATCGAGAACTGCATCACCTTTCGAACCCCTGATGCTTACGGGAACAACCAGGAGAGAGGGTTCACCAATGGCCGCAGCAATATCAGCCCCGGACCCACGACCAGATCCATGCTCAGTTTTTTGCTTGCTTTTTCGGCGGGTTGGTTTGCTGGACCCGGCTCCAATAGTCTTTGGTGTTGCTCCAATCTTTCTCTATCAAAGATCCAACCTTGACCAACTGTTCCACTGTAGCCACAATGCCACGTAACCCGCTAGCTAACCTGGGATTACAGGCACTGAGGATGCGTCTCACGATCTCCTCTTCCTCCATGTCCGGTCTCCACTTCAGGCAGAGTGCACGGTGATCATATGCAAAGTCTCTAAGGCACTGACTCGGCGTCTGGACATTAGAGCGCAGTTGCTCCTCAATCTCGGATTGATAATCTGTAGGCAAAAAGGCTTCAAGGAAGGCCTTCTTGAACCCTGCCCAATTTGTTATTTTATTACGAGCAGCCAACCACCAACTCCGTGCCGGCCCCTTCAACACTGCATTCAGGGTACCTAGTAGCTCAACGTCACTCAGCGGCCTAAGCGCCAGGAAGTTTTCACACTGCTCGATGAAGTCGGTGGTATCAGAAGAGCTTCTGGACTCCCCAAACTGAGGAAATTCCATTCTGATAGGCGGTCTGGCAGTAACGGCAGGTGTAAGAGGGAAGGTGACATCTCCCTCGGTTGGGTGCTGGCTGGCCGAAACGGGTACTGCAGGAGTAGAAAAACTGGTGGGCCTCCAGGTAAGCCGACTTCTGGTCAAAGTTCTCCTCAGCTCCTCTTTCCAGCACTGGTCTCTGCGCTGTAGACAGGAAGCCACGACCTGGTCAAACCGTAGCAGCGAGGCATCAATGTATTCTTTTGTCTCCTTGACCATGGCGTCCATTGCAGCCCTAAGGCCCTCCTCTCGATTGAGGGTACTATCCACTGCCTCTTGAAGTCGGTTTTGAAGGATATCGAGCCTCTGCTGCAGCGTCTGCACCTGTTCCAGCACTGACTCCGATTCCCCATCATCCCCCTCTTCAGCATGTGTAGATTCCTGCTCAGGTTGGTCTAAATACATAGTCTCCAATAAGCTAGTTAATTCTGAGACCACACTCTGATGCCTCCTGGTCACATGGCGGTAGGGATTGGAAGGGTTGTCCGTAACTGGAGACGGCTCCGACTGTTCTGATGCACCATCCTCATCCACTAGTGTCTGCTGGCCTGGAGTAGCCATCCTCTCCAGTGTGAGTGTAAATGTGTGAGTGTGCGCGAATGTATGTAAATGAATGAATAAACTAAAATCTTCTTCTCATTACTAAAGCGCAAAAACTGAATCTAGGACACCCCAATTGACTTTTAATTATTATCACTTTTCCGAACTTCAGTTTGTACCTTCTACTGTAGCACTACAAGTACAACTTTACAAATTATCAAAGTCGAAAACACCTAATGTAAATGACCCAACAACAAAAGCGCCCCTTCAGGTGCGTCAGCTGATTTAAAAATAACCAATCCGTGATCCCGTACGGGCCACCAATCTGTAACAACTCAACCTCTTCTTCAGGGAAAATATTGCTACAACGCGTTTGAGTCACGGGTGGACCTGCTATCAGCTGACAATCAAAAAAGAGACTGCAAAAATACCAGAGTTCTGGCTGCGCCGTACCGCATTTTAATTTGAAACTGAAAGTAAAACACCGGATACTGACAACAAACTTAACCCGATCCCCCTCTTCCCAAACAAAACTTTTCCCCCCAAACACAAACAACACAAAACAAGGAATAATTGTCCTTCTCGGTACCCCCCTTCAGTCACGGCGACCGACGTCACCCAAACCCATTATCCGTTTTCCGTTTAGTCAATGATGAAGTCGTAACTCCTGTTACTCACGGAGCCCGCATGCACCATCTCAGTCCGACCGGCAATGATCCACAGCTCCAAAATCCTCCGCGAATCCACGCCTCGTAAATCCCAAACGTAAGACTAAACGAAACAGTAATCCCACAGTTTAGAGGCTCCGCGGCTCCACACACATGGACAGAGATCCCGGCCGGCGTCCTCGTACCTGAGTCCTTGTTTTGCCCCCCGTGCACGCGTCACTTCCGCCTTTTTATGCCGGCTCCAAATTATAACATTTATAAACACACACATCCAATACGGTCCACAATCCTCTTAATTTGAAAAGATACTTTTATCCCTGCTGTATACTTATTTATGTTATGTGCCATTACATTACACACATACTTAACACCAAAACAGCAGTTTAAAGGCAGAACTATGTGGCCTTTACAATACAATTATAATATTTAAAGTTATACACAGGGATTTTAAGTTTGTACATTCCATTTAGTAGATTTTTGTTGTGGACAGACAGTAGCAGTGTTCAGCTGTATATGAACAATATTCCGTCACAAAAACCCAAATAACTCATAGCTTAGCCTTAGCCTTGGTGTTTAGGAAAAAAAACACATTACACTCCTGGAAACGCATTATAACAAATTAATTTTCTGAGAATTTTGTTAGGATTTATGTCATTTAAACTTTCACTATTGTTACAAAGATTAAAGTATGTCTTGAGTATGAGGTTTCAAAACACACACAAAAAGAAGGACACCATAATTGAGTAAAATGGTTAAAAGGCACAGAAAGTAACATCGTGAGGCACCATCCTTCACATCGACAGAGCTTCATTTTCTCCATGTTACTCCTTTTCTTTGGGTGTGCAGCTTTCAGCCAATAACAGCTCACAGAAACAAAACAAACTATAAACAGCAAGAATATGACTTCCACAAATATTAGAGCTGCAAGATAAAAGGAAAACATGCAATATCTATGTTTTATACTAAGTCTTAGATTTTGTTCTAAAAATTAAGATAAAAAATGAGGCATTAATTGATTTCACAATGATGAACAAAAATGGAAAATTAAATAGAACTTGAAGATAAATATTTAGATATGTAGCTGCTTTCAGTCGTCGGGCTTCACCGGGAGCTAACATCAGTTTCGTTGGGGAATATTACCTGCTTCTTGGTCGACGGCAGGTGCAGAGTTCTCTACAGCGTAACAATTGCGCCTGTGAGCTCGGTAGGTTTTTGGAGTCCAAAATATCTTCCCACACAGCTCACACGGTATCACCAGCTCTTTCGTGTGAAGGAGTTTGTGATCCCTGAAGGAAGACAGAAATTTGAAAGCCTCCCCACATTCATCACAGCTGTAGGGTCTGTCTTCAGTGTGAACCCGTTTGTGAACTTCAAGAAGGTACCATGAATCAGCAAAAGCCTTGCCACACTGGTCACAGCTGTAAGGTTTCTCTCCAGTGTGGGTGCGTTGGTGTCGTTTGAGGGCAGATCTCCGAAAAAAGCCCTTTCCACAGACGGTACAGGCGTGCGGTCTCTCTCCGGTGTGAGACCTCTCGTGTTGTTGGAGACATAATGAATAAGGAAAGGCCATGCCACAGTCTTTACAAACAAACTTTCTGTTGTGTATACGTTGTGTGTGTTGTGTAAGTTTTCTCGCGTGAGTAAATCCTTTTCCACACTGGTCACAGGTGAACGTTACACTGACCTTCTCTTTACCCACGTCTCCGAGGTGGATGCTCTCGTGTCTTTTGAGGTCAGATGATAGAATAAAACCCTTCCCGCAGTCTTTACAGAAGTATCGTTTTACTCCGGAGTGGATGTATTTGTGTCGTACAAGTGAACCTCTTTCTGGAAAAGTCTTCCCACATTCGTCGCAGCTGTACGGTTTCTCTCCAGTGTGGGTTCGTATGTGTCTCTTTAAGGAACCCAACTCTGAAAAAGCCTTGCCACATTTATCACAGCTGTATGGTTTCTCTCCAGTGTGGGTCCGTAAGTGTTTTTTAAAATATTCCAGCACCGAAAAAGCCTTATTACATTGATCACAGCTGTATGGTTTCTCTCCGGTGTGAGTGCGTATGTGTCTAGTCAGAGACTTTGAATCAGTAAAACCCTTCCCACACTGATCACACTTGTGTGGCCTGTCTCCAGTGTGGACTCTCTCGTGTTCTTTGAGGCAAGATAAATATAAAAAGTCCTTCCCACACTGTTTACAGCGGTGCAGTTTTGTTCCATCGTGCTCGTGTTGGTGTAATCTAAACTGGCTCTTGTGACTAAAGCACTGTCCACACTGGCCACAGGTGAGCATTGTTCTGGTGGAGTTCAGAGTCTGGAAAATGAAAAGACAAAAAAGAGTTAATATATTAGAGCACAGTGAACTCCAATCCATTTTTTGTTGTGAAACTGCTTTATTTTAGCTTTATTTTAAATTGAACCGGCTTCATCTCTGAGCTGCACAGTAAATGTTCCTGGAGTAATTTGTTTTTTTCTTTTGCTTAGACCAGGACAATATCTCAAGTTTTGAAGAGATAACAATAACACTGTATGTTTGGAGCTGTTTCCAGACCCAGCATCATTAAATGGAAAAGCAGTAAGTTTGTTGTTGTTTAATTAGTTTAAAAGTCTAGTGTCACTATTTATCCCGCACACACTACTTTTCTATTTAAACTAAGTCTGAAGCAAAATAGAAAAAGTAAATGAACAGACATTAAATACCTGAGACCTTGAGCTTTCATTTTGTTTGCAGGTTTTAACTGAACTAATGTTCTGATCCAAAGATATTTAGACAAATGTAAAAAGTAGGACAGTTTCCTCTGAAATATGAGTTTAGTCAATATCACCAAGACTCACCTGAAAACAGTTTAAACCCTTTTTACTAAATAGTTCCCTCCTGAATGTAATGCTTTATAAACAGAGTCCAGCTGGGCCCTTGAACATCCACGTGAGCCGTTCATTTAGCTTCACGAAATAAAACTGTCGTGTTCAGAGCAAAGTCAAGACCAAGACGATAATGGATAATAACCATAAAAAGGTAAAAGTGTTATTCTTGAGCACTAACCTCATCCGTGAACCAGAGCAGAATAAACACAGAGAGAAGCAGCAGCACGACCCTGGTCTTCTTCTGATTCACCGCAGAAAGTGTGGTTCCTAAAGACAGCGCCGCCTTCTGGACTGGAGGAGCACTGTCGCTGCACAATCACGTTTCACATGCAACTGTTACACGGCACAGCTAAATTTGGAGACAATAAACGTTTTTAGACAGAGGGCAGACTAGTTTCATAAATGTGAAAAATATTTATTTACCAGCAATTATCTCACATTTTTACTCAAGCTGAAATATTTACTACAGAAGTGACACAGTTCACAAAATCCTTAATTCCATTTTGTTTTTAGAGTCAGTTCAAATTGACTTTGTCTTCGTTAAGTGAACAAGGCTCTGAATTCATTTTGGGTGTCATTGTTTTCAAGTCACACTAAAGTCTCGAGTCTCAAGCCAAGTCCCAAGTCAAGGTTCACAAGTCCAAGCCCTTAGAACTGTGTGGAATATTAAGAAATAATGTAGTATTTAAATGAAAGTTAAAGTGTAATTTTAATCAAATTTTCCACAAAATGCACGGCTCCAGAATCTGCGTATGGTTTGTTCTTTAGTTATTCCGTTTCAAAACAAAATCTGAAAAACAAAATGAGACGGTTTTATTGATTTTCTGTGTTAAACAAAAATGTCCTTTATTCCCACCGCAGTCTATACTTCAAATCAGTGGTGTCAAACTCAAAGAGGTGACGGGCCACGAGAGTTAATAAGAACCCTTTCAGAGGCCGAAGATGGAGACATTTAGAAGCTTTTATTAAATTTTGAATGTGAGATTTCATCTTTATTTGAGTTTTACAAAAGTTATCTTTAATAATTTACTCCTTTAATGGAAAATGGTTTTAGTTTGGATTTGAACATGTTTTAGATGGATTTGAACAGGTTGTAGTTTGGATTTGAACAGATTTTATTTATCAAATGAATCTACAACATGTTCAAATCCAATTAAAACCTAGTAGTAGGATTATGTTAGTTCTGGTGGTGGTTTATTGGTCTGAATATGCATCAATACTTTATTATTACAACATAAGATCCGTGCATGTGTAGATGTTTACTGGTCGACGGCAGGTGTGTTATTACAGTGACGTTTGTGAGCTCGGTAGGTTTTTGGCGTCCAAAATACTTTCCCGCACACTTCACACGGAATCACTATCTCTTTAGTGTGAACGAGTCTGTGATCCCTGAGATAAGGCAAGGCTTTGAAATCCTTCCCACATTCGTCACAGCTGAAGCGTCTCTGTTCAGCGTGGATCCGTTTGTGTTTTTGAAGGTAACCTGAATACGAGAAAGTCTTGCCACACTGGTCACAGCTGTAAGGTTTCTCCTCATTGTGGATGCGCTGGTGTCGGTTGAGGTCAAACAGTCGAATAAATCCCTTCCCGCAGACGTCACAGGTGTGTGGTCTCTCTCCGGTGTGAATCCTCTCGTGTTCTTTGAGACACAGTGAATAAGGAAAAGCCACGCCACAGTCTTTACAAATCCATTTTTTCTTGTGTATGCGTTTGTGTCGTGTAAGTTTTCGTACGTTAGCGAATCCTTTTCCACACTGGTCACAGGTAGTAAGCGCTGTACTCACTTTGTCTCTTTTCATTTTCGTGTCTGAAGGCATCGGATTTCTGTTTGTGTCGTACGACGTCGGCTGAAACGGTGAAAGCCTTCCCACACTGGCCACAGCTGTATGTTTCTCCCCAGTGTCAGGCAAGAGGAGGAGGGTCGGGAGGAGGTCGGACTCTGGGGAATGAAAGAGACAAAAAGGAGATAGTATCAAGACTGTGTTATTACCAGTCTCAATTCAGCTTGACTGCAATAACAACAGCTTTTTTCTAAATCAAATGGGCTCCTAAGTATTATTTTGAAGCCTTTCCCTCAAGTTTTAAAGATATTTATGATATTTTTTGTGGGACTGAGACCATCATCCAAAGAGATTTCTCAAATGTTGTCCTGGTTATAGTTTAGACACTGCCTGAGACATTTGTTCTTTATTATAACATCATTATTCATTGTTGAGGTGTAAGGTGTGCTCAACTATTGGTTAAAGAAAATGTGCATCCCTTAAGTCTTCATATTAAATTCTATTCCCGCGTTTCTGTGTCCCATTAGAAACACTGGGAAAACCATAACAATAATGGACTCATAACATAATAACATTAATTAATAGTTTATGAGCTACTTTCACGTAAAAACACATTTACTGTTTTGTTTTATTGTATGTTATTGTTGTCTCTACATGTTCAGCAGCTGTTTGTTAAAAACACAGTGACATTAGGCAAATCCTTTATTATTTCCTAGTTATTCTTATTACAAGTCATAATGAGACGCATTACAGCGGTTTGTGTAAGAGTTAAACTGTGCAGTAGACGTCGGTTTGGTCCAGGACTGATGCTTTTACTTACTTTTACTTTTATTGTACATCTATATCTCTCTGGAGCATGTTTTTGTTTCCAAACTGGAGCATGTTAGCGGTTCATTTTGATACAAAACACGAAAAGCTCGAGTCAAAACATGATCAAGACGCACTTTGAATCAAACATAAATATTACAGAACCACATAAAAGGTTTCAAAAAGCCTTCTGCAGAATCACAGCTTTTTCACAGAGAACTAACCTGATCAACTGTGAAGTGTGAATGTAGAGCAGAGTATATAAATTAAAAACCAGCTGCGTCTTCCTCCAGATTCACTGCAGTGGTCCCTGAAGACAGCGCCCCCTTCTGGACTGGAGGAGAACTGCTTTATCCACAACATGAATAAACACATGAAGGTGGGAGTTGATTTAAATAAGTATTTTGTAAGATTTAGCAAATTCTTAAAAATTAAGATACTCAGAAAAAGTCATAAAATATAATAAAAATATTTAGAGTCTTCAAAAATAATACATCTTCTTCTTCTTCTTCTGAACTGGAGGAGCACCGCGTCCTCCACACCATGAATGAACATTTGAAGGTGGGAGTTGACTTAATGGAGCCACAATCAATCAATCAATCAATCAACTATAACAAGCCGAGAAAACACCAACCTCCACAAATTAATTATTTCAACCAAGGAAGTAAGTAGAGGAACTAATTTGAGAACACACCCCATTTTGCATTTAACTAAAAACATTAACATATGTAATGGACAGACAGGGTAAAGGATTATTTATTTATTATAATATAATAATATTATTATTTATTTTTAACAAACAGGCCTAATGTGATGGTGGCTTTTTGTGACAGAGATGGCAGCAGTCGTCAAACAGAACTCGACATCTCATTTATCTGTTCTCTCAAATCAAGACAAAACTATTGGTCAAACAGTGCATGCCTCAGAGTAATGCAGTATTACATTATTATTACAACAAAATCAGTTTATATGTGGAGATTTTCATTGGTTGACAGCAGGCTTAGACTTATCTACAGCGTGAGACTTGTACCAGTGAGATCGAAAGCTATTCCGTGTCCAAAATATCTTCCCACACACATCACACGGTATCACCAGCTCTTTAGTGTGAACGAGTTGGTGATCAGTGAAAGCAAACAAACTTTTGAAAGACTTCCCACATTCATCACAGCTGTAAAGTTTCCCTTCAGTGTGGGTGAGTTTATGTCTTTGAAGGTAACCTGTATCTGCAAAAGTCCTGCCACACTGGTCACAGCCGTACGGTCTCTCTCCAGTGTGGCTGCGCTGGTGTCGCTTCAGGTCGAACTGTCGAATATAGCTCTTCCCGCAGACGGTGCAGGTGTGTGGTCTCTCTCCGCTGTGAACCCTCTCGTGTTGTTTGAGATAACTTGAAAAAGGAAAGGCCATGCCACAGTCTTTACAAATTAATGTCTTGTCGTGCCAGCGTTTGTGTCGTTTAAGTTTGTCTTCATTAGCGAACCCCTTTCCACACCGGTCACAGGTGAACATCACACGGCGCTTGTCTTTTTTCATCTTCCTGTTCAAAGGTACATTTCTGCAGACAACTTTGTGTTTTTCGAGGCTGTCTGAATCTCCAAAAGCCTCCTCACATTCGTCGCAGCTGTATGTTTCCTTTTTAGAGTGAATAAGTTTATGTTTCCAGAGATGTCCGGGCGATGCAAAAGTCTTCCCACACTGATCACACGTGTACGGTTTCTCTCCAGTGTGGGTGAATTTGTGCTTTTGGAGGTATCCTAAATGTGAAAACGTCTTCCCACACTGGTCACAGCTGCATGGTTTCTCTCCAGTGTGGGTGAGCTGGTGTCGTCTCAGGTCGAACGGACGAATAAAGCCCTTTCCGCAGACGGTGCAGGTGTGTGGTCTTTCTTCAGAGTGGATTCTCTGGTGTTCTTTGAGAAAACTTAAAAAAGGAAAGGCTCTGCCACAGTCTTTACAGCTGAATCTTTTGTTATGTAAGCGCTTGTGTTGTTCCAGTTTTTGTACATTAGCAAACCCCTTTCCACACTGGTCACAGGTGGACGTGATACGGTCCTCGTCTTTTTCCATCTCACTTTTCAAAGACGTACTTGTGCAGACGGGTTTGTGCTCTTCAAGGCCGTCTGAACCCGCAAAAGCCTCCCCACAGTCATCGCAGCTGTATGGTTTCACTTTAGTGTGAGTAAGTTTATGTTTACGGAGGTTTCCTGAGTCTGCGAACGTCTTCTCACACTGATCACACGTGTACGGTTTTTCTCCAGTGTGGGTGCGTCGGTGTTGTTTAAGGTCACATGCTCTAAAAAAACCCTTCGCACAATCTCTGCAGAAGTATCGTTTTTGGACGCATTTGTGTTCTTCAAGGAACTTTTAGTCGCAAAGCTTTCTCACACTTCTCACAGTTGTATTGTTTCTCTAAAGTGTGGGTGCGTATGTGTGCTTTAAGTGACTTTAAATCATAGAAACCCTTCCCACACTGATCACACTTGTGCAGTTGCTCCTCAGTGTGGACTTTCTCGTGTTTTTTGAGAAAACCTAAATGTATAAAGTCCTTCCCACATTGTTTACAGCAGAACAGCTTTTTCTTTACATTGTGCTTCTGTTTATGTAATCTAAGCTGGCTCTTGAGAGTAAATCCCTGTCCACACTGGCCACAGGTGAGCATTGTTCGGGTGGAGGCTGGAGTCTGGGGAATAAAAAAAAACATAAAAAAGAAGTTAACACATTTGTGCTCAGTGTTTTCGTTACTTTGACAAGACCCTGGTGGCCAAATATAGTCTAATTTGTCTTACAGTATTGTCAAAATAACCAAAAATAGTTTATAATCTCAGAACTTTGCTCTGTTTATAGCTCTATGCAGACTCTGAAGAAGCCGAGTGCAACGTTAAAAAGAACTTTCTACTTTCTTGACACCAGTCTGTTTATTAATTTCTGTCCAAACGAACTCAGAGCCAACAACAATAATATAATATAATATAATATAATATAATATAATATAATATAATATAATATAATATAATATAATATAATATAATAAACTGAATGCTGTGAACCAGGCAGGCACAATGTAATTAAAGGATCATTATTCATAGCCTTCTTTTGACAGGATGAACAGTTGTAGGGTCTGAGTTTAAAATATATAAATAGAAAATAAGTAATCTAGATAAAGCCTTAAAACGCAGTGTTGCATTTTCCTTTATGTTGAAATAGTCTTCACTGGGGATTGTTTGTTTATTTGATGTTTTATGAGGCTATGTGACACTATATGGAAATATGAACAACTCTTTCTCAGTCAACACAAATGAGAAAAGTGGTTTTCTGTTTAAATAGAGCTGCGCATGGATCTAGAGGCAAACACAACAGATTGAGCAAAATAAATCTGGCAGCTCCACCTAGACACTCATACTTGATTATTATGTTTATTATTTAAACTCATGCTCATAATTACTCTCCAAAATCTTGTGTACAGACCTATACTTTGCAGATTATTTACGCTCGGATCAAACATAAGTATAATATTCTCAAACAGGTTTCTCAGAAGGTTTGTAAAAAGCCTTCAGCAGTTAGTTTTTCTAGAGAGAACTAACCTGATGAGTCGAGTGAGTAAAGACATCAACAGAGCAGTGTTGTTTTCGTCCGGATTCACTGCTGGAAACTAAACCTAAAACCAGTGACACCGCCCCCTGCTGGACTGGAGGGGCACTGGTCCTGCTGCCTTTGCCTTTTGATGTTTTATAAAAACTATTCACAGTTGTAGCAAACCTTTGTAAAAAGAAAGAATTAGGTGATAAAGTTAAATTGTTTCGGGGCACCACCTCAAAGATGAAATAAATAATAAAGCCTAATATGAATTTGAACGTGAGTTCTTAAGCCAGACAGTGATCCGTATATGAAGTGAAACAACCACAAACTTAAGCATAAATTTGTGAGAAATGATGATGTTTATTGACCAGAATTAACAAACAGACGGCATTTGAATATGCAGATTGAATCAACAATAAATAACAGGAGTATATTCATGGATTGAAACAATAAACCTTTCTCATTGAAAGTGGAATATGATTTTACGGGAATAAATCAAAAATTGATGCAGTTAATGTATTTAGAAAAATAGTCTAAGAGTTAAACTAAATTTGAGTTAAGTTTAATCTTTATGCCAACTCTGTCTCAAGTAACCGTGTAGATCTTACTGGAAGAGCCAAGGCTGGAGGTCAGAGGTCAGAGGCCTGGAGCCAACAGGAATGTGGTGGCACCAACGGGTCCAAACTTCTCGGTACTGCCGATGATGGTTCAGAGTTGGGTCCCAACGCTAACTGACTATAGTGGTCCTCTGTGGATGGCTCTTGGGGTTCTCTCTCCCTAGAGCTGAGCCGCTGCTCGCTGAGGTCAGAGGTCAGGAGCATCTCCGGTCTGTGAGACTAGCTGCTGATATCTGTGCCTTTATGGCCAGCTGAGTCACAGTTAAACCAGAGTCCAGCATAAAGAAAGTTAGGTCTCAGATGGAAAATGCCAATTGGAAAAACATTCAGAGTTCTTGGTAGACTTTTAAGCAAAACAGTTTCTGTATCAGCGATTGAACCAAAAATCGATTAAAAACACGTCCTTCGGACGGGCAGGACTTAAGTGGGCTACACTGAAGAAAAATACTCTCAATAGTAAAAATAACTAATTAAACAAAAACAAGTGTTTTGGTTGTTGCTCTGAAAAATTGAAGACAAAGAGACGAACAAAATCTACTGAACAACTGGACTGAACAAAACGAACACAAACAACATGAGGTGAAAAGAACTAAACTGAACTAAACTGAACTAAACTGAACTAAGACAAACACTGGACGGAACTGAACAGAAGATACTGAAAAGAACTGAGCCAACACCCTCTAAACTATTTTATCTTTATGGAATTTAGAGAGGCGTGTCTATGCAATGGTTTATTGGTCCAACTAGGAGAGAGTTCAAGATGATCTCATGCTAAGGCTTCATATTACCACCTTCAAATATTGTGGAACAATTAACACTAATTTTTTTTACCCAAATGTATCAACAACATATGGTTCCAATAACACAATTCACTCAAACATAAAACAATGTTTCTATGGTCAATGATCATAGTCCTTTAGAATGTACATATGTATTCACAGTTAAAGCAACATTTCTTTAGGATGTATGTGTATATTCATATTGACGACATAAACAGGAGAAATAAAGGTAAGGCTTATCACCTTTATCAAGTCTTTAGTTCAAAAAGTCTTCATTCATTAATGAGCAACTTTTAAGTCTGTTAAAGTTGATCCTTCAATGTTTATTCAAGTTTGTTCTTTTGGAAAGGGATGCAGGGATGAGGCTCATAGTTTATAGTGGTACCATCCATGCTAAGCACAGATCATGTCTTTCGTCAGGAAAGGTCCTTCAAAGTTGTAAATCTGTCGGGTTAAAGTC
>CM072164.1:2161522-2394705 GCA_036850595.1 Rhyacichthys aspro | reverse complement strand
GTAATTATTCTGTCTGAAACCTGAATTCAAACTAAAATATTTGGAGATTGTTAATGAAAGAGTTATTGCAGAGTCATCACAAATGTATCACTGATTATTAAAAATTAAATTAAATTAAATTAATTACTTTTGACTTCAGTTCATTTCAGAGAATGTACTTTTTTTACTTTTCTTTGAGTTAACAAGTTGATTCATTCTATTTTTACCGTCGTTTTTAACACAAGTATCTGTACTTTGACTTAAGGACAGAATGTGAATACTGCTGCCTCTAACTACTTCAAAAGGGTTTGTTTGAAAGAGTAGACCTTGATATTTACTACATGTTGGCGTTGAAAGGCAGACTTGTATGATTCCTTCTCCACATTCAGGCATATAACATTTTCCAGTTGTCTTTTCAAGTTTTCACACGATCCAAAGAATCTAAGTTGGATGGGAGTGATTGTGAAACTCTCGTATCTTCGTTGGTCCAGCCCAGTTCTGTTCCGGGAAAGTACCTCTGCAGGTGAAGAGAGAGCTCCACATCTGCTCAGATCATCAGACAAAGGTGTAAAGTTTCCTCCACACCCACAGCCTCCATCTGGAGAGCATTAGCGTCCGTGCGGCCCACAGGAAGTCGGCCATCATTTCAGTTTGACAGGTACATGGACCGTCAGCTGCTGCTCGGTTCAGACCTCACTGAACTAACACAGAACATCCTCCTGGAGCTGATCGTCTGGAGGAGACACTTTGAACAAAACGAGTCACTGTCAGAGCATCTTCTCAGGACACTTTCACAAAGAGCAGGACACTCAGAAGATTTTAACAGATGATAAATTATTAATCAGTTTGGAGCCTCTGCTACTGTGTATTTTGACACAAACATTTACATTATTGTGGGCAACGGAGATGAGCCGCTCAAAACACAAGTATTGACTCGTTAGCTTAGTCACAATCACCTGCATTCACACGTACTCTCATCTCGTTAAAATATCGTCGTATTCCTGTCATTTTAGAAACAAAATAATGTCATTGTGCATCGTTTTCACTGAGACTGACACAACTATTCTGCAGTAAATGGAACTAGAGTATTTATCTCACATACTTCTGATGCTACAACAACAGAATAAAATAATTGAATAAAGATTTAACCTCATAAAGAAAGATGCATTGGATCAGGTTTTCCTAAGTTGCTCTGTAGTTTCTGGACATTTAATTTAATATAATGTTTCTGCAGTTTCTTTCTGCAGACTACAATCCTGAAAAAGTGTTTCCTGTGGAAGTCTATTGTTGTACGGTCTTAAAAAGAGAATTTTAAATTGCCTCTGCCTCCGAGCCTTCTCTTATCAGAATTATGAGACTGATTTAAACTGAAATATAAAGACTTTTCACAGTAGCCTACACACAACACATAGCAGCATCAGACAGTGACAGCTCCTTTCCACAGATTAAAGTGAAAAGAGGCAGATATGATGAATAATAACTGAGTAAATGTTATCTCTTTATTCCTGTCTGATGTGAAGAGAAGTGAAGAAGTGCCTTTGAGCCAGTGTCAAGTGTCAGAGAGAATTTAAGAAACAGTTTGATCCAGACAAAGCTCAGTTAGTGTCAGAAGAGTGACAGACTGACGCTGCTTTGAATTACCCCAATTTAAGTGTTGTTTGTGAGAATACACAGGAATAAAGATCGTCCTCTGAGCCGTAGGTAACACCAGAGCAGGCTTCAGTCGTGTTTTTTTCTGACAGATGCAGGATTAAAGTGTTGAAGTTAAGGTCTGACATGTTCAAATGAGTCCTTTTCTAATGCTTCTCTGATCCTACAGCTTTGACAGACAATTACAATGACAAAAAGGTACAAAATGCATTAGGAATATTATTTTACTTCTTGTGTAGAGGATGTGGAGTTGTTATGTTGTTACTCAAAGCTGCCGTGATGCTTCTGTGACGTATTTTGGAACCACTGACTGTTTACAAACTCATTTTCCTCTATTTTCTAAATGTTAAATGCAACAGTGACAAATTAAAATGCTAAAAAACATACTTTTGTGTCATCTGACCTTCACATTAACATCTTTCCACTCTTCTTAAAAGCATGTCTCTGTCTCATCTTTAATGAAATCAGATGGAATGAGTCACAGGGATGTGTCAGCAGTCACTCCCATCATGCACCGGGGCTGAGGCTGGAGCTGAGGCTGGGTGAGGTCACTGTTGACACCGTGTGAGGTGTGGGGGATGGGTTAGAATAAAGTCATGTGATGAATCCAATAGAAAGACGTGCACAGGTGAGGGCAGCATAAATACAGCTCATGAGATGTTTTTATTATCTTTAGGCATTAATATGTATAAAGCAGGACATAGTATTACTGTTATAACTGGTACAGGTCTAATAAACCCAAATAGTTTATTGTAAAACCAATAATTTGTGAAAAAACAGTCTTTCTGATCCATCTACTGTTTATTCTAAGGGATTGTAACAGATGAGAACCTCTATTCAGGAACAGAAAACCTTGGACAATCACATGCTCCAAAAAGGAGTGCTCCCATTGGTCGACACTTGTCACATGACGTTCCAGGAAGTTTAATAGCTGCAGATAAAGTGTATTTTCAGCTGAATATGTCTTTTAACAGAGAAACAGCTGAAAAAAGAAAAGCATCAACAGAGAAAAGGGAGACAACGTAAAACACAGATAAATACTGTCAATTCAATCACGTAATGTTTAACGAGGAGGAGATAATTGTCGTTCTAGAGCAAGATTTTTAATTAAATATTAAATGATTGCCGTTTTCATTCAATCCCAAGAATAGACTTTTCTGTTTTGTACTGTTTCTCTGTAAAAAGACTCATTCAACGGTGAAAATACACTTTCTCTGTTTTGTCAGCAGCCATTACTTCCTTATTGACATCAGTGTCGACCAATGGGAGCGCTCCTTTTTCCTGAAGCGAGCTGTGATTGGACAGAGCTCTCGTTCAGGACTGAAAATAAAGTCTGTTTTTTTTCACAGATGATTCCTATTACAATTTAATGTTGTGTGACTAAAGCGTTCTTTTCCTCACATCCATACTCCCCATTCAAGTGAAATGTGATTCATAGTGTTTTATTTTGGAGAGTGCAGTAGTTTTCTGTGGCAGCTGGTACGATGTTATTCAAGACACGGAGAACATTCCTCTTTGGGAAATTGAGTTTCCGACTGAAAGCTGAAAGTGGCCTGTGTGAGAATAAGGTCAGGACGGAGTAGGGCAGAAGGCTCTCTCCAGATGGTGCTGCAGGCCTCGGTCATGTGACTTCCTCGTGTCCAGAACCAAACAAATGAGGTCAGCCTCCAGGTTTGGGCTGGAGCAGCAGACAGTGTTATACACCTACAGACCAGTGTTTAACACTAACAGCAGCCCACACTGAAATAAAACCATAGAACATCTTCATAGATCTCTCTCTTCTGTGAATATTAATAAAAACAAGATTCAAGGAGCTCATGTGTTCAGTTAAAAACAAAATAATGCAGCTACACTTCAAACACAGGAGAGTTAGTCCAGTCTAGACCAGGTCCAGACTCATGGAGACAGAGTTAGTCCAGTCTAGACCAGGTCCACACTCATGGAGGTAGAGTTAGTCCAGTCTTAGACCAGGTCCAGAATCATATAGACAGAGTTAGTCCAGTCTTAGACCAGGTCCAGACTCATGGAGGCAGAGTTAGTCCAGTCTTAGACCAGGTCCAGACTCATGGAGGTAGAGTTAGTCCAGTCTTAGACCAGGTCCAGACTCATGGAGACAGAGTTAGTCCAGTCTTAGACCAGGTCCAGACTCATGGAGGTCAGTGTTTGGTGAAAAAGGCAGTAGGAGCGATATTTTTAAAAGGATATAAAATTATTAATGTTTTTATTAAATCCCGAGAACAGACAGATTTTATTTGTGGTCTGGTCTTGGTTGGTCTTGACAAATGAGACAAGACCAAGTAAAAATTAGTTTGAGTCACGCCCATGACAAGACTGAGATCTTTATTAAATTATGTCTCCAGACTGTTCTCGAGCCTCTTCACGCTGCTGCAGCCGGTTTATTCACAGCTTTATGAAAATACAGAAATGTCATATAATTTAGAGACTCGCTGTTTACTTTTTAATGCGATGTAAACAAAAAATGCTATGATTTAATTCAAAACACAAGAGCCATATGACAGTGAGTCTATTAATAACAGAAACATGATATACGTTAGCTTTGTCTTTTAAGTACAACATTTAGCCTTTCTATTTTATGTTTTTTCTTTCACCTCAGGTTTTTGTAGTAGGATTATTCAGGATTATCAATCATCCAATCAACAGACTGCAGTGTTTAGCTCCACCTTTGAGAAAGTGGATAAGAGTCTAGAGTATTCTATAGGATGCTTTTTAGCTCCACTTCATATAAAAACCCTCAGCGCTGTGACTGGTCTGAGTTAAGTGATAGAACTAATCACCAGTCGATCAGTCTCTGTCTCAAATCTATAAAACATAACACAGAAACAGTATAAATGAATGAGTTATACAATAAAAGGTGTTTCTGTGAATGTGCAGATGAACAAATGCGACTAGTTTCCGTTCAGTTCCGCTCTAGTTATCTCAGAGATCAACTAAAGCATAATGACATCACTTCCTGTATTTGTCCGTGCAGCGTCATGTGACTCATTACATCATCCTCAGACGAAGAGTTATCAGTTCAGACATCACCTGAACTGGACAGGCCTTATTGATCTCACTCAGAGGAAATGAAGCTTGTGTAACAGAGACAGAGCAGCTTTCAGAGTGACCCACTGATTTATTACACGATGGGAGCGTTGGCCACTAGGGAGCGCTACTGTGTGCTGCTAAAGCCACTGCTGTGACACAGGATAAGAGCTAATGAGATCATTTCAGCTTGTGATTGAATAAACACAACAATTAGCCGCTAGTCAATAATATTAGCTTCACAATGACTTCCCACGTAATGTTTATGGAGTAACTAATAAAGCAGGGAAAGCTCTATTGTACATTTGGGTAAGACACTCAAAAGTACATTTTAATGAAGAAACAAAAACTCCAAATGACACTTATTCAGTATTGACTCATAACTTTACAAAGAAATATTGGAATACTGAAGTGAAATGGAAAAATTGATGCATATCTTTTGGCCTGTTGCTGTTTTTAAGTTAAAATGGTTCGAAGGTAGGAAGCCATACAGTTACTTAATACTATCTGTATCAGTCTTTCTAATTTCCTCCTTCCTTCTCAGGTTCTGTTGGTGTGAATAGTTAAGCATGTGTTCACCTGAAAGAGTCACATGACCCTTCACCTGTCCAGTGTCCAAACAGCTGCAGACTTTGTCCTGTCAAACACAGCCTTATCTCAGGTAGAAAAATGACTCAATAATGAACCTATAAACCGACAGGGTTCTCTCACGTCCTGAAGTGTTTTAGAAATGGATTTAAGGTTTAAGCTCCTTGTGTTTTTGTTCACGGTGGGTTCTGGGCAGAAACCTGACGTCCCCAAGGATCTGAGGAGACGAAGGAGGGAAAACACCACAGACTCTTCTGTTATGATTTATGTTTGTTTTTCTTTTTTATGTTCTTTCTCTGACTCTCATTTTCTCTGTTCCATTTCCTTATTGACATTGGCGTTAACCAAATATCATTGGATAAAACTGCATTTT
Source organism: Rhyacichthys aspro (assembly GCA_036850595.1). Taxonomy (NCBI): domain Eukaryota; kingdom Metazoa; phylum Chordata; class Actinopteri; order Gobiiformes; family Rhyacichthyidae; genus Rhyacichthys; species Rhyacichthys aspro. Next base: position 2,389,073 of record CM072164.1, on the reverse strand, counting down.
CAATCACTGTTACGCAATATTACATTCATTTTAATACATTTTACCAAAATAATGCACTGAATTGGTTAAATTGTGTATTAGCTTCATCATCGACCTGTAAAAATCAAGTTCCAACCTGTTTTTTGTAGTAATTCAGTGCATTTACTACAGTTATAGTCGTAGCCATTTGACATTATTTCACTGTAAATATTTCAGCGTGCTATATTCTAAATAAAATAAGCTCTTAAAAATAGTGAGAACCCTATGCTTTTGTATAAATTATGTGAATATTTCTGAAGCAGCAGACTAGAGTAATATCTGTCTGTAGTTTTAACGTCTTCAGATTCTTTTTCTACAGTAAATATTAATGCAGAATGTGACAGAGAAAGCTCAGATGAACTCAGCAGGAGCTCTCTTTATCAGCTCCTGTGTGATCGTCTTGACACAAATTCCATTGTTCAGATCTGGGTCATTGTGCCCCTCTTTGTGGAATATCATTTAGAAATATTTAATATGAACCTGTATTTCATCTGCAAAACTAACCCAGTCTTTAGAGGGTTTCATACACTATGTTTTCCTCACTTTATTCATCGTAAAGCATAAAATTTGTAAGATACATGTTTGAAAATATAAGCATTCTTCTTTTTTTGTGAAGAGCAAGGATTATGCAAAAACTAGCTCTGATTTCCAGGTTAAAGGCTGTGGGAAAAGAAACACTGTCCTGATCAGACCACAATATATTTTAAATGAAAGTGCTTTATCACATATGGTAACGGTCTGACTGTGTGTGTGCTGTCAGTGAGTGTGTAGAGAACATCAGGGAGTGGCCAATATTCAGCTGCTCTATTCATACGAGCATTTAGGCGACGCAGCTAAAGGCTACGAGCTACTAGTCGCTGGAGGATTAGGACTATGTTTATGTTAGACTTGTACAGAACGACAGATAACACCACACGGAGGAGTTAAATACAGACGGGTTTAGGACCTGTGCTTCCTCATCAAAGACTGTTATCTGCCTAAAGACGTTAGCATGAAGAAGGCTAACTGCATTAAGTTCAAACTCATGTTGCCATTTTTGATTTTTCACAATAAATTAACATTACTTATTGTGAAACATATCAAAATTAAATAACAGTAGCAGGTAATTAGTAAATGCCATGGTTTATTTTTTTTAATTAACACTTTGCATTTGTCCATTTACTGAATAAACTTTTTTCTATCGATGCTGTACACGAACCACAAAATTGGATCCAATAGTTGGCTTAGTGAAAAACAATAAGAGGACTTTCAACATTAAAAAGTCTTCAAAATCACTCCACACTCAACAAATACAATAGCAACACAAAATGAGCTGTAATAATAAAGTGGATTTGGATTTGATTACAGGGTTGGGGTTTAGGGAGTGGTTCTGGACACAATTATTCAACTCTTCCATTTTCATTTCACTCTTCAACAATGCTACCATATTAATCACATACATTTCTGCTAAATTAAAGCTGATTAATTTGGATCGTCAACATGGCATTGATCCAACAACATCGTCAGATCAGGGTTTAACTACCTTTGTCCTGTCTCTTTAAATCAGGTAAGACCCCAACCTCACAGATGACAAAGAAAAGTGCTGAGAAAGGACTAAAGAGGCATTAGCCCCAGGGTCCAACTCCTCAAAGACAACAGTTTATTGGCTTTTAGTCCCAGAGGATTCACAAAAGAAATACAAATGAAGTTACCATAGAAAGGAAAAGGCATTGTAGACCCAATATTCATTTCAATACCAAATTAGCATCGTATAAGAGCCTCCATTTCCCTTTTTCTGCAGGACACTGAGGGGTTGATGTGATGTAGAGGTCCCTCAAATAGATCCTGCCAGTGTGAGATTCAATGAAGGCTTATTTAATGGTTCAAACCAGTCAGAAAATCAATGTTTTAGCAAAATGTCTGCACGAGTGTGGTGTAAGGAAACAGAGGTGATTATAATGTGGTGTATTTGTATTCAGGGTTCATTCATCAAAGCTGTCAAGTGTAGAGAACTCACTTCACGCAGCGCTTCAGGTGAGAATTATTATTACTCACTTCATATGTTTATAATTATATACTTTAGAGCAGTTTCAAATATGTAAGAATAAATATAAGGTTTGTGTGCTTGGCGGCTAGGATAAAGATTAAAATGCAGTTAGTTTGAAGCTCCACCACCTCATTTTCTTTTTTTGTCTCTGTCTCAGACTCTCCTCCAAAATCAGTCTAGAGACCTCTCCTGCTTCTCTTTTATTAAAAAATAAAACCAGACCAGTTTTTCCTCCAAAATACTAATCCATTTGACCAAACTGAAGTTTAGAGTTTAGCGTTAGCTTAGCTGTGACTTCAGCGTCAGGACGACAATTATCTCCTCCTCGTTAAACATTACGTGATTGAATTGACAGTATTTATCTGTGTTTTACATTGCCTCCCTTTTCTCTGTTGATGCTTTTCTTTTTTCAGCTGTTTCTCTGTTAAAAGACATATTCAGCTGAAAATACACTTTATCTGCAGCTATTAAACTTCCTGGAACGTCATGTGACAAGTGTCGACCAATGGGAGCGCTCCTTTTTGGAGCATGTGATTGTCCAAGGTTTTCTGTTCCTGAATAGAGGTTCTCATCTATTACAATCCCTTAGAATAAACACTAGATGGATCAGAAAGACTGATTTTACAATAAAATATTTGGGTTTAAACCTTTTTCCATCTAGAAGAAAAACTTCAGGTACAGTCTGTTTAAATTCTTGGCCGTGTTGTCTATTCCACCAGTGGCCTATTATTAATGTTATGTATTTAAAAAGAAAAAAATATGGCCACAGTATACAGCACGAGTCCTGACTTCATGTTTTTCCCAGAGAGCTGTTTTCTGGTCTGGAATAAGATATAAAATATTATATATTGAAATGGAAACTGAATCCCTATCCCTCTGTCTCCTTAAGAAAAGCAATAAAGGATAAACTGTTTTGGCTTTTACTGTATTTTTCTTTTGTTAGTTCATCATATTTTACCGAAAAGACCTTTCAACAATCTATACGCCACTATTTTTTCAGACCATCTTGTCCTGTCATTGTCTGTAAATATGTAGATAGCCTGAATCTCGATGTGTATTTTTGGTTTAATGAATGTTTTATCTTTAATAATATGTGTAATCAAGCCCCCGCCGGACTAATCCTGATGGGTCTAATGTCACCCTGCTCGTCCCGGGGCAGTGATCTCCGCGAAGGGCACATAGTAATCAGCAGCACCTGGTGTGTCCCGCACCGTCTGCACCGTCTGCAACCTGATCATTGGCAGGTACAAGAATAGCTTGTCGGGAATGTGAAGGCAACTCCCCTGACCTGCAGTGAACTACGGCCGGACTTACGGGTCCCTGCTGAGGACAAAAACACCTCAGTGGACGGACCGAGGGCATGTGCAGTTGTAGCTTTAAATGCTTGTCAATATTAGCAATACTTATCCAGGGGTTATGTTATTTAAACAGGCCTACTGTGTTTAGAATATGACAGATTAGCTTCATAATTATACACCATATTTTAATTCCTAATGCAGTGTTTGTCTAAAGAAAACAAATCTAAGAAAATGTCCAAGAGCTGAAAGTCCCTCTTGATTTTCTTCTAAACCTGATTTCAAACGAGAACTGCGTAACTTTTAGCCCAAAAATATATACTGTCCCTTTCATTTTGATGGTTCTTAGTCTGAGATCAGTAGAATCAGGTCTATCTCACTGACACAGAACCCTCAGATGGACAGAAACCTCTAATATAAATTATACATAATTCCAATCATGGGACGACATTACCCTCTTCACGGCTCAAATACAGGGAGCAGAAATATTCCAACACACTGGACCCAACAGAGTCGTATTTGTACAAAATACACTAAATAACCTACTCTTTCAGAATACATGTTTTTTTTTCTTCCAAACCTGCTTCTTTTGATAGCTTACTTTCAAAAATAATAAAAAAAAGCACCGTCGTAACAATACAGAGTCTGTAGAGGAGTCAGCGCCCTCTAGTGGACAAAAGTAACACAGGATTGCATTAAAGTCAATAATAATGTCATGATGCCGAAGGAAAGAAAAGTACAGCCGCCAGTAAACTACACGGCATTCTGGATAACAACACATAAATGGAATTATTGTAAAAAGACTTGAACTTATTAGTTATATTTAGTTTGTGTTCAGACAGTTCCAGTCCCTCGTTGCTTAAGGCAGTGTTTTAAAGTAAAGCCACTTTGTTTTTAACATTGATTTCATCTTTTATGCCTCATTTTCACGCATCATTTTGTGAATTTGCTTCAGTGTGTGCCACTTTTCCCTCAGTTTAAGCCCCATTTTGGTCCCTTTAAAAATATTTACCCCTGTTTAGCATCATTTTGTGGTGGTATTGTTTCCTATTACATGTCTTTAGAATAGTTTAGTGTCTTTTGTCTCTGATTAATGTGCAAAGTCCCCCCAAAAATGACCTCCCAGATGTATTGGAGGGCCAGATTAAGCATTGCAAAGGCCTCATTTGGCCCCTGGGCCTTGAGTTTGACATGTGTGCCCTAAAGCCAAACCTAAAGTAAAACCAAAACAATGGCTTATACTATATTAAATTAGTGTATTGAGAATTTTCTGATTCAGATTCTTCCAAAAGGGCAGATAATAGACTTGAATGTAGTGAGTGGTCAGTGTGAGTCATATCAGTATAATCATGTTTATTTGAACAGCAATACTAATAATAAACCAAACAAACAACATGTAGCTCTATAAATGGCTATATTCAGCACATTATGACACACTAGACAACAAACTAAACATATGCTACAATAAACCTGGAAGGGCTGCATTATACATGTGTATAATATCTATAATATTTTATTATATTGCTAATTTATCTCAACCTGGTTGCACCTTTTAAAGTTTCTTTATATTTTTTATATTTTATATATTTAAAATTTGTTCTAGAGTCTGTGTATAGACTTTACTGCATGTTATATGTATTTTCCAACATTATTTGTGAATTGCCGACACATCAATAAAGATCGGGAGAATAGGGATCAATAAAGTTTAATCTAATCTAAGATATCATAATCTGCATTTTATTATATTTTTTTAGGTTTGTTACAGCTCTAGCCCCATGTTTCATCAGTTGCACTTGTTTACTGCAGTTTATGAAAATGATTTACAATTTAATTCAGAAAAAGCTCTTCAAATACCCCAGGTGCCTGCTTTTCAGTTTAATTAGTTAGTAGTAATCACAACAGCCCAAAGGTCACTAATAATAAAGCCTGATGCAGAGTTGAAGCGCTCAGCAGACTCAGTGGAATGCTAGATCACGTGGTCCATTTTCCTTCGCCCCGTTTAGATTTACGTCACTAATAACTTTAATATTTTTGTTTTCTAAAAGAGCAAAGGGAGCAGAAAAGTGTTCCTCTTCATCGCCTCCGTGTCATTATTGAATATTTAATCACACAGTCTGTCGGAGAGCGCAGAGAGAGTAGGAGGAGCCACGTGCTGAGGTGCTCGCACAAGGTGTTGCCGTAAAGGCGTCGAGCGTGTCGCAAACCAGGTGTTCCTGCGGGGGGAAGGTGATGTCGTAAAGCGGATACCAGCAGAGTAACGGGAGGGAGGGGTGAGGAACCGAGGGGTGAGGCAGAAGGGCGGAGGAGCTAGGAGGTAGGAGGGAGGAGGGAGGAGGTGACTGTCGAGCGGTTCAGACTCAGCGCGAGGATCATGGCGGATGGCCCCAGGTGTAAGCGCAGAAAACAGGCGAACCCGAAGCGGAGCAGCGGTGAGTACCGGAGCCCGCTGTCCCCGCCGCGGAGCCGGGCAGCCGCTGGGGGCTTTCCCCTCCGCGGAGCCCCCTCGGAGGGACTTGTTGGGAGTGAGTTGGAGCAGGTTTGACGGAGTTTTGTGGAGTATTGCCGTGTGCTGCGGGTGGACCGTTATACCTGGCCGTTAGTCTCCTGCTCCTGAACCGTTATCTCCGCGCGACCTCCACTTTTACGACTTTTTTAACTTTAAAACACTTCCCCGTCGCTGTTTTTTCACACTTTTATCCACTTTTTACCCACTTTGCAGCAGGTTACGGGGGTGTTCTGGTGGTTTAACAACGTGGCTCGCAGTTTGGCTGGAGTTGAGGCTGTATTTCAGGGCGAGGTTGCGGGGAGCTAACTGGCCGCTCTCGGGGCTAAGGCACCGGGCTGTTGTGGTTCTGTTTTAGCCGCTCTCTGGTTACTTTGACTCGGGCTTGTTGGCGTGGTTGTCCCTCGGTTCTCCTTTGCTCCGGTGATGGCAGAGAAAGATGGGATGTTTATTTTATCTCCTCTCACCCCTCCCTGCTACAACTGCAGTACCACATGTTTCAAGCCAAAGGTAGGGACTGGACTTAGCGTTTTAAAGCTCATTTATGCAGCTTTTTCTGCTTTTATGCTGAATTCACGCTGTTCATTTGCTGATTTTCATGTTAAATTCCACTTTTAGCTTATGTGTTGTTGCTTTTTTCTGTCTTCCAGAACGTTATAAAGTCTTCATTTAAACTGTTATTACGTTATTATCTATTTTAATATCATCTATCATGTGTGTGTGACTAAAGTGAATAAATGCACAATGTTTTTCACGGTGCAGGTTTTATCTTATTTCCAATAATGCTTTAATACAACATGCAAATACATTATTATGCAGTTATCTATTTTAATATGACCTTAAAGTGTAAATAAACGTGTTTGTGAGCTTTTTTTTCTGCTATTGAGAAGTCACCTGTCGTAAACTGTGCTTTATTATGACGTTTCGCTTTTACGTAACGTCTTAATGCAATAAACAAATCACTTATTACGTTATTTCTTTAAATATGAGCTCTAAGTGTGATTATAATCGCTTATAAGGTGACAAAAGACGATTTTATACCATTTATTAGTGAATAATAAGGCACCTGTCGTAAACTAAACCATAATACACTACTTTTAATAATATTAGTCCGTGTTTCTTATTGGTCGGTTTACACCTGTCCGTTCCCGCTCGTGCGTTTCATTAGCCAATCAAAAAGTGAGCCTATAATAAATAGGTTTAGAGCCCGTTGTGAGGCTGTGAGTGTGAGCCCAGGGGCAGGAAAGCACCTCTCTTTTTTTTTACTTTTTCCTGTTGCTGACGACACGACGGTGACTCGGAGCGTCAGTACAGGAGCCATCAGCATCACCCTCCTCATCATCATGTTTACCTGAGCTCGGATAACGGACACACACAAGGAATAACTAACACCTGCCGCTCTCAGAGGAAGATAACGGGACGGGATCGCTGTTCACCAGAAGCATATCGAGGGGAGAGTGTTGGAAAAAGCGCTTCAAATGTCAACTTGTGCAGGTACAGGATGATAATGATGATGATGTAGTTTTAGCGTTTAGCTCGGATGTTCGCCTCCGTCACTCTCGCGGGATTTGTCCCATCTTCGCGCTTATCTGGCAGCGTGGAGCATGCTTTTATCCCCTTTCATGTGTGTTTTGGTGATGGTGGGCTCGTTTAGTCGAGTGCAGCTGTGAGTGTGTGTGTGTGTCTGGCCGGAAAAGACGCGGGGCATGAGGTGGTTCCTGCTTTTCCTCTCCACCTTGTGCAGCAGGAGCGCTCAGAGCTCACCGTCTAACCTCTCTTTTCCATCTATTGTGTTGCGCTAATTCGTTACACAATTTGCTGAGCCGTGAGCGGAAGGGAATGGCGGTCAGAACCATTACTGCAGTGAAGGCGGGGTTGCTGCCTGTGCCTGGACCAGACAGCCAGGTACGCAAGGTGATGCAACACCTATAAAGGTGTATTTATACAAAAATCACCTTGATATCGTTACAGAAGGCTGACAGGTGTATTCTCGGTGCCTCTTAGGGTTTAATGCTGAAGTATGTAGCCGTAAAGGGCTTCTAAAGCGTGGATGAGCATCCTGATCTGTGCAGTGGGGCGTGCAATCAAGATGGCACAAGGTGTTGTGATTCATACGCACTGCTTTCATCTTCTTACACGTGAAACTCCCCTCAGTGGTTTCATTTTCTCTTTCATTAGCCTCACTGAAGGTTTATTTTTAGTTTTAGCCTCTCCACTTCCTCTGCAGCTCTCAAAAATACAAAAAGAAAAACATATGACCCTATATTCTCCAGCCTTATTATAATCATATCACAAACAGCTGCTAAAATACAGGCTTCTGCCTCAAAAGGTTACAGTTTTAAACACATGCAAATAAATAGTTGATAAAGCATTTTGTTTAATAATAATGATGCAAAATGTCTATCAATAACCAAGCAGAGTCATTAACTCTTATGTAATAATGCACTTTTATAATTCAGCTGTTCAAACAAAAATACAGAGGACTCATCTATTGTCTGTCTTACATTAATCAATTATTAAATACCAGTCTAAAATGCTCTGTAGCAGCAGGATCTACCCATCTACCTTTGTGACCAGCAAATATTAATAAACAAAAAAGCTTCTGTCGTTAATTGTTTGTTGTCCTTGGTCCTGAGTTAATGTAAGACACAAAGCTGCTGATGCACAGGCTTCTGCCACAGTCCTACAGTTCTATGAATATATGTATTTATATAATGTATTCAGACAAAATACACATAATCAAATTTACAAACATAATGATTTACCATTTTCTTAGGCCAGACTGTGTTTTTATCATTCAGACGTCTAAAAACAGATGGCACTAAACCATTAAACTGTCCATAAATCTGACGTCTATTGTCTGGCACTCATCAATTATTAAATAAGAATCCCTTTTTATATATTTATCTCTGGATTTTTGTCTTTTTTTAATAGAGCAGACAGAGACTTGGCATAAACCTGGCTACTGTTGTGACCAGTAATTATTAATATAAATTATACTTATGTCTTTATTAAGAGTGATGACCAGAATACAATTATTAGGCTTTTAAAATGTCTTGTTTTGTTTTTAGACTTATTATTAAACATATTATAATACACTGCAGATATATCATGGTGAAAGCAGAACAACTTGCAGCTGTAACTAAGCTGAAAATGAGTCTTTTTGACACTTTTTGCTCTTATTTCTTCAGTTTATATCAGGACAAGTGGAATATTGCGGTGTTAGTGGTTGTGATATTGAGAGTATGTGACATTAATCCGTGGTATATCTTGACACAGGTTATTGCTCATTGCCTAGTGTGTTTCTCTTCATTATATTATATTATATTCTGAGATTCTCTGATAACTATTATTGCGGCGTATGTCTTTAGTTGTATTTCTGGTTTAATCTGTTGATACTGAAGCTGTTCAGTTCTTCCAGGTTGGTTTTTATTGAAGCTGTCACTTTAGTTTAAGTACATTTAAGCAGTGAAAGATGCGCTGGATGTGAGCAGTAGTTCATGTTGTCTCTGGTTAAGTTGTTCTTCACTTGTGTTTTGTTTAGATTTTCTCACTACAGATGATGAAACCCACATCATAAATCTGACTGATTCTTTGTGCTGGATTACTACTCTCTCTCTCTGAAACCACAGTGTTGTGTTGAGCTCAGACCTGAGGTTAAGAGAACATTGCATTGACTGCTCTGTGTCTGGCAGCTTTAATGAGAGCTGACAGACGCTTGGCCTCGCTCTTCTTCTCTTCAGCAGTGACTCTGTGGAGCTTCTGTAAACACGCTGAGACAGTCATACGTCATTCCTCCTCCCTGTGTACGAACGTGACGGAGCCATACTGTAAAATAAACTTCAGATTTACAGTAAATGTGGATGTGAGCATTATAAAGGACTTTAGGATATGCATGTTGCAAACTACACACATGTTTTCACTATGTAAACACAAGCAGCAGCTTTCACAATAACATAATAATACATTTGACCATTATTACTGGTATTTGATATTACGGTCATTGCGTTTTAATGATTAGATGTGTTTTCACTCATAACCGCTTTGGCTTTCACAGGTTTTTACTTTTATGTCTTACTATTGCCTTTATTATAAGTTCAGTCTGATCCGCTGGTAATTGTTTGTAAAGTTGTGAAGTTTTACTATTTCCTGCACAATTGATAAACAGTGGATTGGACAAATAGTTGCAGTCTTTTGTGTTGTTTTCTAACTCTTTCTACTATGTAATATTTTATGTTTATGTAAAATTGCTTATATTTTTCTGTCACTTCTCAAAATGATGGAGAAACTGGGAAAAGAGGCACATTTACGATTATTTACTGTTATTATTTGATAGTGTTTAACTGTAAACATTAGCAACTTTTAAGATTGCAGTGGGATGTCATCCTTTGAGATCCTTGAAGTCTTGAGTTTCAACATTTTACTGCTTCAAACGTACAGGTGCAGTCTTATTTTTGCTGTTGCTATTTGACAGTATATAACCGTAAATATTACCGATTTATCACGCGTTGGTATTCACTCTTGAGGTCTTTAGTTGTGATATTTTTCCTTGATTGTTGAAAAATATATCAATGAATTAAAGAAATAGGCGCAGTCTTTGTACGTCTTTTTACTGTTACCGTTTAATTGTAATTTACCGTAAATATTGGTGCAGTGTGATGTCATGCTTCGGTATCTGCATCTTTTCTGTTGCTGCTCAGAAATAGATGCAGTCTCATTAAATCTGCCGTTTGCTCTGAGTGGGCAGTTGTGGTGTAAATGGCAGGTGTTGGCTCATTTTTGGTCACGCCTCCATCACGGGTCACGCCTCTCCAGGACTTTACAGTACTCCGTGTTTGTGTGTGTACAAGTGCAGCGCTGTAATCTAACACTGCAATTTAGGGACTACAGGAATGCAGCCTGGTGTTAACATACCTTGACAGGATAAACACGGCGGCCCATGTTCTCGGGTCTGGACCAGACCGACGGGCTGCTGCTGAGTCCTGGCCTTCACCCCGGCTGTGCTCTCCAGAGACATGTTTGGAAAAACTGTACCAAGGGTGAGACTTAAGTAACGTCTGATGTAAGGGTCCAAGTTTCAGATAATGGTTCTTGGATCTGATTTCGTGAAGCAGGGATGTTGTTCACGGAGGGAAAAGACTATTTCAATCTTTGCCTATGTACTTTGAAAGTATTTTAGAGTAAAGTGAGAGTAAGAAAACTACTACTACTGATAGTATTATGATTTTACAAGATAGTATAGTTTTGAATGCAATAATATTTCAAAAACGCTGCACAAAAGGAAAAAGGGGCTTCTTTTTTACAGCCTGAGCACAATGTGACCTCAGCACCAACCATTCACGTTTGGTGATTGACAGGTTTGAAGCCCCGCCCCCTTGTATTACCTGCCATTAGGGCTAAATTTATGCAAACAATTGATCAATATCCTATGAATGTATGAGCCCACCCACCGAGGGTCACCACCAGCCCAGTCATGCATCACTTCACATGGGAAGGACATACAGACTTCACAAAGAAAGACCTCTGTCGGCCTGGGGCTTGAACCAACAACCTTCTTCCTGTGAGGCTGTGGTTTTATAATGAAGCTGAGTGAATTATAGCGTGATTTGAGGACTGTATAGTGTTCTCTTTAAGTCTATTACAGAATGTAGTCTGTTTTCCCCACACTTTATTTCTACACAGAGGTCAAAGGTCACTAGAGCAGCCTTTAAGAAGTCTCCATCATGAACAGAAGTGTTGTGGCCGTGAGCAGCATGGTCTCAAAAAACATAGAGTTCACGAACATTCACAGTGATTTGCATTTGTTTACACCTCAGAGAAGGGGAAATGATTTTGAGTTTTTTCCTTTTGCACCTGACCTAAAAAAGCAAAATGTTTTTCCTTTCTTTTTATGCCCAATGGCAACACACAGCAGCAGTTGGGATATTGATTATATATGGTTTTGTGATGTATAGCTTAATAACTGTGGAACTTTGGAGCTTAATGAAGTGTGAAGGTTTGAGATTTACTTTGGCGCTGTTCATTTTTTGCTCTTACTCCCTTTTTTCCTGCCAGTACGCCAAAGAGAAGACAATTTATATTTATTTTGAAAGTCTTGGCTTGAGTTTATTACAAACGTCCACTTTCTGCAGAGTCACTGTTTACATTTATGCCAGCGTCACATGATTAATGCCGACAGAAAAAAATAATAAGTCTATGTAGTACAGCCCTACAGCGTGATTCAGAAAGTACTTGGCACAGATTAAAATGAATTCTGTCCTGAATTGTGATTGTGATTTGGTAGATGAGTGTTGCCCTGGAGCAGCCCTGTTAGCGTCATTAGCGTTTGTGGTCAACAGTAGCTGTTACTGATCAGTGAGCAGGTCATTCACGTTACTTTCTCCTTGTGCTCGCCCCCCGGCCGTGTGCCTGAGTGTTCCCTCTTTAGCACAAATGGCCTGTGGAATGACAAAGCACTACAGGATGTCTTCTCCGAGTCGGCTCCTCCCACTTCCTTTTACGGTCCCGTGGGGGGAGGGGCTACCTCTGCTGCTGCTGTGACTAATTGACTAATGCGTGTGTGTATTGCATGTGTTAGCATTAAAGGTGGGAAACAGGCACTTAGCTCCGGGCTTTGCATAACAACAGCGGCCTGCTTGTTTTGGATTTACATGCATTAACGCAAAGCTCCCGCTGATTCTGTTGCCTCTTTTTCAGATGCACATGCCATACAGGCTCCTTGACAGATCGGGCCGTGAAAACTCGAGGCAGATGACTCAATACAAACCGACGCACACTTCGACTTGTGCAGCTTTCAAACCCTGTAAAACACCAAGCTTCAGGCGCATATTTATTACATTACAAATCCAAAAGAAGAAGTGATGCAGTTTGGCTCTCATGGTTGAATGCTTATGTATTTTACGGGCTACACTTTGCACCAGATGTTTGGAGCAGGATGACTTCATTAGCCTCGGTTTGTTTTGCAGAAGGTAGCCTCAAACCAAAAGCACATGACTGTCAACTGACTGCGAACATGAGGCCGGAGCAGCGCGGCCTGTTGGTGTCTGCAGGTGGAACGTGCCCACGCAACTCATGAACACAAAACACAAGACGAATGCGGCGTTCAGGGACACTTACACTTTCCCGGTTAGGAAGGGTTTTTCCAACTTTATTGCAGTGTCAGTGAAAAGATAAGTCCCGTGTTATTCATTTTGTACTTTTTATATCCTGTTGCAAGGAGCTGGAGACTACCTCAGCTGCTTTTTAGGAAACAATCACAGACAAACATATTCACACTTTCAGTCACTGAGGGCAATTAGGAAAAGAAAGGCTGCTGCAGGCCTCGGAATCAAACCCATGAGCTTCTTGTTTTGAGGCTGTGTTTTCATAATGCAACAGAGAGATGACTCTATGTTCTGTTTAGAGCCTAAGAAAGTGTCAGGGCAAGACAAAACCAGAACTATGTTGAATATTTGAATGATACAATTTTAAGTGAATGCAAATTTATAAAGAAATACAAGGCTCTGGACAATCACTGGAGCCACTTTACATTTGATTGCACCACAACGTGATTAAAGGCTTTCATTCCAAACCAGAAAATGATATTGCAATTCAATTCCTTTTAATAAATATATTGCATTTGCTGATGTTCACGCAGCTGTTTTGCATTATGGGCGTACAGCAAGAGTTTTGTATTGTAAATGTGGCTCTATTACCACAGTAGATAGTTGTCAGTAGAATCCCAGTTTGGAGAAGCAGACAGGAGCAGCACCAGAGACTAAACCATGTTCTGCTGTATTTAACATTTAAAACAATAAATAGAGGCTCTATATAGATTATTTAGACAATGTATGGTGTTTATAAATGGCCCATATTTTGAGAGATGGACACATTATGGAGCTTGTACTGGAAAGTGATAAGTTCTGGGGTTAATGAATGAAAAACATAATAAAAACCCCACCTTTTCAAAATAAATGCATGTAAATATCATCTGTTAGACACTCTGCTACTGATAATAGTTTTTGAAGTTTTACAAGCCTTACAAACCAGACTCAAAACAAAACCAAAGCTAAACAGAAGTGAAATTCCCCTCCGGCTCCACTGAAACATTGACTCACGGTGGAAAAAGGCTCTTTCCTCCGAGGGGCTCTAACCCATTTTCACCACTCACCTGCTTTTCTTCAGCTTTCATCATTCTCACTCTGCAGCAGCCGCCTGAATATTCATGTGTTCAGAGCCGCTAAAACTTTAATCTGCACTGTTCAGTTTCTGAGGCTCAGCAGAGAAACATGAAGCTGCTGCAGTTTGAGTTTTGACCCTCTAAAGCTGCTGTAGTTTGAGTTTTGACCCTCTAAAGCTGCTATAGTTTGAGTTTTGACCCTCTAAAGCTACTGTAGTTTGAGTTTTGACCCTCTAAAGCTAATATAGTTTGAGTTTTGACCCTCTAAAACTACTGTAGTTTGAGTTTTGACCCTCTGAAGCTGCTGTAGTTTGAGTTTTGACCCTCTAAGGCTGCTGTAGTTTGAGTTTTGACCCTCTAAAGCTACTGTAGTTTGAGTTTTGACCCTCTAAAGCTGCTGTAGTTTGAGTTTTGAACCTCTAAAGCTACTGTAGTTTGAGTTTTGACCCTCTAAAGCTGCTGTAGTTTGAGTTTTGACCCTCTAAAGCTGCTGTAGTTTGAGTTTTGACCCTCTAAAGCTGCTGTAGTTTGAGTTTTGACCCTCTAAAGCTAATATAGTTTGAGTTTTGACCCTCTAAAACTACTGTAGTTTGAGTTTTGACCCTCTAAAACTACTGTAGTTTGAGTTTTGACCCTCTAAAGCTGCTGTAGTTTGAGTTTTGACCCTCTAAAGCTACTGTAGTTTGAGTTTTGACCCTCTAAAGCTGCTGTAGTTTGAGTTTTGACCCTCTAAAGCCGCTGTAGTTTGAGTTTTGACCCTCTAAAGCTGCTGTAGTTTGAGTTTTGACCCTCTGAAGCCGCTGTAGTTTGAGTTTTGACCCTCTAAAGCTGCTGTAGTTTGAGTTTTGACCCTCTAAAGCTGCTGTAGTTTGAGTTTTGACCCTCTAAAGCTACTGTAGTTTGAGTTTTGACACTCTGAGGCTACTGTAGTTTGAAGTCTGACCCTCTAAAGCTGCTGTAGTTTGAGTTGTGACCCTCGAAGGCTTATATAGTTTGAGCTTTGACCCTCTAAAGCTGTTGAACTTTGAGTGTTGACCCTCTGAGGCTACTGTAGTTTGTAGAGTGAAGTTTAAAACAAAGCAAATAGGAAGAAATCCCGGTTAAGACATACATAACACGTGAAGAATAAAACATTAGGCAGTAAAACTCGGCTGTATTAAGTTGTTTAATTGTTAATGAGAAAATACTGTCCTGATTTGCCAAAAAAAAACTCCTGGGAATGTCCTTGAAATGATAAAACGAGCGTGAACCCTCTCTAGTCTGTGTTATATTGGTGAATGTGGGGCTGTGGTGGATGTGGGCTCACTGTGTGATTGAAAAGAAAGACTCCCATTGAGCATCTTTGCTGAGTGTGGGAGAGGGGAGCGCTCTTTCACTCTCAGCTGCCGGGACCCTCCTCTGCGTCTCTTTTGGAGCTCAACATTTGCATTTCCATCAGCCTCTGTTCTCTTGTTCAGAGCTGAGGCCTTTCTCCTGGAGCTAAAGCCTGCCCAGAGCCACTGCAGACCCAGAAATATCACCAAACCTGCTCCAGACACTTAGCACATACATTCTTAGAGCTCATATTATCTTATTGCACAATTATAGAAGTGATAATATAAAGGAGGCACGCTTTTTTTTTTAGGTTCAGGCTGTTTAGGCTCCAGTCGGACTCGATATAATGGTACCGGTGAGAGAGAGGAAGGCGAGCTCCCAGCAGCCTCGGCGCTCTCAGGAGACATAAATCATGAGCCGTGGACAGGTGCGTTAGGAGGGGCTTGGACCTCCTAAAGACTCCCCCGAGGCCTCAGTGGGACGGGACAGGTGGGGGGCAGCACAGGGTTAGATTAAGACTCTCTGTAGACTCCCCTTTGACTGTGGACCCGCTCTGTTCTGTTCTACTGTCACTGTTATTCTTACAGTAGTGGAGTAATAGGTGCGCTGGTTTTTACTGAGCTGTTTATCTGATTTGTGTATTTTAGATTTTAGATGAATGTGTTTTATCAGGGTAAATTCTGTGCCACTCAAACACACAGTTATAGCTCTAACCTGCCACTAGGGGCATCGCCATGGGTCAGACCAGGCAGTTCACTGGGCTCCAAAAATGGCTGACCATCATGGTTTTTTTTTTTTTAGAATTTTTAGAATCTTTATAGCTGGGTTATAAAAAATAATATGTATAGAAATAAAAGGGGGAAATCTACTATACTACAAAAATAGAAAACATTGAATTTAATAGTGTGTGGTTGAACTGTAGTCCAATATTCTCAGCTAAATAAAAATCTATATTCTTGGCAATTTGTAAAACATCTTTTTGTTTTACTTGTGAAAGAAAACAAATGATCAACAAACCATTTAGCTGCTCAAATACCTTACAAGGGATTGTTGCACCGTGCACTAACTTAAATAAACATTTATATTACATAATACTAACAGGAGCTACATCTATATTTACTCTTAATAAGTAAAAAAAAAAAAAAATTAACATTGCTGTTTTCTTCTGTTCCAGCTCTAATATTATTTTCATTAATTTATTTAGCTCTACTCATGAATCTAATCAAATAATACTGTTTTTAGGGTTAATCCAATCGTGGAAAACCATAGTAATATTGCGTTACAAGCAGTTTGATACACATTTGTAATTTATGGACCCTCCAATACAACGACCCTGATACAGCTTCATGACTGAGTCTGATACTGTGCTCCCACTAAGGCCCAGCTCCGGCTGCTGCTCAGCTGTGAGTGAAAGTGAGCGAACACAGAATGTGATTAGAGGCTGAGCAGGTCTCTTTTCTCGTCTCCAGACCCCAGTCCCACGGGCTTGATTTACAGCACATTTAGCCCTGAGATGATAAATGGAGAATGTGGAGTGAAGAAAGAGAGGAGGAGGAGGAAGTGGAGGACGTCTCTCGATCCTAAATAAAACATAGCTCTATTTAGATCATTTATTATCATTGTACAAGGATTTAGGTCTGTACAAAATAAAAGTCTGGTAGATAAGGACGTAGTATTGTATTTGAGAGTGGTTTTGAATCTAGCTCAAAGAATCAGTGACAGAAGAAGTGGAGCTGCAGAGGCCAGGCTGTAGTGTTATTGAATTTCAGGTGATGGCTGCTAATTGGTCCCTTCAGAGCCTGGCCGTGAGGAGCAGGGCTGATAAGGCTGTTAGAGCAGAGTGACCAAACGACCATCTATTTCCTGCTCCTCAATCCAAAAAAATCTGAGAAGCCCAAATATGGAGTCCACCAGCTGCGATGAGTTACAGCCAGACTCGATGAACGGATAAATGTTGGAGATGAGCTGCTGAGTCAGTATCAAGACCAGCATCTGATGGATCTGGAACGAGCACATTACCACCTCACTGTAGGTCACCACAGGGTCAGCAGGTCAATGATCAAATACTGGTAGCTTTAAAGAGTGATATCTGATCTCAAATTTCTTGATGTGGAACAAAAAACAGAATATCCTTGTTTTTCTTACGGCTTGCATCATTCTGAAGGTGCAGTGTCACCAAGAACGATGTGAAGCTGTCGAGACGAATAAATAGGACCAGCTCAGTGTTATGGGAAACTGAAGATGTATTTGAGGTGAAGTATAAAAAGATTGTGTGTGTTCATTACATCAACCCAGGAGGCAGCATAAAAGGCACTTGTCTTTTATTTATCTTGTCTGATAATGATGAGAGTAATTCCTTGTATTATCATGAACAATTGGCACAAAAGGGGGCTTGAGATGGATCACAATTCTCTGTAAAACAACACGGAATCAATCACCCGATGATGATATAATGAAATCCTCACATTCAGGTCTGATTGTAGTGTATAGTCTTGTTTGTTTGCAGTGGGGCAGTATGGGTCGGTACAGGGCAGTTTCCGTTGTCCACAGGTGCATAAAGTGTCCCAAATACGTCCTGTAACACTTTGGTAACACCTCGACTGTGGCCCTAAAGCCGGGTATTCACAGTGCGATTTTCAGCCTGAATTTGACCCCGTCGTTTGAGTTTTCCTCGGACAGTTTGAGTTGGGCTTCTATTTGAAACACTCTGAAGTTGCAGTGTATGCCCGGCTTTACAGTGAGGTACGGTGACTAAGAAGTGGAGCTAAACAATGCAAAAATGAAAACGAAAAGAAAAACACTAAACATCAACTCTCTCTTAAATGAAGCTTCTGTTGTTTTTGAAAGAGTGATATATTTTGTGCTTGTGTTCAGTGGCAACAGCTGTGAAGAGTTTAATGGTTTCTTGAAGTCAAGAGACAGATTTTTATAAAAGTGTCATTGTTTTCCTTTTTTCCTGCTGAGTTGTAGTATATATGCCATCTTCTCCGGTGAGAACAGAAGCACGATTATCCACTTTAGCAGATTTGTGTTGATCAAAGCACCTTTTGGCACCGGCGTTTCCTCTGCAGAGGGATTGTGGAGGCGTCAGCGGTTCAGTCTGAGAGACGTGGAGCAGCCACGCTCCGGCCACGCTGACCACGCTCGGTGGGACTGTACTGGGGTCCCACGCATCCTGGAAAACCTAGAAATGTATGAGTAGTTTCCCAGGCATCCAGTTAACATGAAAGTTAAATTAAAATGACCAAATGTCCTGGAAACAGCTGCTGAAAAAGTCGAGAAAAGCTGCAATCATATAAAATTGTGTTTACTCTCTCTCCCTTATGGTACTTCTACAGTCAGTACAGGAAGAACCCACCTTAAAAACCTTTTTAATTCTGTTAGATTTAGCAGAACTTACTCTGTTTTAATGGTTTCAGTGTTTAAATAAATGTACATTGTCCAGGAATTTTTTGAATTATTTATTAGCCCTGGTTTAGTAGTCCAAGTTTTTTTGATTGTGTCTGAAATGTTTTATGCACAGCTTATTTAATTTAAAAATTAGAAAATGCTGTCTTGAATTGGCAGTTTCTTTTTTATTTTATAGGGACAATGAACATTAATGAACAGAACACAACTGCCACAGATTTAAATGTGCCTGATTACAACAGAATTGCTCATTTCCATCAGCAGTCTTCAAGTAACATGAACATACAATTAATAGACAGTACAAAAACCCCACACGAGACACAACAATAAAAGACAAGTTAAAGTGGTCACAGATTTGATCGGACTGTATCCTCTGTTTTAAATGTAGATATAGAATATACACAATTAAGGGCTGAAAACTAATTTCTGAAAAGAGCCCTTTATATTGTGTTTGTGTGTGTCTGTTGGTGCCATCTGGAAATGCACTTCCATCTCTGAACAGGAGTGGATCCTGTTAGACTTCACAGTTTCAAGGCTAAACGACTAAAGTTACAGGCTTCAGCTGCTGTGTGTGTGTGTGATTGTGTTTTATATTTGTTTCAGAAGGAAGTCCTGCACCAAAATGAACAATCCCGACAGTTCAGTTCCTCTGTCTCAGTCCAGACCAGACCATGTAAACCCAGACAAAACCAGACCAAACTGGACTAAACCAGACCATGTAATCCCAGACAAAACCAGACCAAACTGGACTAAACTAGACCATGTAATCCCAGACAAAACCAGACCAAACTGGACTAAACCAGACCATGTAATCCCAGACTAAACCAGACCAAACTGGACTAAACCAGACCATGTAAACCCAGACAAAACCAGACCAAACTGGACTAAACCAGACCATGTAATCCCAGACAAAACCAGACCAAACTGGACAAAACCAGACCATGTAATCCAGACAAAACCAGACCAGACTGGACTAAACCAGACCATGTAATCCCAGACAAAACCAGACTAAACTGGACTAAACCAGACCATGTAATCCCAGACAGAACCAGACCAAACTGGACTAAACCAGACCATGTAATCCCAGACAAAACCAGACCAAACTGGACTAAACCAGACCATGTAATCCCAGACAAAACCAGACCAAACTGGACTAAACCAGACCATGTAATCCCAGACAGAACCAGACCAAACTGGACTAAACCAGACCATGTAATCCCAGACAAAACCAGGCCAGACTGGACTAAACCAGACCATGTAATCCAGATTAAACCAGACCATGTAATCCCAGACAGAACCAGACCAAACTGGACTAAACCAGACCATTTAATCCCAGACAAAACCAGGCCAGACTGGACTAAACCAGACCATGTAATCCAGACAAAACCAGACCAAACTGGACTAAACCAGACCAAACTGGACTAAACCAGACCATGTAATCCAGACAAAACCAGACCAAACTGGACTAAACCAGACCATGTAATCCCAGACAAAACCAGACCAAACTGGACTAAACCACACCATGTAATCCCAGACAAAACCAGACCAAACTGGACTAAACCAGACCATGTAATCCAGACAAAACCAGACCAAACTGGACTAAACCAGACCATGTAATCCCAGACAAAACCAGACCAAACTGGACTAAACCACACCATGTAATCCCAGACAAAACCAGACCAGACTGGACTAAACCAGACCATGTAATCCCAGACAAAACCAGGCCACATTCCTTGTTCTGGGATCCCTCTTACATTGAAGGTTTTCCTCTCTTCACTCATTTTTTCATTTTGTAAACTGATAAAAACAACAACATTGTCTATTGTTGACAGTGTTGTTATTATTGCGTTGGTGTGTCCTGGTGTTTGTAGTGTGTACAGTCCACTGTGTTGTACCAGGTGTGTCTCAGTCCGAGCCGGAGCCTGAGTCTTGTTACGAGGCTCATAAATACCACCTGACACCACTGCAGCAGCCAGCCCTGATATAAAACTGTCCTGGAGTGGAGTTAGCACACAGCACCACAGCACTGCTCCATTAGCCCCACTCCACCCACTAACACTGACTCAGAATCACACACATCCTGGAAAACCTGCAAAACTCAAGCAAATTAGCTTTGGAAATGAACCAAATTAAATTAGAATGTTTGAAATTCTTACAGTTTCAAAATGGTGTCAGTAAACTGTAAAAAATTTGGTGCACATTTAGTCAACTTTGATAATTATTACATTTAATTTATTAATTTTTGAGGCTGCTGTAGTTTGAGTTTTGATCCTCTAAGGCTGCTATAGTTTGAGTTTTGACCCTTAAAGGCTGCTGTAGTTTGAGTTATGACCCTTGAAGGCTTATATAGTTTGAGTTTTGACCCTCTAAAGCTGCTGTAGTTTGAGTTTGTCCCTCTAAAGCTGCTGTAGTTTGAGTTTGTCCCTCTGAGGCTGCTGTAGTTTGAGTTTTGACCCTCTAAAGCTGCTGTAGTTGTAGTTTTGACCCTCTGAAGCTGCTGTAGTTTGAGTTTTGACCCTCTAAAGCTGCTGTAGTTTGAGTTTTGACCCTCAAAGGCTGCTGTAGTTTGAGTTTTGACCCTCTGAGGCTGCTGTAGTTTGAGTTTGTCCCCCTGAGGCTGCTATAGTTTGAGTTTTGTCCTGTTTACCAAGAATAAGTGCTGAATAATAGCTCACTGTGGCTTCACTCGGATGACGTTTCGCTGGACTGGTGATCTAAAAACGTTTGACATTATGTTAAACTGCATACGGAAGGTCCTCCCTGTCCCGTGCTTTCCTTCCCCTGCTCTCTCATTGTGATGCCGAGTAAACAATCTCCCAGAATGCCTCAGCATCTGGGCCGCTCGCTCTGTGTACGCCCGCAGGCTTAGGATTATTACACGAGCTGTGCGGAGCAGGATTGAGGTGTTTATTTTAGATGTTTTTCCTGTAACACACCTGTAAATGAAGGTCTCATTATACTCTCAAAGCAGGGTTTTTATAGTTTGGACAAGAATGTTACTGCCAAGGGCTTTGGTACAGGTTATTTAAAGGTGCATTGTGTGAAAATATTAAAGTAAACACATTAGTCATACAGCTCATTTTCAGATATCTGCTGTTGTTGACTTTCTGATATATCTAGCAACAATTTCTGTTACAACAACTCTGTTTTACTGCGATGTGTGGTAGACCTCATACCAGCTCATTGTCTTACATCATACGTCTTCATCAGGGCGCAGTATTTCTGGCCACAGTGCTCCAGTGACCGTACGTCAGGAGCTGGCAGCAGCGAGGGGAACTCTCCGGTGTGTGGTACTTTGGCAGGGCCAGTCTGTCGCTCAGATGAAGACACTGCAGTCAGAGGCAGGAGGGAGAGGTATGGGGCTTTAAATAGTTGTCATCGAGTGATAAATCATGTCGTGAGGAGACGGCACCAGAAAGAAGGCAAAGCTGAGGTCTGTGAGTCCCAAACACAAATCCACCTGTAGGGCTCAGACTGCTTCACACTATGTTGGTTCTTATGAAACAAACTCAAGTCTGGTTTGTTCTTTAGGGAAGTCTGGTGAGCCGTACTGAGTCTATCTGGACTCAAAGTGGACTCAAAGCAGACTCCAGTGCGGTTTGTTAGTGCTGAGAACATGAACCAGGCTTGGTCCCCCACAACTCCATTAATAATAATATGTCCTGTAGCGAGCTGGTGTGTGTGGTGTGGTACATTTTTCTTCAGAGCTGAAGGCAGAAGGAGCTTTCATGCCTCACACAGATATGATTCTGGTGTTGGATATATACGTCTCTATACTTTATTTAACGCTATTTTTGTAGCTTTGTCGCAGTGAATAGTAGTCTTCACTGATACTGTTAAGACGAGATGCATGATGGCGTGAACACAGGCGTGAGAAAAGTCCTTTGGTGCAAAATGAACCAAATCGACCCAAACAGATGTTAAACTTGGGACTAAACGTTACCAGAACCTGCTTATCCAAACAAATCAGAATGAAGCAGACAGCAGTTAATACTGACCCCTGCTGCCTTTATCGTCCTGTGAGGCTGTATCAGAATGGTTGGTATGTTGAGTGTTTAAGTGTGAGAACAGCTCTAAGCACCGATGACCTGAGTGTGCCACGACTGCTCCGGTCAGGAGTGTTTTCTGAAGCCTGGAGGTTAAACCCGTCATATTTACCCACAGCTGACCTGCACGAGCCCCACCTCGTCCAGTGCTAGCTCAGCGTTTATTTCAGCGTAGCCTCGTAGCATAACGCTGATCCAGACACTGCTCTGGGCTCTTTCCTTCAGGCCGACTGCTGCAGACCGAACACTCACAGCTAAACTGCTCTTTGTCGACGGTGAAAGTGTTCTACAGTATTTTCAGCTGCAGTTTTAAGCCTCAGAGCATGGGCCGAGTGTGAGATGAATACTGAACATTAGAGAGCTGCTGGGGAGTAGGACTGCAGTGGAGCACTACCTGCTGGGCCATAAATCAGCTTCACATATTACTATTGATAAGAGGGTTCTGGCTTTAAAAAAGCTCAGCGGAGGAATGAGACGCAGTGAGACAAGCCACAAAAATAAGCTTACTTACTTTAAGTGAGTGGATCTTTGAAAAAATAATGTGAATTTCCATTTACAGTGTTCAACTTCAGCTACAAGGGGTCACAAGCCAGTTTACCTTCGTGCCAGTCTCAAGCCCAGATAAATGGAGAGGGCTGTGACAGGAAGAACATGGTGTTAAATGGTTTGCTGTGGCCACTGAAGCAAACAGTCAAAAAAAAAAACTGATTTTGAAAGTCTGACAAATTCTGCAGAGACGTTTTGGTTGGCCTCCTCTTTTGTTATTGTCCCTTTATTTGGAGCCTGTTCAAAAACTTGAGGTGTAATGCTGTCAAATGCTCTTTTATACGTCTGTCCCGGACACTAAACCCACCACTCAACCTCAACAACTTCAATTCAGTTTTATTTTATTTCTATAGCCCAGTATCACAACAACTGCCTCAAAGGGCTTCACAAAAACAAGACAGTAACAGGTTGAACAGAGAAACATCCCCTGTCCTCAGAGACTTTATATTTATTTATTTATTTAAATTTGTTTGTTTTATTCACGTTGGATGGCCCTTTTAAATTAAATTAAAAGCATATTGTTCCTTTAAAACATATTCTGTGATTTTATATTCCACTCTTCCACCATGCGCCACTATTTTTCCGCATTTTTTCTGCAGTTGTTTGTCGCTCATATACGTAAAAGGTTTGGGTTTTTTTGCGTGTTTTAGTGTTTACGCTTCTCGTATGCATTGCACTTTCCCCTTGAGAGATATCACCTGTAATAATAAAGCTCCTGCTCCAGTGCAGTGTTCCAGTCCTGGCCAAGGTTTTCCCACTGAGCACCAAACCCAGAGCTGACCTAGTTTTTCCTGTTGCAGTTGTTGTCGGCAGCAGAACCTCAGAGAGCGTTTGAAGCCTCGTAATGACGTCTCATCACCTGCGTGTCTTTGTCTGTTTGTTTGTTTCATTAGGAGCGTGTCAGTGAGCGGCAGGAAAGTGTTGTGTAGGCACATTTCACCGGGATCTGGGACTGAGATAATAAATAAGATGGATCTAAAGAAAGAGAGGGGATCCTGCAGCTGTTGTGCTCCACAGCTGACAGACAACAACACGAAGTAACGTCACAGATTGATGGATTGAGGTTAAGGTAAAAAGGTAAAAGAATAGGCTTTTATTGGATCAGAAACAATCTCCGGTGCTATCAAACACTTGACAACTCTCCATACAAAACTGCATCGTCTTTAGTTTTCAGTCAAATCTGTGCAAATGGTTGAATTTTTTTTTTATCACAGACTTGAACCAGTTTAAAATGGATTTAGTCTTGTTAGAGAAGGATTTGGACAGATTTAACGTGGACCTTATGTGGTTTTGAACTGATTGTAACCAGATGTAGAGGAGTTTTTAGTGGTTAAATTCAGACCTTAAACAGTTCATCCTGCCAAAAACTGGATTTAGACAGGTTTAAAGTGGTTTAAGTGCCTTTTTGTGATTCTGATACAAATTGATCTCACCAGTATCCCATCTGTGTCAGCCTTGTGCCTCATTATGCTCAACCAGAGATGCTGCAAAAAGATATACAACACATGTTATTTATTTTTTGTGCAATTACTGCTGTTCCCATTACACTGAGCTGTCTCATTTAGGCTTGAGCCGTCTCAATCTGTCTCTCCTCTGCTACTCCCTCCGTTCACGGGACAGCACTTCCACTCAATTCAGGCCTGTGCATTTTAGGATGAAGTGAACTGACAGAAATACAGGAATATCACACAAAAAAGTCCACAGTAATTGATTGATTGTGGCTTTGTGTCGGTTTATGCAGTGATCAGCGCATTTAACCATTAACCATAATAGTAATGAAGAGCAGTACCTTATTTTCTTTTTCTTGTTTGTGGGCTTTTTAAGTAAAAACAGTTCTTAATGCAGAAACTGTGTTGGCTCCAGGACACAGTTTATGGCTTTAAATATGACAGGGCTGTGGTTGTGTGACACTGACAGCTCTGTACATCCTTCAGAAGTCACCTCTTCATAGGAATATCCTCCTGATTCCCCACAACCTCCTGAGTCGTGTTGAATTTTTATATATTTATATTGAATGAAGCAGCAGACTCTTCTCTATTGCCCCATGCTTCAGTGTGTGTCATGTGACCCCAGACCATGTGCTCCTTCTGCCCTCCTCTTTCCATCCTCTGCCCTGGTCCCGCCCCCTATCCGCCCTCTGCTCTGGCCCCGCCCCCTCTCCTCCCTCTGCTCTGGCCCCGCCCCCAAACAGAGAGGCCTCTTCACGCTGTTGTGGCTGCTCGTTCACAGAGAGCGGCGGCCTCTGACCTTTGTGACCTGTGCAGCTCTAAAGATGGCCGCTTCGACGCCTTCAGAGCCTCTGGTCTTACACCGACACACGGCTGGGTTTGTTTTTTTGCCTTCAGCTCGGTGCCTCACCAGCTGCACTGTTCATCGTGTTTTCTTGTGTGTTTGCTTCTCATTTCATCTTTGAGTTTCATTGATGTATGCGATCATTGAAGGAGCCTATATTCATCTGCATTTAGTTTTGTGAGAGGACTCTACCTTTTAAAGCTGTTGGATCTTGGAACCTTCATTAAACTGATTGTTTTAGATTTGTTTTAGAAAGTCTCGTAGAAAACATTTGTAAAAAGGCTCCTATTGACCATTGACTCACGGTCCTTCTAAACCAGGGGTCCCCAATCTCCTTTTCACCACGGACCATATAACAAATATTTTTTAAAATGCCTCTCATATTTTGTTTTGTGTGATTGAACACATTCACAAACAAACAGCAGAACAGAAACTGAACTAAACCAAGGTTCAGCTATGATTATACAAGGGCTGATCCCATGACTAAACCCAGACAAAAAAGGACTAAAACTAGACTAAACCAAGACTATTCCTCCCTATAAAAGTCATTTGTCTTGGCAGTAGCAGTCGGCACCAGCTGAGAAACATTCAGGGAAAAGCAGAATGACATCAGCGTCCCGTAAAGGAAGTACAGCTCACCGTGAGTCTGTTTATGCTCATAATGAAATCAGAGAGTCCTGCAGGTGATGTATGGAAAATATAAAACCTGTCAGAGGCCAGAGCGCTCACACTGAGGCTTAGCGTGCCAACGAGATTTAAAGTCTGGGCCAGGCCTATCACTACGGCAAACACACAAAATAAAGACTCAACCACCAAAAATGGAGAAAATAGTGATAGAGTCGTGCTTTTCCTGGCACTCGGATAAACTGAAACACAACCATCTTTAGTTAGTATTGTTGTTACCGTACTGTTGTACTAAATCCAGGACTAAACCAAAGGACTAAAATTGGATCAAACTAGGATTGATCCCAGACTAAACCAAGATTAAATGTGGACAAGGTCTGGACTAACCCCGGGAATTATACATAGACTAACACTTAAAATAAACTGGGACTAAACAAGGGCTAAACTAAAACTTAACCTGAAAAAATAAATAAATGAATAAAAAAAACAAGACAAGTGAACTGAAAACCAACCAAATCTAGACTAAACCTGTCTTTAACTAAATGTCAACAGCTCCATTTATTTGGACTTTAAACTGGACTTGATTTTTATAATTGCACCCTGCCCTTGGTGTTTATTTGGTCTCGATCACTGAACGTCTCGGTACCGGTTGGTCTGGTCTGGACTTCAACATTTCCCGGAGTTTCTGAGGTAAATGGAGTCAGCTGCTCCCCGCTCGGTCGATATTTGCGTCGAGCCCGGAGATGGATTTTTACTCAGACTCAGTGGGTTTTCTCTCTTCTGCAGTGTTTAGTTTCAGATGTAGGTCTGAGGTGGACTGGATCCAACAGAGACGGACCGACAGGCTCTGATCTGACCACCTCCTGCTGGACTCCACCTGCTTTATACCACCTCCATCAGTGGGTTTCTATATAATATGAAGCATGGGTTCTCAAACTGTGGCGTGGGTCCCACCAGTGTTACCCTGTCCGTCTGAAGTGGGGTCGTTGAAGATTGTGACTGAAGCTTTTATTGAGTTTTAGTGTTTGAATGTAAGGTCAATTTGTTTTTAACATTCATTTCCTCTTTTATGCCTCATTTTCACGCATCATTTTATGAATTCACTTCAATTTGTGCAACTTTACCCTCAGTTTAAGCCCCATTTTGGTCCCATTAAAATGTTTACCCCGTTTAGTGTCATTATGTGGTGGCATTGTTCTCTATTACATGTCTTTACAATAGTTTAGTGTCTTTTGTCTCCAAATAAAACATTGCCGCATTTAGCCTCCGGGCCTTGAGTTTGAATGTGTGGTTTAGACAATGGCCAACATAAAAGACTAAATGTGAAGTCAAAGGGTAATCCAATAATGGTAATAGATTGACTTAATATATGTTTTATTACAATAGTCTGCATTTTACTGAAATAAAGACTTACTTTGAGAGCCTACAATTTTCTGAAGTTTGTTCTTGTGTGAAAAGATCCACTGTTAAAGCAAACTTGTGAGTGTAGAATATACAAAAGGTGGATATATAGTTACGGCCAAAAAGTGAACAGATTCAGTGTGAGTTTGCTGTTGGCTTTTAGGATTATCATGGCTTTTCTGAGGTTTTATGAGCAGTTACCTTCTTCATCCCGCTTCATCATCAAACCTAAAACAAGCTCAGAACTACTTCCACAGTGTTGGTCCAAACCAGCTGTGGTTCAGGTCGGAATCACACGGGTTTGAAAGGACCTGTACATATACGTAGACCCTCAGTGAAATAATGGTATAGAGTTCTCTCAGCTGAGTTAGATTTTATGACGTGACCCAATGGTTTGCTGTGACCAATAAAGGATAATGCAGTATATCTATTCCTATGGAAACTGTGGCTCTTGTGAGATTTTGTGATGATTGTAGAATTGCTGCGTCGTAAAGTGCTCTGATTCTCACTTCTGATGGAAACACACCAGAGTGAGGCTTATGTAAGCTCCTGGGCCTTTTATCCAGAGGCTGACTTCAGAGACAAGTACAAAACGGGGTCAGACAGCTCGTCTTAATGCCTTATTCCTGGAGAGGTAGCATTGAGACATCACACATGCTACACACACACATCACCTCGGGCTATTTTCAGACCGACTTCAGCTTCTGGCTTTATACCTGGCCCCACTCTCAGCCTACACACAAGACAAAGATATCAGACCTAAACCCTGCCTCGCGATCCCGGGACTCTTAGTCAAACGGCAGGAGGCACATCAGACATGAAGACAGAGCACATCGCGGTGATTAGCCTCTTACTCAGGACAGACTGAGGGTGCACTGCTAAAGCTCCAGGTTTCCTACATAACATTTTGAAGGTGCACTGAGACAAAACTAGCTACACACCTTGGTGGTTGTTTTCTGTCTTAAATAAACAGCCACTGATCTGGAGCATGACTCACTGTGGACAATAGCTGTTAGCCTTTAGCATTGAATCAGATATTTTCCTGAGAGCTAGGTGTCTGAGAGAGAGGCTGTGAACATGAGGGAATGTTCCCTTCAACATGACATCAGATCTTGCTAATATTGCTATCACTGCTAACCCCAGATGCTACATTTGGAGTCTTGTCTTCATCTGATGCAGAAAGGACAAGGCAGAGATGGGCCTATGTTTCAAGATAAAACACAAGACTTTGGAAAACAGGTTTTATTTTCTATAATCTGTGAATATTTGTGTATTCATTGATTAAGTATATGGTCCTGGGTTACCTCTGATTATTTCTGTATTTGGAGGATTTTAATGAAGCATAATAAACGATGCGTGCCTACCAATTTATCCTCAACGACCACTCGGTTAATTACAGGCTCGCTTCGAACAGCAGCCATACAGAATAACTCACGCATGAATGAATAAATGTATAAAAGCCTGTAATCCAGGTGTAGAGTGTGGACGGCCTCTCGGAGACAAGATTAGAGCGTGTTAGCGGCAGATTAATGCATGTAGTGTAGTGTTCAATTCAATTGAGGCGTTTTGCAGAGGGAAGCTGGGATAAGTGCTCAGATGGATGTGTTTTTGGAAGAAGAGATAGAGATAGTGAGAATAAAGTGTGGGAGGCAGGTTTGTCACTGCGCAGGATATGAGCTGAACAGTTTTTATTCCAGCGCTGGAGGAGCAGTCAGTTCAGTGAATGTATAAACCTACTGTGTGTCCATCTTGCCGTCTGCCATAACACTGACATTTTTTTATGTATTTATTGGTTTTACCTTTGTACATCCAACTAAAACCTGTTCCAATCTATCAAAATCTGTTTCAAATCCAGCTAAAACCTGTTCAAATCTATCTAAAACAGTTTCAAATCCATCTAAAACCTGTTCAAATCTATCTAAAACAGTTTCAAATCCATCTAAAACCTGTTCAAATCATCTAAATTCTGTTCAAATCCATCTGACCCCTTTTCATATCCATCTAAAATCTGTTCAGATCCAACTAAAACTTGATCAAATCCATCTAAAACCAGTTCAAATCCATCTAAAACCTGTTCAAATTAAACTAAAACCTGTTTAAATCCATCTAAATCCTGAACTTGTGGGGGAAAAAATCAAATCAGAAGAGACTGAACTCAAATCATCTCATCAAAAGAGACCCTCTTTGCAAAAACTAGAGACACCCCTGCTTTAACCCATAATATAATTTTGCTCCAAATCTCTCTTAAAGTATGAATTTCTTGACTTGGGATTTCTTTGTGCAACATTTGACAGTATTTGTATTGTTTACCATTATTGCAAAGCTTAAATATAAGTGATGTCGTCAGTGGTTCAGGTATTAGGCAGAAGACGTCCTGTAGTGAGGAAGGTGCTTTTGTAAACAGGAAGTGACCACTGACCACTTTAACCTCTTACTTCCTTATATGTCACTTCCTGTCCCTTGCTCCGGTCTGTGTGCTGTCAGTGCTGTGTTTATCTCAGCCTCTGCTCTGAAGGTGAGCGCCGGTGAACGGGACACTGACAGGTTTTATTATTATGGGATGGATGTGGTATATATAGGTCACAGCTCTGTTTATGCTGTGACTGAGGCTGTTCATGATCAGGACTGACAGACCGCCCTCAGGGTTCCCACGCTCCCTGGAAAACCTGGGAAATACACAGTATGGAAATGTCCTGGAAATTATTTAAAATGTCAAATGTCTTGGAAATAATTGATATTGTCCTAGCTTTCGATAAACAATGTAATTTCCCATGTATACCCTTTTGTAAACCAATTAGGAATTTAAAGCTTGAGTTTTGACCCTCTAAAGCTGCTGTAGTTTGTTTAAACAAAGTGGTTTGGTTTGGGGTTTTGGGGCTTTAAAGGGGGGGGGGGGGGGGTTTGGGGGGTTTAGGGGGGGGGGGGGTGGGTTTTTGGGGTTTTTGGGGGGGTGTTTTTGTTTTTTTGGGTTTTTTTTTGTTGTTTTTTTTTTTTTTTTTTTTTTTTTTTGTTGTGGGTTTTGTTTTTTTTTTTTTTTTTTGTTGTTTTTTTTTTTTTTTTTTTTTTTTTTTTTGTTTTTTTTTTTTTTTTTTTTTTTTTTTTTTTTTTTTTTTTTTTTTTTTTTTTTTTTTTTTTTTTTTTTTTTTTTAAATTTTAAGTTTTAGTTGTAGTTTTGACCCTCTAAAGCTGCTGTAGTTGTAGTTTTGACCCTCTAAAGCTGTTGTAGTTTGAGTTTTGACCCTCTAAAGCTGTTGTAGTTTGAGTTTTGACCCTCTAAAGCTGCTGTAGTTGTAGTTTTGACCCTCTAAAGCTGCTGTAGTTTGAGTTTTGACCCTCTAAAGCTCCTGTAGTTTGTAGTTTTGACCCTCTAAAGCTGCTGTAGTTGTAGTTTTGACCCTCTAAAGCTGCTGTAGTTTGAGTTTTGACCCTCTAAAGCTGCTGTAGTTTGAGTTTTGACCCTCTAAAGCTGCTGTAGTTTGAGTTTTGACCCTCTAAAGCCGCTGTAGTTTGAGTTTTGACCCTCTAAAGCTGCTGTAGTTTGAGTTTTGACCCTCTAAAGCTGCTGTAGTTTGAGTTTTGACCCTCTGAGGCTACCATAGTTTGGGTTTTTACCCTGTTTGTTTGTCCTAAATCATGCAGATAGTCCCAGAGATTATAGTATATTGGAATTGTCCTGGAAAATGTTTTTTAAAATGTGTGAGCCCTCAGTGTTTACCCAGTTACTGCGGCTGGCCTCATTTATTTTAATATGAAGTGGTCTGTTAGTGATTGGGTAACTGCCACTCATCCTTTGTTTTTTTCATCTTTTGTCTCATTTGGAGTAGACCACCACGTTACCGTAGAAACTCTTTTATAAAAGCTGAGTTTTCTTTTGTTTCGTTCTCCTCCGACCCCACCACCCTCCTCCTCCTTCTCCCACTCATGAGGTCAAAGGTCAGAGTGTAGGGTCACATGCAGAGAAATGCCCTAGAGTTGCAGCAGTTGCCCTTTGAGTTTTTAATTTAACTCATGTGAATTATTTAACATAAACGACATCATAAATTAAGTAATTTGGGTTTTAGGACATGATGGAGCAAAATATCTAACAAACAGGAGCCAGTGGCAGCGTGACCCAAAACATGTGTCATCACTGGTTTAAAAATGAGAGAGTACTGCTCTAAACACAGGTCTTTTCTCATCTGTTTTTGTGTTTTACTCTTTCTCAGTCCGACTCTGGAGCTGGAGTTGTTTACAGCAGTTTAAAAGTCTGTTTATAATTGGACTAAGCCAATAATTTGAATTTTTTCTGCATTATGTTAGCTACAGTGGTTAGTAGGTGCTAGCGGTGTTAGCTACGACTCTTGTTGACTTCATTCTGGTCAACCACGGTCAGTGCCTGTTAATTTTACTGTATATTCGGCCAAAAACACCAAAAGCACAAAAATAAAGGGGTGGCATCCGTAAGTTTTAGGTTAAATGGTTAAAAAATGTAGCTTTTAGATGAAATTTGTAATGATTCATTCTGTATTCAACAGTCCAATCCTCGTTAGCATCAGACACAGGTCACAGATGGTCTCTTTAAATATGCATGTTTGCCATTAACATAGAAACTTAATACACCTCCACACATTGATTTTTGGCTCTTGCTTGACATTTGGTGAAATCTCTACCTATACAGAATGAAATAGGAGCTGGGTGGTTCAGTTTGACTCAAAGAGAAGCAGAGCAGGGAACAGGAACTATAAATGCTGCTCGCTGGTTTCACTTTTGGCACATGTTTGAGAGTGAGGGAGGATTAGTGGGCACCTGTCCTTTTGTCTGCACCTGGTCTGTTACATTAAAGCAGTGTAGGTTTGTCTGTGGGTAAATCAAACTGTTTCTTTTGTTGTGTTCTACCTTTAGATTACACAATGCTCCTTTTTATTACAGTACATTCTAAACTAAGGCCCTTGCTACATGTACATGGATATTTTTATAATTTCTCTCTGCATTTGGGCTTTTTGTTCATCTGTAAACAGTTACAGTAAAGATATGCAACACCTTTTTATATCCGCACTGACATCACAGCTATATTCACACATGCTCACTGTTGTTTTAGTGTAATTTTTTTTGTTTAAGTGTACGCCATGATACCTATTTTGTTGGGCCTTAAAGGTTACTGTTTTACCATAACAGCATCCATTTTGCTTCCTCCTTAGCTCTCTGGAAATATCAGATATGTAAATGATGGCTAATAGCTGTCCCCTGGAGTCCACAGTGAGCCATGGTCCAGACCGGTGCCTGTTTATTTTATGATGTGTTGATAAACTAGACCAAAAACACCCAAACCCACAACTATAAAGAATCCACATGGCCCATAAAGTAAAAATATTACCTCACATGAGACACATTGTATACGATAATATCACAATACACCAGTTCTGCAGAAATCTGTTTAAATAAATCATGATATCTGTAAAAATGGAGTAGAACAATATCCCTAGTTTGACAAAAAGTGGATTTTGTGAATTAATTTTCTTGCGTTTTTGTCTTTCTGTTGCACACATATCCTCAAAAACCCTTTTCCAGACGACAATCGCCTCAGTTTCCTGAACTTACTCTGAACACTAGAACTAATTAACCCAGATGATTTCTATAAAAAGCCTGTAGTTCAGTAGTAGCAGTTCAGTCAAATCAGCTTTATTCCGGTCTGTATTTACTGGATCAGAGTTGAAGCTGTTATGTAATGCCCTGATGTGCTGCCACCCCATGTAGAGCCTGACTCACTGCACTCAGCCAAACACAACAGCACTGGGTCTTCACTATAACGCTCTATATTTTCTCACCGCAGCCTGTTGCAGTGAGGTCAGTGGTTTGTCAGGTGCACGCTGCACTTCACAGTCATCGAATGAGTCACGGGTTACACCTGCAGCAAATAACCACTTTACAGGAATGACACTGAAAGTCACCTGCACAGCTAAAAATAAACGTAAGAAATGTGGGGAAGTTTAGAAAACAAGTCAGTATTATGGCAGTAAACGTCAGTGGATGTTATAAATATCTACTCATATGTCATATACATTCTTTTTTTAACCACATTTAATATTTATTTATAACCACAGTGTGATACAGGAAGTGCTGGGGGCTCTGTTTCCTCTATGACCAGCTGAGTTCAGTCAGTCCTGATGCTTTTTAAATAAGAACAGAACTGTGAAGCTGCGTTGTCATTTCACAGCAGTAAAATAACACACAGAAAAACACAAACTACTGAGCCGCGCTGTCAATTATGGACTGGAATATTTCAGAGAGTAAAGTTCCACTCCCTTTAGCTGCATTATCAACAATTTAGCAACAACAGCAAATTTCTACAACACTTTTTTTTTTTCATTGAGGATTTTCCTAATTCTTTCTAGAGCGCAAAAGACTAACTATGACCTGCTAATGTCAGTGCTGTGTGTAATCCGGGGTAGTATCTACATAATTGTGACTAATTGAGTCATTAAAAATAAATGAAGAAACAGCTTAAAACTTTTGTCTCAGTTGCATTGGTGTTACTCTGTTCATTTGGCCACATCAACAATTTAAAAGCCTGCTTCACTTTCTCAGGTCGACGGGTCAGACTCATCGTCCCAAAGACCTCAGTAAAGTAAACCTTGTTCAGGTCCTGCTCCCAAACTGAGCCTGAGTCCTTTTGCTTACATTAGAGTGGCTCTTTCACTTCCTCAAAATGTTCCGAATGGCTTTTAACTCACAGTGTGATGTTGACCTGACATGAATGTTTTATGCCCTTTGCTTTTAATGTCTTTTGTTACTCTTGTGTTTGTTTTATATATTTATTGTCTTGTGGTTGTGTATCTTATGGTAGTTGTACAGTACTTTGTCTGATAAAAATTGGATTGGAGAGACAGGACTTTGACTAAGACACTGTTTTGTAAATGAGATCATAGTAGTTTTTGTATTGTGACATTTTGAAACCGCCTTAAAACCTTATTGTTCCATGTCCCTCTTTAAACCCTCTTTGGTGCATTTCTTTCTTGTAAAGGAGTCTATCAAATCCTATTTGTGCTTCTTTGTGTGAAATTAATTCCTACTTGGGTTGCACGATATATCGCAAATGTATTGTTATCGCAATATTATCATTATCGCAATATATGTATCACAAAGAATGACTTGTATCACATTAACATGTTGGTGTTCTTTGGGTGTTTACTCTTTGCCTCAAAATTCATCCAAACAGCACTAAATCAAACTGTGGAGCATCCAAATAGAGAAGTCCTGGTTTAGACCTGGTTTATTCCTACATTTAGTCCTAGTTTAGTCTTGATTTTATCCTGGTTCAGTCTTTAAAGTTGATTTAGCTCCAGTTTTGACGAGTGGAAGTTAGTCCAGAGCCTTGTATTTCTTTATATTTTCTACATAAAACATTTCTTACTGTGTCAAAAAGCATTTAAATATCGCTGCTCACATCGTTATCAAAAATAGTTATTGCATATCACGTCACATAATTCCTGTGGGCAGTTAGATAATAAATCATAGTATGTGCATGATATCATTTCTTTACATCAAAACAACAAAACATCTTTTAATACAATAATATAAACTTGTTGATCTCTAAAGTATGAAATAATGCCGTGTCATTAAATATGCATTCCATGTGTTGTGCCCTGTCTCTCCAGAACAGAGGAAAACTCTTAGAAACTCTTCAGACTGAAGAGGTGTACCTTGTAAAAGAGGATCATTGATCTCTTTGGGACTAACCTAGATTCAGTGAATCCCTCACACACAGAGTAAACCTGCCAAGGAGCTAACGCTGAATAATAGATGAAACACTAAGAACATATCACACATCTTCACTGCAGCTTTAATGCTTGGTTTTTTATTTTACCTTGAATGTTTTTGCAATTTTTAATCCTATTGAATGAAGCTCAGTTTTAGATTTTGGTTGTTGGATTGTTTGGTTGATAGATGCTTTGTGCTTTGTATGGTAACAAAACAAAAACTTGGCTTAGTGTCTGAATAAGTCTGTAACTATAAGACTCAAGAACACATCAATAATTTAAAACAGTCATCATATCACTGCAGCATCATTAGAGTTGGGTTAAAATGGAGAGAGCAGTGTTTTGTTGAATCTGGAGGTGCTCCATCGAGACAGAAACCTTTCATTGGCTCAGTTTAGCGCCATTGAAAATAACCAGCCACCGGTCTGGACCATGGCTCACTGTAGATGCCTGGGATCAACACTGCTAACTACAGATGCTAAAAACAGTTCAACTTACTGCAAAAGAAGTGGGACTTTTTTCCTTTGCTATAAATACTTGACCTGCAATATTGAGGATTTGCATTTTAGATAATATGTGTTTTACATTAAGGTGTCTTCTCCTTTGTTTTTTGTGCTGTCTGAGTGTGGCCCCAATCACAATCAGGAGTTAAACGTTAAAAAGTCATATCAAAGCTTTGTTTCAAATGGACACTGGACACACCTTATTACTTTGTTCTGTTCACATCTCAAATCTAAACATGCTTTTTCTCAAACAGACTTATTCTGACTCAGGTTAAATATAAAGATTCACTCCACTGTAATAAACAAAACTCTTTGAACATTTCCAGTGACTGCAGAACTTTTTCAGGACAGCATCATCTATTATCTATTACTACAGCAGCCTCAGAGGGTCAAAACTGAAGCTACAGCAGCCTCATTGGTTTAAAACTACTCATTTATGTGGTATTTTCTGACTTTAAGACTCTGGCTCGTTCCTGGCCGAACCTAACGGGGCTTTCCTCGTTGATGTGTTTATAGCTCTGCAGTGCGTTCAGAGCTCTGTGTTCAGCAAAGGTACTGGTTTGTGAAGCTGGCGGTTTTTCAGGGAATAGTCCGCCACACCCCTCTTCAGTGGGTTTATGACGCAGCCCAGGTCCTACCTCATCACGTTGACTTCTCAGGAATATGTGCTCTGAGTGACTCAACGCTTCATAGTTAATAACTTCCAGTCGTTCAGCGAGGCCCAGCGGAGTCAGATCGTTCTGTAACACGCCTAAAGCTGTTCACAGATTTCTCATCTCTCTAAAAAAGGACTTTCCATGGTTTTATTCTGAAACACTGCAGCACAAACCATTCACAGACAACACTGTATTCAGAGATTAACCAAATCTGTGACCACCTTCAACCCTTCTTTTTACCTTTATCTGCCTTTGTATTTGACTGTTTATTAACTCTATTTTACTACAAGTCGCAGTCAGCAGCAGATAAACTCTATGAAACGCTTCTGTCGTCCTGTAAATCTCTGTCTGAGTGAGGCTTTACTGTTTCACAATTAAGAGTTAGGTCTGCTGCTTCAGATTAATCATGGCTCCAGAGAAAAGTGAGCAAATAAATGTCAACAAATGGTACATTTAAATGGTGCTGCCCTCTTGTGGCTGAAAAAACACAATTTGAAATGACACTGTGATTATTGTAGAGAAGAATTACCTTCCATTTATTTTTGATAAATGCACAAATAAATGATGCAGTTGGAGTCAAAAAGCTTTAATATCTGTAATAACCGATACAGGGTTGTTCAGTGTTTTTTTTTTAATCTTTATTCATATTGTTATCGCAAAACTTCTTGATATAGCAATTCGTAATATAATTTTGAGGCTATATCAATCGTCCAAACTTGGAATGAGGTTGTCAATTGGAAAATGGCCTGAGTTATTTTTGCTGGAGCCAGAAGTATGTTATTCTGTATTTTTATATCACTCTTTTATTGCATTATCACACATTTTCTTGACATTTCATGGTATAATTCTGAGTCTCCCGGCGCTGTGATGTAGTGAAGTCTGACCCAGTGTAGACCCAGACAGACCTCTTACTGATGCGCTCTCTGTTTGGGGCCGTCACTCTCTCACACTGGGCTAATTGTCTGTTAGAGGCTTTGGCAGACGTCCCGCTCTGCACAGCTGCGTCGGGTCGGTACATACACCACTCACTGGGGTTCAGACGCGAGGCATTGTCGAGATTCTTAACGTGTCCGTCATTCATCTGCAGTGAAACGTTTAGGAAGTGTTTGTTCTGTGGTTTTTTAGATTATGATTCTGAAGGATAGCCGCGACATTAAAGCTATTCTGCTGCCATTTTTAACTCTTTAACTATGAAAATATGTAGATTTGGGCTGTTTTGGTGAAATCTAGTGGTGGAAATGCAAATTACAATTCTGCAGTTCACACTCCTCCTTTTTAGCACATGTGAGCAGCTACGGTAGCCCTGCAGGGACATGCTGTTGTCTATGAACAAACCAAATGAAACAAGATCTCATCGGGATTTCACCTTAAAAGTTACATCAACATCTCTTTATTCATAAATGCCCTTAATTCTCATGTGCTGCTCCTCTAGCTGTTTGTCCACTCTGAGCACCTGTAGAAAAACTTGGGGTAGAAATCATTTCTGGAACACTAATAAGTTAATGATAATATCACAGCAATTCTCCAGACAATAATTTACAATAAATCATGATATTTGTGAAAATGTAGTGAAAAGAACACTCTAGATTAACAGAAAGTGGATTTGTGCATTATTTTTTGCATTGAAGACATTTCAGTGTAGTTTATCTGAAATCAACCAGATTAGATTAGATTTATATCTACAACAGCCCTTTGCAGTGGAAAATGGCCTTTAATAAATAAGACAATATCTGATAGTATATCATAAGAATCCGATCCACATCTAATTGAGCATCCACTGGCTTCATTGAGCTTTAAATGGAATTTATTCCAATATAGACAATATATATAAATCAAAATATACTGTGAGCTGACCCCAAAACCCAAATCCTTCCCATTAACCCAAAATATAAAAGAAATCACCAGGTAAAGCTGTAAAATAAGACGTATTTCCAACAGAATAACCCATTTCCTTGGTTTATTTCCTTGTTCCTTCGTTGTTGACATCAGTGTCGACCAATGGGAGCGCTCCTTTTTACCTGAAGTGAGCTGTGATTGGACAAAATCCTGCTGTGGACTGATCATTCTCATCTATTAAAATCCTTCATTATAAAGACTAGATCACGTCTTAAGGTCTCATTTTTTCAGATGATTCCTGTTACAATAAACTTTAGGAGATTACACTGAAAAACTAAATGCAACTGTAAAGACAATCAAGAAATGTACTTTTAAAGCCACAGCTGTAACTTCTGAAAGTATATTTACATAACGCTCAACACTAGAAGCTGCACTGAGCCATAACTCAGGACAGATAGTAGTATATTTATAGCTCACCCACTCCCCCCTGAACAGCAGCTGACCTTTGACCCAGATTATAGGTGTTTGGTGAGTTTGGGTCGTTCCATCGAGAGACTCCTTGAAGTAGACCAACCCTTATCAGACAGTTCTCTTTAAACGCAGGCGTTCAACTTTCTGCGTATTATTTGTAAATGAAGAGAATGGTCCGTGAATGTGGATGGTTCTACAGTGGTTTTAATGAGAGACCAACAACAGGAAGTGAGGAATACTCTTGTCTAGACTTTTATCTTCCTTTCCCTGTAATAACTCTGCACTTGAATCAACAGTTCTAGTTTAAAGCTCGTTTTAGGACCCTATCTGATCTGGAAAACCTGCGATAACGATGTGGAATAAAGCGATAAGAATATGGCTCTACACCTTTTCTCTGTTTTGGGTTCGTGTAGATGTGAGCACCTGTCACCTGTGAACAAACGACCAGAGTTTTACTGCTCATTAGGAGTCTTCATCTGCTCCCTCAGACGAGCTGCTTCCCTGTGGAGACTCACTGCTGACAATGAAAAAACTATTACTGCACAAAGCCCATCATCATCATCACTCTGACTCCTGCTCAGCCTCGTTTTGTACTGTCTGCTGTGGCTCCCTCTCATTTGGATTTTCACGCTGTATCCTCATTAAGAAGAGCCCCAGCAGACGAACAGTGTGTAAAACAGACTGATGAACAGAGTTATTAGTCCACACAGGGCTGTAGCTCTGTTTTATGTCTGATCTGTGAGTCTGGAGATGGGACGCTCTAACCTGAGACTGATTCACTAATAATTGTCTTCAGCACTTATTGGAGCTCATGAATACACTAGAGACGGATAACTCAAGTCACAGGCCTCATTTTAGGGACTTGGACAACACTTTGACAGGGCAGACTCAACAGTTACCTGAGCACTCACCTGTTATCACTGGCCTTTTGGAGAAACTACCGTAAGACTCACCTGCAGCTGATCGGTCCTGGCTTTTTGACTTTCCCGTTTGGGTCGAACCAAATCATCAGCTGTGAAAGCTCCAGGACTGTGGTTCAGACCAAACAGCTCCTCTTTGGTCTGGGTCTGGACCAAACTGAACCAAGGTCCAGTTCATTTGTAGCGTGAAAGCACGTTTGACAATAGTTCTGACCAAATGCAGGAGGTCACGACCGATTAAAAACATGAGGGAGAGTGAGGGAAATGGGGAAAATTTATACCGGTTGTATCTAAAACCACCTTAAACGCATAGATTACATTGTTTTACATTTTGTACGACTCTATTTTTCGTGTTACTCTACGACAGATGTCTGCGTTAAAGTGATTTAAATCATGTCTTAAACAGAGCATTTAGAGTTTCATCTGTTTATATTAATTCTAAATTAATAATAACATGTCTCTATTGGCCCTGCTCCAGTCTGATTATTGTATTTCTCCAGTTCAACTGTAAAATGAGCCTCTGCAGAGACACATTCACCAAAGTAAAAGAATCTACAGGAGACAGGACGACAGTGAAGGCAGCATCAGGGAAAGTCTGATAGTCAGCTTTTAAAAACTGTAGAGCAACAGTGATGCAGCCATTCTGTCTTATACTCTCTGCCCACCTCCGCCCCAGCTCCTCTTTTTTACATGTGTGATTATGACTGATGTCTCCTGGGGTTTTCCTTTTATTGAAGTGAAAAACAGTCTCACTTAAACTGACTGTTGTTGCATTTGACTTGTTTTAATGCCTTCATCTTCCTCCCTGTTTTTTGCAGTGACAAATTTCAACAATGGCTTGGAGGCCAGTTCAGACTCGGACGATGAAGATAAGCTACACATCGTGGAGGAGGACAGTCTGCAGGACACAGAGGCCCCGGCTGCAGACGGGACCACGCCGAAGGACAGCCATAAAGTCACCGCAACAGTATTACCACAGAACGGCTCCTGGAACGGAGGTTAGTCAAAAATATGGACAGAATCCAACGAAAATGCATGCACCTGTTTAAAAGCACTTTGAAATCCTTAAGCCTTTACTCCAGATACCCTCCACTGAGTTTACTATGACACATTTTAACACGAAAAGCCTCATCTTACAAACAAAAACACCACAGAATGTAATAATCTGAGGCAGAACCGAGCATGAATCTAACATCCCCGTTTGATTGGCTCGTGTTTACTCCTCTTTTAATCCTCGATTCCTGTCAAACAGCTCGGCCTACGCGAGCGTGTTCCTTCATCTCGACGGCGTTAGCGAGAGCCGAGCAGGAAGCACTAAAACCATGGAGACAGCGGGAATGTGACACTCAGAGAGATTACACTCAGCGCTGGTTTCATTGTAGTGAAGAAAGCCTTACATGGACTGATCCGAGCTGCAGACTCCTGCTCACTCTGCAGACTCTCTTTCTCCACGTCTCTCTGCTCCACATAAGCTTTACATACTTTTACAGTTATCGTTTTGCACTTTCCCTTCTTTGTTGTAGTGTAGTTAAAGCTAGTCTTCTGATGACTTTCTGACTCAATACACTTTACCTTGTCCACACAGGTATCTTTAAAGCTTTTTCAGTGCATTTGGATGTTTTATGTCCGGTCAAGGCCGATATGACAATCAGGACAGTTGAATTAGGTTTTATACATTTATCTTGTTTTATTAGAACTAATCACACTACTCTCTGCTGCTTCTGTTGCATGGTCTGTTAAAAATCCTCCAGAAACGAACATGTTTTTCTGCTTGATATTGCAAAGAAAAACTTAAAACTTCACCTGTCCACACAATCCAATCACTTTTCCCTTTTGGACTCGCCATCGCTGAAACTTTCAGATGAATTTTTCGCTGCCAAAGCAAAACAGACTCACTGCACATGCATCAAAATGTTCCTCTGTGGTTTCTGTTCACCGCCATCTTGAGGAGAACTGTTTTATGCTTTTGTAGCAGCATCGAGATATTTTGCGTAAAGCACTAATCTGGACAGAGATATTTTTCTATATAAAGAGAAAAACTGTGTTTGTGCAGCCTGGGTCTAAGTCTCACTCTGGTTAAGCACATGGCTTATTTGCATAATTCAACAGTATATCAGATGTTATACTGTTTTTGGTGGTGGAAGGTGGTAAAAATGGCCTTGTTTTGTAATAAATGCACAAATAAATGGTGCAGCTCGTGGACCGAAAAAGGCTGTTATTCCTAAAATAGTGTTATTCTGGGGTTTTTATATTATCATTTATGTCACTATTACAGATTTTCCTGATATTTTGTGATTAGGGGTGTAACAAAAAAACGCAAAATCAAGATTCTTGAATCAGATCGAATCCAAACGTTGACTTTAAAAAAAATGTTGACTACATTAACTCTTTTTTCACTACTTTTAGTTGACTGAATTAAAGGAAACAATTTGGCAAAAGGGCTACTGAGAAACATGTTTAGAACAAGACTTATATTTTATTATCTGTATTTTTTATCCAAATCAAATTAAAAGAATGTTTCTTATTCAAAATTTGTTTTAAATCAAAAATCATTTCTGAATCAAAACGCCTGACACTGAAAGATTTACACCCCTAATTGTGATGTTATTCTTGCCCAGCTCTAACTCTAACTTAAAGCACTGCCTGGTTTTGAAAAATATTAACAAACCAGGAAGAAGAACAGAGTTTTACAGCGACAGTGTTCATGTGGACGGACTTAGCCTCGGTGGGAACTCTCCAAAGTCCTCATGTGATATTTTTGGACTGACTTTTCCCTTCTGTCTGTGGAGAAAGCTGGAGGAGCGTCCCGAGTATAAATCCACCCCAGACTCAGGGTGACAGTCTTTGGCGAGGTACAGGAGCTGCTGTCGTGCACATGTGTCCCCGGTAAAGCTAAACCCACCATGTGACTTCCTGTTTTCATTCC
Organism: Rhyacichthys aspro; assembly: GCA_036850595.1. NCBI lineage: Eukaryota > Metazoa > Chordata > Actinopteri > Gobiiformes > Rhyacichthyidae > Rhyacichthys > Rhyacichthys aspro. Next base: position 2,346,394 of record CM072164.1, on the reverse strand, counting down.
TTCACCATATTCCTCATGTGGATGTTGTCTAGGCTCTGGTTGTTATTACTGCGTAGCTTTTTCTGAGGCATTAAGTGTAATTGTAGAGGAGAGTGTGGTGGGAAAATATGCAGAGAGGTGTATCTGTGGGACGGGAGGAGGCTCTGAAAGGGGAGTGATGCAAGAAGCTTTAGCAGAGACTTGAGAGGTTCCAGAAGAAAGAAAGAAATGAAAAAGAGCCAGAAGATAGAGGAAGACAGGAAAGCACACACTGCATTAGGAACCACTACAGCTGCTACTACAAAATATGTGTTTCAGGGACACTTCTAAACGTTCCTAAATAAAGTGTGGCTCCATTTTCTCCACCTAATTAGCTTTTTTTTTGTCCCAGTCTCAGACTCCACTCTCCTTCAACAGCAGTAGTAACCTTTACTGCTTCATTTATTTAAAAAAAGGTAAAACCAGACCAATTTTTCACCACAAAATACTAATATGTTACATTAAATTAAAGTTTAGAGCCGACCTGAAACTTTTATCTTTGTAGTTAACCGTTGTAGACTGTAGTGATCCTGGAATTATCTCAGTCTCGTAAAACACTGCATTGCCAACATTTATCCATGTTTCATTTGCTGCACGTTTCTCTATTTTTATCTTTTTTGATCCGTTCCGCTGTAAAATAAGACGTATTTCCAACAGAATAACCCATTTCCTTGGTTTATTTCCTTGTTCCTTCGTTGTTGACATCAGTGTCGACCAATGGGAGCGCTCCTTTTTACCTGAAGTGAGCTGTGATTGGACAAAATCCTGCTGTGGACTGATCATTCTCATCTATTAAAATCCTTAATTATAAAGACTAGATCACATCTTAAGGTCTCATTTTTTCAGATGATTCCTGTTACAATAAACTTTAGGAGATTACACTGAAAAACTAAACGCAACTGGAAAAAATCAGGTAATGGCCTGTTGTCGGTCGAAGCTAAAGACTGGCTTTGTGTAAAACGAGAACGCTAGATTTATGGAGTAAACTGAGAAATGTAAGAGTTGTACAAGAAAAATGGAAAAAGGGGGAAAAGATTGAGCAAGATATTCCCCAAAAAACAGATGAGAAACGATTGAAGTGAAGAAAGAAACCTGGAGTATTTTTCAGCTGGGACCAGAGATTTGGAAAACTTTGAGATGAGATCATGGGAAACAGAGATGTGTGTTTAAAGGAGTGTCATAGCACTCGAAGAAAACGCTCTGAAGACCAGGTTTTCAAGGTCTCAGTCTCCTCACGGACTCATTTTTACTCAGCCTCTCGGTCTCGGTTTAACCCCTCCATGAGTCTTGTCTTGTTTTGACGCCCTCTGGTCTGAGTTAAACCGGTCTGGACTACACCATTTCTCTCTGAAGACCCCAGACTCCTCCTTTTTCCGTCTGTTTGGCTGTGATTTCAGAGCTGCACCTGTCTCTGACGAGGCCCGGCAGCAGCAGCAGCAGGAGGAAGAGGAGGAGGAGGAGGAGTGGCTATTGGCTCTAGTTCTGCACTAAATTAAAATGCCTCATCGCCGTGGCAACACCGGCCCATTTTTCATCATTTGTTTTAATCAGTCTTTTGACGTTCAGAAGTAAATGGACTTGGCCCTGGTTTGCGGTGTGTAGTTTTTGGTGCCATCTGGTGGTGAAAGTGCAGACCTCACTCAGATTCGTTTTAGAGCATGTGAACAGCTATAGGAGCCCTGCAGGTTCTGTTGTACTCAAGACCAAGTCATGTCTGAGACCAGAGAGTACCAAGACCACGACTAGACCAAGACTTTTAGCTACTGAGACCAAGACAAGACCAGAAGGGGACAGTTAAAATAATCTAAACAGTCCAAGTCCAGTCTTAGACCAGGTCCAGACTCATGGAGGTCAGTGTTTGATGAAGGAGGCAGAGTTAGAGCAAGATTTTTAATTAAATGGAAAATTATTAAAGTTTTCATTCAATCCTAAGAACAGACTTATACCAGTTCCGGTCTTGGTTGGTCTTGGTTGGTCTTGGTTGGTCTTGAAGTCCGACACCGAGACAAGACCAAGTAAATAAGTTTGAGTCCGATTGCAGCAAAAGTACACCATCACAAAGGTTTACAAACAAGGCTATAACGTTCATTTAAATATATTTTTTCGTCTTTATGTGTCCAAGAAAAAGCATGCAACACAAAAAAGCACGAAGACTAATAATATTAAAAATCAAAAACTAGGTTCAAAGTTGTAATTTTTCATATGACACTCGATAATGTGTGAAGAGATGACACAAGAGAATAAAGTTTAAGTTCTGTCTGTGGAGAAGGCCTTGTTATTGTGTTGTGTGGCGCCCTCTGGTGGAAACATTTGGTACTAGATAATTCAGATGATCCATAATCCTCGTAAAACACTTTCTGTAAAATCTGAAAAGGTATAAAATAAAACTTTAAAGCTGCTGTAAGTGACATAAATGATCCTGAGTGTTGTGTTTGTGTCGCAGTGAAGGAAGAGTGTGAGTCTGAGGAGGAAGAGGAGGCAGTGAAGGAGGCTCTGGTGGAGGAGATTCTTCAACAGGAGGACACAGCCATCATTTACCCAGAAGCCCCTGAGGACGAGCAGAGTGCGGCCGAGACGGGGGGCGCTGACGAAAACGGTAACATTTACAATCAAACAAATACATTAGTGCTCATTGTAATGTTTGAATGTTGAGAGAGTAGTCGAACACACATAAAAAGACACAAAACACTTATCATTATAGTTTAAAATTACTCTATATATTAAAATTATTGTCCGTGAAAAGTCAGAACAATGCCTGAATCACTTCAATTAAATTTTTATATTGTGTCCGAGCGCCGTGTTCTCATGATTCTTTAATTTCCTGAGAAAACCAACGATCCCCATGAGTAAGCACTTGGTGACAGAGACAAAGAAAACTGTCCACAGGCGCACTTCAGGTGGACAAACTGTACTTAGAGTAGCAAATATTGCAGTAGCCTTCCACTTCTAATCAAACACCTTACTTTATTTTATTTTTGTTTTAACTGTTGTTTGTGTCCTTATTTCTGTAACTGCAAAAACGACCAGTCTTTCTGTCTTAAATACACTTTATGCAAATATTCATTGAGCTGCACAGTCTTTATTCAGTAAATAGATAAATACAAGTAATATACACAAGGACAAGACAAGAGCATCCTCAAAAACAACCAGTACCACCCACACTGATCTCCTCCTTTATGTATTTACCTAAAGAACAGAGTACCCTGACCTCTCCAGCTCTAATGTGCCCCTCAGGAACCCCCGACTCCTTCTCTCAGCTGCACACCTGCCCGTACTGCTCCCGAGGCTACAAACGAAACGCTTCTCTGAAGGAGCACATCAAGTACCGCCATGAGACCAGCGACGACAACTACAGCTGCTCACACTGCAGCTACACCTTCACTTACCGCTCGCAGCTCGAGAGGCACATGAGCCACCACCGGGGCAGCAAAGACGAGGTACACACGGACCGCTTTTATTAGGAATTTAGTATAAATAAATGGGCTAAACCATTTTTATATGGTTTTATGACGTAAAACTACATTAATACAATTACAATGTGGGAAATTAAACATAAAAAACCAAGCATCTTATGTGTTTTATGCCTTATTAATGATTGAGAAAAGACTTATTTTGAAATAATATTGAAAATGATAACTTTTCTTTGTTAAAATTTTGCTGTGTACAACATTGAACATTTAGCTTTGACAAACATACCTCAACAAAGAGTCTTTATCATTACATCAAACACAAATAAGTCACTGGTGTCCATCTTTGTAAGAAAATGTCATGTCAAATTTTCATTTGCAGTTTAGCCTTCATATGTTCCATTATATCGACTTGTTTCAGTCTTTGAGTCCATTGGGTTCTTGTTTGTGGAGATGTTTTCACTGTTATAACCTTCAGTATGTTCTTCTGACCTTTTTCAGTTTATAGTCTCAGGAGTTACTCTGAGGATGAACAGTATAGGATCCTTTGGAATTAATTATATTCACGTTTTCACTTCTTATGTCCTTCCAGCAAGTGAGAACGTTCTGATTGGAGGGCTCAGCTCAGGCCCGGGACATTTTTCCAGGCTGCGTTAGGACTAAACCTGATTCTAAAAAGAGAGCTATATGTTTTGTATTTTAAGAAAATCCCTAAAGCTCTCTGAGATAAGGAATGTATTCAGTTAATTACAGTCGACACTAATCCAGTTACATTTGACCTTTTCCCACCTGTCGTTTCTCACCTGTGCATTAAAACTAACCAGCGGCAAACTCTAGTACTTTTCCACTGCCTTTAGCTCCGCCCCCTTGGCCCTGCAGTCACCTGGCCTCTCCTGACAGGTGTGATCACCTGACCACACGCCCCCTTCTGCACACCTGTCCCCCTCCCGTGGGCTCCTCTCACACAGAGCCGCTTCAGACCGGCTTTGGCCTGGACCAGGACACTTTTTACACACATATTTTTGGGTCTTTTGACTGTTTTTTATTGGATTTTGTCGATTCCCACATCTGTCCTCATCGTGGTATATGACCTTTACTGCTGTAATCTTTTCTCAAAAGTCTTAGGTTTAGGCTTTAGATTACATTTGGACGTGTTAGTTTGTTATTTTATGCTGAGTTTCTTATAAACAGAATGCGTTTTTTCACTTAAACCGTTCTAGAGTAAAGTGTTTAATTGCTTTTTGTCTATTTCTATGCATTTTCGATCATTTTCCTCATGTTTTTGCACCAGTCGTTATGAAAGCCACAGATTTAGACTTTAAATCCAATACTTTTCAGACTTTAGACTTGGTTATTGTATTTTATAGATGTTCTATTTCCTGCTAAATCCATTCACATTCACAATAACTTGCTCTTCTAGCGCTCCAGAGCCAAGTCTGTGTGTATTTTCTCTTCTGTTTCTCATCCACGTCCCACTTTGTTCTGTTTCAGTCTCAGCGGCACGTCTCCCAGTCTTCGGGAGGATCTGGAGGGACACGAAAGTTCAAGTGCACCGAATGCTCCAAGGCCTTCAAATACAAGCACCACCTGAAGGAGCACCTGCGCATTCACAGCGGTCAGTCTCCGTAGCAACCGCCGAACGACCCCGCTGTGTGTGTTTTATCTAAACATTTACCCTCCGCAGATAAAACCGACTCAGGCCCCGGCTCAGAGCGAACAGAAAGGAACGAGTGGATGGTTCTGGTTTTAAATATGTGTTCAGTACATATACGGCAAAATACTGCACTTTTACTGCACAGTTTAATAGTATTGTGTTTGATTCATACAGGCTTTGGTTTTATGTATTCAGTGCACATTTATAGGATCTTCACATGAGCCCTTAGTTACGGATTATACAGATTTAATTTAACTTTGAAAATGTTAGGTTCCTACCCTTAAGCTTTGGCTGTGGAGGGATAGGACTCTAAAGAATCAGTTCAGTTTGATGTTCTTCCTTGATTTTGACCCACAGTCCACATTAGGCTTAAATGTAGTGTCTTCAGTCCCGTTGATGTGTGTTTTATTTTCTGTCGTCTCAGGTGAGAAACCTTACGAATGCTCAAACTGCAAGAAGCGCTTCTCCCACTCAGGCTCCTACAGCTCCCACATCAGCAGCAAGAAGTGCGTGGCTGCCAACTACCCTAACGGTGTCAGTCATACCTCGATAAAACCTCCCCAGCCCGCCCCCGTCACCATCGCCCCGGCCCGCGTCATCCTCAAGGACAAAACCGAGAGCAAACCCCTCCAGGAGCAGCTCCCCGTCACGCAGATCAAGTCGGAACCGGTCGAGGAGGAGTGTAAACCCGTCGTGGCGGCTCCGGCGACCTCCGCGGGGACGAACGGCGTGGTAAACCGAACCACTGTCGGGACGGCGCTGCCTCCGGGCGTGGCTATGGTGGTCCCCACGCTGGGCCTCATGTCTCCCATCAGCATCAACCTGAGCGACCTCCAGAACGTGCTCAAAGTGGCCATGGACGGGAACGTGCTCAGGCAGGTTTTGGGGACGGCGAACGGAGTCGTGGCTCAAGGGAAGCAGGGGATCGTGGTCCAGCAGCCCCAGCAGCAGATCATCAGTCTCCCTGCGTTTGTAGATCACGACGGGACAACGAAGATCATCATCAACTACAGCATCAGTCCCGCGGCCGCTACCACTGCCAACACCCAACCCACTTCCCTCGTCGTCAAAAACAGCCCTCTTCTGGCTCCCACGGTCCCCGCCGCCGCCGCCGCACCCGTCCCCAGCAAAACCGACCAGGCCTGCTCCAACGAAGTAGCCGCCGATCTCAGTTTAGTCAAAACCGAACCGGAAGCTGTGCCCATTTCCGAAACAGAGGCTGAAGTAGGAACTGTGAAAAGCCCCGAGCCTCTTTTAGCTCAAACGCCAAAATCTAACAGTACGTGTTTACTCTGCGATGACTGTCCGGAGCACTTAGAGGCGCTGCATCTCCTCCAGCATCGCAAAGCTGCAAACGGAGAAGCTGTGGACTCCGCCGCTTTGGATCCGTCGTTCGCGGATTTGTTAAGTGAAGCAGGAGTGACGTTAGACGAACCGTCGCCTGCGGAAGACGTCCTCTCGATTTTAAAGACGTCATTCGCCTCCAACACCAAACCGAGCGACTCTGAGCTGGAAAAGATCTCAGAATCTGTCAGTATTCCTGTCGACGTCGTCCGAAAGTGGTTTGCCAAAATGAATAACGGGAAAAAAGGAGTTACAGAACAGCCTGAAACAACAGAAGATGTCCCGAAACCGACAGAAGAGTCAGAGGAAGACAAAGAAGCGCCTGAAAAAACTGAATCTCAAAGCACTTCTTCACCTCCTCTCAGCCCAAACAGAGACTTAGTAATCGTTAAAAGCGAACCCGAAGACCCAGACGCCCCTGACTCTCAAGCGGAGCCTCTCGATTTGTCGTTACCGAAGCAACCATCTTCCGATCCAACACCAGAAAACACTCCGGCTCAAGCCTCGCAGCAGGAACACCCTCTGAACCTGACGTGTCTCGGTAAAGAGCCGCTGGAGGGACGCACCATCTACGTCACCGCGCCTCAGACCGGAAACCCCGTCAACATCGTCACCGCCGCGCAGTTACCCACTTTAGTCGCCATCGCCGGACAAGGAACGGTGGGCTGCTTAAGCGCCATCAACACCACGACGAAACGCACCATCCTCATTCCTCAGCTCACCTACACCTACGCCACCACGACCGGCAGCGCCACAGGGGCCAAGACTGTGGTGCTCAACGGCCACAAGGTCAGTACAGTTTACACAGTTTAGGGTCGACCTCAGAAAAAGCTCTGGTTTTAATGTTTGAACTGGGTCTGACTTGTACTGTGGGACACGTCTATGTAACGGTTTAAAAACAAATAATATTAATATAAAAAGTATTAAAATCTATTGTAAAACTGAACGAAAGCTAGTGCATAGTGGACAGAATATGTTTCTGTTTTTTGCTTCTTGTTAAAGACGAGCTGCAGCGTTTTGGAGTAACCAGTGCTTCATTTTTAAATAAACACTGAAGAGGTGAATTGAAATGGTGTTCTGTCAGGAAAATTTTCAAACAGTTTCCCGAACACACCATGTCACAACAGACTAATTTAAAGATTAAACCAATTCATTGTTCTTTGTAATTGTGGTAAATTACAGTAAATCTGAAAAATGTCTGCATAAAAGTTAAATTAGACGCCATGTTTGTTGAAAATTAGATTGAAAAAAAGATTAGGATCAGTGTGAACACATGTATACAAAATGTATTAAGGGTGATTTACAGTCAAACAAAAAATCATAAATTAAAATTATTGCTTTTTAAGGTGGATGGATTTACAAGTTATATTTACAATTATATTTATTAAGTTATAGGGGGCGCTTATTTTTCCCCACAGGCTTTAAGTCACATGGCATGCTTGATTTTTTTCATTTTTAACTGTTTATTCCACTGTTAAAGCCATTTCTTCTTCAGATAAAGGTTGAATTGTAAAATATGGACTTAAATAAATCTAAATGAGTCTGTTTTCCTGTAACAGACAGAGAAGAAGCTGGAGAACGCCTCTGAAAGTGCGCCACCTACAGTCGAGGATCAGAGCGACTCCGACGCCGCGGCTTTAAAGAAACGCCGGCTGGAGTCCGGAGTTTACCCGTGTGATCTGTGCTCCAAGGTCTTCCAGAAGGGCAGCTCTCTGCTCCGACACAAATACGAACACACCGGTACGTCTCAACACAACCATGGAGCTTTATGAACGTTTACATCTAACACACAGACGTCTGATGGATCAACAAATCTGCAAATAAATGTCAACTGTCTGTCCATTTGTTTGTCTCAGTTTCAGATAAAATGCTTTTGATGATCCACTCTTTAAATTAGACTCAGTGGAAGTAAATAGGAAAACAACCTTAGTTTTGTCAGTAATGAATACACAAATAAATACTTTAATGCAGTATATTTATATAGTATTTTATATTTATCAGTACATTTCTTGATTTATCATCATTTTGAGGCTATATTTCTCAGTTTTGCTTATCATTTGCTCTCACACAAAGCCTGTTATTGTTCATATCTGCTTCTCCAGATTCAAGATTCAGGTTCAATAGTCTATTGCCATTTCATTGAGAACATTTATTAGAATTTTTTCAAACTGGGGCTGACCATCACATGCTATCAGGAATGCATAATACGTTTAATTATCTCATAAATCCTCTTTTACAAAATATTAGACAGTTATCAGTTTAACTTTTATAGCATGTCTTAACTATATAAGGATACTGTTTATACCGTGTCTTTGTGTTTTTCAGGTAAAAGGCCCCACGAGTGCAGCGTCTGTAAGAAAGCCTTCAAACACAAGCACCATCTGATCGAGCACTCGCGGCTGCACTCCGGAGAGAAGCCTTATCAGTGCGACAAATGCGGCAAGCGCTTCTCTCACTCCGGCTCGTACTCGCAGCACATGAACCACCGCTACTCCTACTGCAAGAAGGACGGGACCGCCCCCTCCTCCTCCGAGACGGCCCTCCGAGGACCCTCCGACGGCCTGGACAGTCCCGGGGCGGCGCCGCAGTCCGACAGCCGCACCACCAGCCCGCCCTCGCAGCTCGACTCTGACGAGAGGGACGACAGCGACGAGGAGGAGGACGAGGACGACGAGGCCATGTGCATGGACGATATCCGAGTGGTGCAGGTGGACGACACGGACGAACTCGGGGAAGAGGAGTACGGCCGGGAGCAGGAAGTGGGACTGGACGAGGAGGAAGAGGAGTACGGCGGGGAGCAGGAAGTGGGACGGGACGAGGAGGAAGGGGCAGACGAGGAAGTGGGACTGGACGAGGAGGAAGGGGCAGACGAGGAAGTGGGACAGGACGAGGAGGAAGGGGCAGACGAGGAAGTGGGACAGGACGAGGAGGAAGGGGCAGACGAGGAAGTGGGACTGGACGAGGAGGAAAGGGCAGACGAGGAAGTGGGGAAAGAGCAAACGGAGGAAGAGGAAGAGGAAGGCGAAGTCATGGAGGTCGAACTCGGGGACGGACTCGTAGCTTCTGACGAGGATTTGGAGGAAAACGCACGAGAAAATGAGGAGGAGGAAGTGGAAGATGAAGACTGTGACAAACACATCAGGGAGGGGTCAGGCGACGGCGAGCCCACCACAGAAAACGCCAAATAAAAAAATAAATCAGACAGAACCGCGTTTGGCCATCAGAAGACGCTACTTTCCGGCGGTTGCCTGATCTTATCGGTCCACTACTGTGTACAAACCCAGGTGTGCCTGAACTTGTGGAAATGAATTATCAGTGTTAAAATTGTTTATAGAAGATTTTAAAGCTCTCCCATCAATTTTTAGACTTGTTACTGAAATATCCCGGGCTGTTATTAGCCACGTTTCCACCAAGAGTTGTGTTACTGTTCAGTTTGGAGCAGAACAAGTCTCGTTTTCATCATGAATCTATTTTCCAAAAGTGAAAATGGCTTCGTAAACAGTGCCATGACTCCAAGATGTGTTTCTTTATGAGATGTAAATCATATTCATAGATTTTAATGCACTCAATACCTATCATTATTACCTAAGGAATAATCAAATGTGACAGTATAGCCTCAATTATTGGGCTGTGTATCGTATTTACTCGTCGTATTTTAGTCGTACTTTTCTCTTACGTTTTGAACAGCTTCATTTAGATGTCGGAGAGGCACAGGTGATCAGCTCTTCTTTTTTAATTAAGGCCAAAATAACTCTCCAATGAACTAACAGATGCTATTAAACTAAATGATGAACTGATATCTACTGCTGAAACAAACAGTAGAAGAAACACTCCAAGAGCTTTATGAATTTTCTACAACATCGTTTATGTTTAATAACTCAAAGACAGTGAGTTGCAATGTGTTCAATTCAAAAGCAAGAGCTGCAAAATGACAACTCGGTCTAAAAGTGAAAACAGATATGAGAAGTTTGTCATGTCTTTTTTGTTGCTCTTGGCAGACGTCTGTTTGTTAACCCCGTCACACTGTGATTAAAGAAGTGGATGGAACTGAAAACCAGAGAAGCTTGAGTAGCGTTCAAGAGCCATAAGCTAAGTTTGGAAAATGAAGTATAATTGTTAGCATATGTTTGTTTACATAGCCACCTAGCTAACTGCTAAACTTTACACGGATGAAGCAGGACTTTCTGTCACATGTCCTACATTTTTGACACTGACAGGTATTTGTTGTTTATCATTTTTGGTCCAACTGTGAAATCCATCATCTTTCTATCCACCACCAATTTCAGGACACAATGTACCATTTTAAACTAACTGAACTGAAAAATTGCACAGTGTGACAGGGTTTTACAAGAACAAGAGGATGCTTTTTTATTTAATCAACAAACTGCAGTGTTTAGCTCCACTTTTTATCACCGCACCACAGTGTTTGTCCCAAACGAGGACCGCTCTTTTTTAAAAAAAGAACCGTACCATAACTCTTGGTGGAAACGGGGCTTTATCGTCTGTCTGTTTATTTTGTCAGTGTTACTAATCTTTTTCTTGTTTAAAAACATTTTAACCTGTAAAAAAACGAGAAAGATTTCTATACCTTTTTATTGCCAATGAAGTTTCCTAAATCAGTATTTTATTGAGTTCGACGAACAAAAAGAACCTCTGCACTACAGTATTCCTGGTTTACCTACGGATACACGCCTCATGCATCGTCAGTGTTACTCTATGAACGTGCACTAGCTAGCCTCATGTCGTCGTGTTAGTGTTATGTTAGCGTCTGTGCTAGCTAGCGTTTTGTTTTTTGTTTTTTTCAGTTTTGACTGTTAGCCTTAAGGAAAACAAAGTAAACTCTCGGGGAGGGGGGAGGGGTCCCGGGGCGGGATGGGGAGTCCGGGATGAGAGCGCGGCTTCTCAAACCAAATTTTAGTCCAATCAGGGAAATTAGAGTCAAACAAAGCCAGCATCAGGCGCCAGTGTCGTAGCAGCCACCGAGAGGCTACGTCACATTAAATACTTCACTAAGATGGGAAAATGTTGAATAGGAGTCAATGTGGAGCAGCTAATTGTTTCAGATTTTCACTTTTTACTGGCATCTCCTCCTTTTTAGAGCGCGTGAACAGCTATGGTGGCCTTCAGGGACATGCTGTTGTCTAATATGAACAAACCCAATTAAAATAGGTCTCATAGTGATTAAACTTGTGAAATAAAAACTAAATTTAGTCCATAATTGTCCAGTTACTACGTTCACACTGATTCGGCTCCGGTCGTGGTTCCTGAAACTATTTACAGCGTTGTCCTATCTTTTATTTTGTCAAACATAAGTGACACAAAAGTTAATCAAAACTACTCCTCTGCTCCTCATTGACTTCTCTCCAGTATTTTTCCGTCTTTAGTGGAAGCTGCGTGACTTATCCTCTCTTTAACGTCTGAACGGTGGATGTAGCAGACTCCGCCCACATCCGAGCTTCATCAAACACGGCGCCATTTTCTTACCTTTATTTCGACTTGAGTTCTCAGTGTTTTGTTTTTTAACGAAGTGAAGGAACGGGACTGTTTCCTGCTCCGCCCCGATGCCTCCAGCCTTATGCAAAAGACCCGTGTGCTGTTAAAGTGCCATTGAACAGTGTTATCAGTTATTTTTGTCACGTGTAGCCAGTATTATGTCCTCGTTTTACTTTTAAAGAGCCATGTTGACTAATGTTTGTTAAACCTGAACTCCGGGGCTTTTCACTTATTACAGTACGTGTATTTATTAAAGTGCATTGGAGGAAACTGTGCATAAATGAGACTTATAAACTTCTGTGACAAATGAAAGGAACAAATAATAGGCCACAAATATAGTAAATGTATTGTCAGTATTTAGCCACACTTCATTTAGCTTCACTTTTTGAGCAAACAGACGCATCCAGAGCTGGAATAGACACGTTCTCAGTAGGATTTTCTGCCACTATTGATTCATTTAATGCGTTTACACATTTCCTAGTGATTTTCTCAGTTTTCAAAGTCTCCTGTTATTGTCTTTGAGCCTGTAAACATCACATCCTTGTTTCAGAAAATGTCTGTTTTCTTTTTTACCTATACATTAATAGCCTCAAAGTTCTGTGGAGGATTCTTTATATAAAACAGCAGTAGCTCCCGTCTCGAACATCTTACTGTAAAAAATAAGTTGTTCTTCTCTTCTTGTCAACCTTCTAAGATTATAACCTTATGGTATATATTCAAAGTAAATTACTGTCAAACAAAGCACTAAAACCTATAATATTCCAAAAAAAGACATAACATTTACGGTCAATTATTGTCAAGTGAAAACATAAAACCCCATCATATATTTTTTCAATTACAGTGATGTCACAAAACAGCTACTGCAATTATTCAATCAATAATATAACTATATTTACATTTACAGCAAAAAACAATAACAGTGGAGTCATTAGAAAAAACTAATCCACACATGATGAGTTTAAAGATCCTGGGACTAAACCAGGATTAAACAAACTCAACTAAAAGTGTAAATGTTTCTGGAACAAACAGTATTTTGTGAGTAACTTTCTGCAAATACAAACATTTTACTAAAACAGTTTTCAAATATAGTTATTAATAAAGAGATCAGTCTATTCTTTTTCCTTTCATTTGTCACTCTCTGTCGCTTCAACTTAAAGAGATGCTTCTGTATTTTGTAAATGTGGCTCTCTTAGGTTCATAAAGATGAGTCAGAACACTCCCAGTTCGGAGAAACAGACAGGAGCAGTGTCACAGAGACTAAAGCCATGGTCTGCTGTAAATGGATTATAGAGATGTGTGTTTTACAAACTAAAGATTGAAGTTTTGGTTCATACAGACACAAACTGGAGTGATTTTACAGAAAAGAGCTGGAATATGTCAAAATATATCCTCCAAAATGATTAATTAAAACCACATTTACAGAATACTGGACTATACCTTTAAATAAAAACCAGAGAAATGAAGCGTCACCTAAAGCCCGCCCCATTTTACAAAAAGGCTTGTGATTGGTTCAACAGGATTTCTCCCGGTTTCCAGAACATCCAGGCTCTGAATCATAGGAAAATAAAGTGTTTTAAAGTGAACAGATGTGGTTTATCGAGAAAACATTGAAATAAAAATGTTTGTGCACTTGATCCGACAAACATTAGTGAATGTGTCCAAAGTATTTACCGAACAGTATTTCTTTTGTGTCTTTTCAACAATGGCAGTATTAGTTTCCCTTTTCACAGAATAAATGTTTAGTTTTAGAGGACTTTTTTTATATTTATGTGTCTTATTTTTGTATTTTCTTTTATTTATTACACATTGTAGTGTACAATACTGTCGTTGGAATTGATACGATAATATATTTTAGTATGAAAATAACCCAAGACAGACTTACATCTCCCATAATGTGGTTCTGGGAGTTTGAAGTTTGTTTTAAAGTGATATTCTGGGATTTTTAGCTACAGTTGTATGTTGTATATATGTCATTAATGTATTGCCTGTAGTAGATTTTTGTGCAGACTTATATATTTACAAAGAAAAATGTCCCTTAACAATTAAATATACTACAGCTTTGTATTTGAAGCAACAAACACTGCAATAATGAAAATGTCTTAAATATTTACAGTACACTTAAGCATAAAAAAACCCTCATATCCCAAAAAAAAAATCCATATTTACTGTAAATTACTGTCAAAGGAACAGTAAAAACCTGTAATATCCAAAATAGTCTGTGACTGCAGTAAAAACACAGTTACTTAACAAACACAAAACATTTATAAACATGTATATGGTGGAAATACATAAAATAACCATTACAATGCTTTAATTCGGTCAAATTTATATGAAATTACAGTAATATTACCTCAGAGTAATCTCTTACAGGCAACACATTAACTATAGACAACATACAACTTTTAAAAACCTGGAATATGACTTTACGAAAAAGCATAAAAATATTAAACGTGTATTGTGTAAACTTCAGAAAAAGACAGGAATGAAGTGAGAAACTGTTACTTGTGCATCCGCTTTTTGAAGCTACTGAATCTTCTGTGATTAAAAAAAAAGCATGAGTCGTTGCCGTTTTAATGAAGGATATTGTTGAAGACATTTCTCTCCCTTTTTTCTTTCCCGAAGCCAAATTCTAATCCTCTTTTTATTTCTGTTTTTCTGTCTGTGCCAACCATCGTACTGTCTCCAGGCTGCACCTCTTTGTAAATCCACTGTCTTTTGTATTGGTTTAGTTTAGTTTGGCTCCATTTTTATGACTCCCCATCACAAAATAAAACATAAGACTGCAAAAGTGAGTCCAGCTGCTTCTGTTTCAACAAGTGCACTGTGAATAGAGACCGAGCCCAGACCAGAATTATTGTAATAGAGACAGTAAGTGTTGAATTCTTAAACGTTTTCCTTGGTTTTGTTTTGAAGAAGCTGTTTCATCAGGAATCTGAGCTCCTTTAGCTCCGATCGGATCGAATTTAACTCCAGATTCACGTCGTCCTGATGGTCGTCTTCTTCCAGTTTTTCTGTGTTTGTCTGGTTTCTGTTTCAAGAAGGAGGAACATTAAATTGTTATGTTTTGCAGTTTTATCCACAGATCCATGAAAAGCAACCGTTTAAAGAATGAAAGCTAATTAAAGTCTGCTGCATGTTTACGTTGTCTCCCTTTTCTCTGTTGATGCTTTTCTTTTTTCAGCTGTTTCTCTGTTAAAAGACATATTCAGCTGAAAATACACTTTATCTGCAGCTATTAAACTTCCTGGAACGTCATGTGACAAGTATCGACGAATGGGAGCACTCCAAGGTTTTCTGTTCCTGAATAGAGGTTCTCATCTATTACGATCCCTTAGAATAAACAGTAGATGGATCATAAAGACATAAACCCACTGCAGCACTGTTCATTTTAAATAAACACTAATAGAATAATTTTTTCTTATAAGGATCATGTGACTCACCCGGAAACCTCTCGCTGCAGCGACAGGAACTCATCAAGTGTTTCCTGAAAATATACACAGCATTAAACACTGAAGAGTTTTGTTAATCTAAAAAGAAAGAAAATCAGCGCTCACTTTGACCTCTGCTGTGACACGCGCCATGTCGCCGTGGAAACCAGGGTCAGGGGTGAGGTCTCCGTCGACCAACGGAGCGCAACGAGTCGTGATGTGGCTCTGATCGAAGAAACGACGAAGGAACGGCATCGACTCGTGAAGCTGCAGCACGACGGACGCCTGCTGCATCACCGCGTTGGCCTGAGAGTTATCATGCACCCTAAAGGAAGGAAGGAAGGGTGTAGGAGGCAGAGGGAGGGTGTAGGAGACAGAGGGAGGGTGTAGGAGACAGAGGGAGGGAGTAGGAGACAGATGGAGGGTGTAGGTGGCAGAGGGAGGGAGTAGGAGACAGAGGGAGGGAGTAGGAGGCACAGGGAGGGAGTAGGAGACAGAGGGAGAGAGTAGGAGACAGAGGGAGGGAGTAGGAGGCAGAGGGAGGGTGTAGGAGGCACAGGGAGAGGGTGTAGGAGGCAGAGGGAGGGTGTAGGAGACAGAGGGAGGGTGTAGGAGGCAGAGGGAGGGCGTAGGAGACAGAGGGAGGGTGTAGGAGGCAGAGGGAGGGCGTAGGAGACAGAGGGAGGGTGTAGGAGACAGAGGGAGGGAGTAGGAGACAGAGGGAGGGTGTAGGAGACAGAGGGTGTAGGAGACAGAGGGAGGGAGTAGGAGGCAGAGGGAGAGGGTGTAGGAGGCACAGGGAGAGGGTGTAGGAGGCAGAGGGTGTAGGAGACAGAGGGAGGGCGTAGGAGACAGAGGGTGTAGGAGACAGAGGGAGGGCGTAGGAGACAGAGGGAGGGTGTAGGAGACAGAGGGAGGGCGTAGGAGACAGAGGGTGTAGGAGGCAGAGGGAGGGTGTAGGAGACAGAGGGAGGGTGTAGGAGACAGAGGGAGGGTGTAGGAGACAGAGGGAGGGCGTAGGAGACAGAGGGTGTAGGAGGCAGAGGGAGGGTGTAGGAGACAGAGGGAGGGTGTAGGAGGCAGAGGGAGGGTGTAGGAGACAGAGGGAGGGTGTAGGAGACAGAGGGAGGGAGTAGGAGACAGAGGGAGGGCGTAGGAGACAGAGGGAGGGTGTAGGAGACAGAGGGAGGGCGTAGGAGACAGAGGGTGTAGGAGGCAGAGGGAGGGTGTAGGAGACAGAGGGAGGGAGTAGGAGACAGAGGGAGGGTGTAGGAGGCACAGGGAGGGTGTAGGAGACAGAGGGTGTAGGAGACAGAGGGAGGTTAGAGGAAACAGAGTTTATGTTTGTTGTGAAGTTTAGCGTGACCCCTGACCTCTGGAAGGTGTCGGTTACCATGGCGATGAGCAGGTTGACACAGAGGATGGAGGAGGCGGCGAGGAAGGAGCCACAGAGCAGAGGAGCCATGACAGGGTCCAGCGCCGCCATCGAGGCGTAGTCGTACTCATCCACCAGCGTCATACGGTACAAGGTGAACAGCAGGTCCCCCACGCACTGCATGCTGGGAACTGAGCCTAACGAGACGACCGCACTTAGCTTTAGAAGAAAAAACTGCTCAAAATGAATGATTATTCAGGGACTGACCTCCGAAAATAATCCAGAAGCTGCAGGCGTAAGGAATAAAGATCTCAGCGTAAAGGAACAGGAAACGCATCACGTCTGCAGCAACGTTCCCCAACATCACGATGAACGGACCCATCAACCTGAGCAGTAACAGAGTATAGCTGTGGGCGGGGCTTAACGCTGGCGCTCGAGGGTGTGGGCGGGGCTTCTCACCTGAACGCTCGGACGTATTTCATGAGTCGCAGCCACAGGAAAATAACGGCGACGGAAAACAGGCGCAGACTGGACACGTGCAGCGAATCAGACGGACTCACGACGTCCGCCACGTGCACCGCCGCCGACACGCCCAGAAGAGAGTACACCAGCCAATCAGAGAGGTTCCTGACAGAGACACCAGCCAATCAGAGAGGTTCCTGACAGAGACACCAGCCAATCAGAGAGCTTCCTGACAAGAGCCAATCAGAGAGCTTCCTGACAAGAGCCAATCAGAGAGCTTCCTGACAGGAGCCTCAGAAGTTTTATTTTTCAGATTGAAATTAAAGATGATAACCTGAGCTGCACTTTTATTTTGTCCAAAAAAAACCTCAACTACAACGACTTGAGGCAATTGAAGTCCAGCTAAACTCAATTAAAATCTATTAATGTCAAACTGAAACCATTTAGAACCTGTTAAAGTCCAACTAAAACCAATTAAAACCTTTCAAAGACCAACTTAAACTCCATAAAACTTGTTAAAATCAAACTAAAGCTGTCCAAGTCCAACAAGAAGCTCTTAAACTGTATTTAAACTGAACTCAGCTCAGTTTAGACCTGTTTATGTCCAGAATCATTACTGGATCTGTAGGAGGGACTTAGAGAGGGATTTAAATAAATGAGAAAATTCAACAAATACTGAAGGCTTTTCCAGGAGAAGGATTTGTGGGATATGTTTACCACAGGTCTCTGCTGTAGTTTCCTCTCATGTTTTGAATGATCTTCAGCTGATCCAGAAGGAAGTCTCTGTCCTGTGCAAAGAAACTCACTTACTTTAATTCATTTCACATTTATTTTTTATTGTCTGTAACTTTCTGCATTTGGTCTAAAAGTCTGAACAAACAAACTGGACCTTGGTTTATTTCTGAACCGAGGCCACCAGCAGGAACAGTTTTATACAGTTTTATCTTAAATTTAGAGTGGACTT
The DNA here is from genome assembly GCA_036850595.1 of Rhyacichthys aspro. Lineage (NCBI taxonomy): Eukaryota > Metazoa > Chordata > Actinopteri > Gobiiformes > Rhyacichthyidae > Rhyacichthys > Rhyacichthys aspro. Next base: position 2,328,249 of record CM072164.1, on the reverse strand, counting down.
TATAGATTTTAAAGCTGTTCTCTGGTCTAGGTCTTGATTTGGTTTTGTTTAATGTCATCTTAAATAGAAGTTAGTGTTTTAAGGCAGTATTTTGTCAGGTTTCGTGGTACTTTCTGACCTGAGGCCACATGGGATGGCAGCAGCACAGGTCGTCATGGATACGGCGCTGCATCCACTGCTTTTGGAGGCGGAGCTTCCGATCGGAGCGACGTATGTCCAGCACTTCCCTCGAGACCTCCTCCAGAGTGAAGAGCACAGCGATGAGCGCCATCAGCACCCGCCACCAGTCCTGAAGGGATTTTAATAGATGAGAATGATCAGCCCACAGCGGGATTTTGACCAATCACAGCTCACTTCAGGTAAAAAGGAGCGCTCCCATTGGTCGACACTGATGTCAACAACGAAGGAACGAGGAAATAAACCAAGGAAATGGGTTATTCTGTTGGAAATACGTCTTATTTTACAGAGAAACAACTCAAAAAAGATTTTAAAAAATAGAGAAAGAGCAAGTAATGTAACGTATTAGTATTTTGTGGTGAAAAATGTGTCCGATTTGACCTTGTTTTTTAATAAAAGAAGCAGGAAAGGCTGTTGAAGGAGAGTGGAGGTCAATTCAGGAGACATATGTAGTCGAGTTTTATGAGTGAAGTGAGCGTTACCTGAGGCAGGACGTATCTCTGCGGCGAGTCTCTCCTCACCGACACAGAGATGGCCACCGTCGTCCAGGAAACGTTAAACAGGAAGTTCAAGATGAGGAGAAGCCACGCCCCCGTCCTGTACGAGAACAGAGGCCATCAGTCAACACACCTCCACCTTCAACAGCCGCGACCGACACAAACCTGCCGTAGAGCTTCCACTTGACCTCGATGAGTTTGAGGAACACAGGCGTCATGATCAGGTCCAGTTTTCCCTGATGCACCACCACCTCCAGCTGCAGTCGACCACAACAAGACCAGAGTTAATATTAATGACGACTGTAGAAGATGAGACAAGAAAGACTCACAGGAGACGTGGGGTCAGTCAGAGCGGCGTCTGTGAAAACAAACACAAATACACAGTTCAAATCTGTTCAAATATTCGTAAATACACATCAAACCTGTTCAAATCTAACAAAAACCTACGGAATTCCATCTAAACACTTTTCAAATCCATCTAAAAGCAGTTCAAATCTGTTCAAATATTCGTAAAAACACATCAAATACACATAAAACCTGTTCAAATCTAAGAAAAACCTGTTTAGATCCAACAAAAACCTGTTCAGATCCAACAAAAACCTACTCAATTCCATCTAAACACTTTTCAAATCCATCTAAAAGCAGTTCAAATCCAACAAAAACATGTTTAAATCCAACTAAAACCTGTTCACATCCTCGTAAAAGCTGTTTGAATCCAAGTAAAACCTGTTCATGTCTAACCAAAACCTCCATGAAACCAACTAAAACCTGTTCAAATCTGACTAAAACCAGCTCGAATTCAGCTAAAATCTGTTCAAATCCAAATGAAAATCTGTTTAATTCCAACTAAAACCTGTTTGAATCTGACTTAAACCTGTTCAAAATGGACTAAAACCTGTTCAAATCCAACTAAAACCTGTTTAAATTCATCTACAACCTGTTCATATCCAACAAAATGTTATCCAGAATGTGCCTTTTTTGATGCATAATGTCCGTTTGTTCAAAATGTGCACACGGCTCATGATTAAGATTTAAAACTCTAAATGTACTGAACCTTTGCTGCAAGGTTCTGGAGACTCTGGCTCCAGGAGGTTCAGGTAATAAAACTGCTGTCGACTCATTGTGTCCTGGACGTGGAACTGTTTTAGAGCCAGTTGAGCCTAAACACAGACACACATCAGGTTTAGACTGAAATGAAATGGAGGTAAAGGCTTGTGATTGTGAAGTTTTATTCAGTGTTTGGTTCTGAACTCACCACCGGACTCATGTGACCGATCAGAGCCGTGATACACAGCTGTCCGTCCGAGTCTTTAACGCCTGCCTCTGCTCCGAGCTCCAGCAGGACACGAGCTGCTGCACTTCGATCTGAAACAAACAATTTATCTTTATTTTACAATTCAGGCCAGTCCAAAATCCAAATAAAACCTGCAAAAAATCAAATAAAACCCGTTTACATCCAACTAAAACTGAGTCAAATCCAAAGAAAACCTGCGCAAAATCAAATAAAACCTGTTTAAATCCAACTAAAACTGAGTCAAATCCTAATAAAACCTGCGCAAAATCAAATAAAACCTGTTTAAATCCAACTAAAACTGAGTCAGATCCAAATAAAACCTGCACAAAATCAAATAAAACCTGTTTAAATCCAATTAAAACTAAGTCAAATCCAAATAAAACTGAGTCAAATCCAAATAAAACCTGTTTAAATCCAACTAAAACTGAGTCAAATCCAAATAAAACCTGCGCAAAATCAAATAAAACCTGTTTAAATCCAACTAAAACTGAGTCAAATCCAAATAAAACCTGCGCAAAATCAAATAAAACCTGTTTAAATCCAACTAAAACTGAGTCAAATCCAAATAAAACCTGCGCAAAATCAAATAAAACCTGTTTAAATCCAACTAAAACTGAGTCAAATCCAAATAAAACCTGCACAAAATCAAATAAAACCTGTTTAAATCCAATTAAAACTGAGTCAAATCCAAATAAAACTGAGTCAAATCCAAATAAAACCTGTTTAAATCCAATTAAAACTGAGTCAAATCCAAATAAAACTGAGTCAAATCCAAATAAAACCTGTTTAAATCCAATTAAAACTGAGTCAAATCCAATTAAAACTGAGTCAAATCCAAATAAAACCTGTTTAAATCCAATTAAAACTGGGTCAAATCCAAATAAAACCTGTTTAAATCCAATTAAAACTGAGTCAAATCCAAATAAAACCTGTTCAAACTCAACTAAATCCTGCTCAAAATGGACTACAACCTGTTTGAATCATTTACTGCAGTGCATTGTGGTCAATGTCAGAGGTGGATATTAGAAACAGAAATGATTAAATGAGTAAAACTGTGACCCATGTTGGCGGCGAGCTGCAGAGGCGTCCGGTGTTTGTAGTCGGTGCAGCTGATGGAGGCTCCGGACGTCACTAAAGCTCGGATCGAGTTCACGGCGTCGCTTTTTGCTGCGAAATGAAGAGGAGTCTGGGCCTGGAGCGACGTACGGGACTCTGGGTCGGCTGGACACAAATATAACAAAAAACAAACAGAAAACAAAAAATAAAATTAAACAAGAACATGCAAACTCTTTTATGTTAAGGTTTGGTTTTAATTATTTATTATTATTTTAACAGTTTCCATGTGACTTTTGTTTTGTATTTTTTATAAATTTATTTGTATTTCACTGAATTTTTTACATTTTTAGTTTTTTAAAATACACTTTGATTTACTATTTTTAACAAGCTATTCATTCTAGATTTTTAGATTTCATTTATGTTTTACTCATTTTTAAACAGTTTCGAAGCTATAAAGGCATAACAATCTTTCAAAATTAAAATGCGATTATTGACATTTGATTTGATTTAAAGTTTTCAATCATGTCACATTGTATTTTCTCACAGTTTTTAATTAACTTGATTGAACTTGTCCTGAACGTGATTGTCTTTAAAAGAACTCCCTGTGACTGATGTGTTTTCTTGTTTTCTGATTCATTGTGAACTCCAGAGATGAGCTGTTTTTGTCCAGACTGACCGTCGTTCTCCAGCAGGAACCGGACCATGTCGCTGTAATCCAGAGCTGACGCCACGTGGAGCGCAGTGACCCCGAACTGGTCTGGGATCAGCAGGTTAGAGCCTCGGTCCAAGAAGAACCTCATGACGTCCACGCTCCAGGCTCTGGAGATCTGAGCAAACACACTTTCACTAAAATACACTTTAAATGAGTTAAGTTTAATCTAAAACTAACCTCGTGTAGAACGGTTTGTCCGAAGCGATCCGTGCTGTTGGGATCTGCTCCGTCTGAGATCAGCTGATCCAGGAGCTGAAGATCCACCTGCACAACACACACTTTTATTCTGAAAGTCTCTCTAAAACTAGTTTTCACACTTTTACGATTTTTTATTATTTTATTTTCATTTTTAGAAACTTCCAAAAATGTTTAAAAAATGTATTCATTAAATTTGTCCTCAACTTTACATATTTTTTCATGTTTTCTTTTAGTGAAATAGTTCCTCAAGTTGACAAATTCTGAATTATTACTAATGTCTTAACAATTTTATAAACACTTTTTTTTTTACATTTTTATAGAAAAAAATTGGAAATTTTTAACCCAGTTTACAAATATTCACATTTTTACACTTTTTTTCTAGTTACAAATTTTCAACTTTTTCAACTTCTTTTTTATTTAATAAATTTTCCAGGTTTTACATTTTTTTTAACCAATAACCAATACAAATGTTTTACCAATTTAGATTTTTTTGCAGTTAACAAATGATTTTTATTTTAAATTGTTTCTAATTGTTTTTTGTTTTTTTATCCATAAATTGTTAAAACACAAGTCCTAATGTCACCTGGTCTGTGTCCTGGTCGTTTGCTGCCAGTTCTCTGAAGTGGTTCAACAGCCTTTTACTTAAAATCAGGTTCTGGTCCTGGCTCTGGTCCTGGCTCTGGTCCTGGCTCTGGTCCTGGCTCTGGTCCTGGCTCTGGTCTTGGTTCAGGTTTGTATTTGAGTCCAGTTCATCCTCTTTATCTTCAGCCAAACCTCTGTATCGGATCTGAGGCTTTACTCCTGCATCAAACACAAATCATTTAAATCCGACTTGTTTAGTTAGATTTTAGTTTGTTCTAAATATTAAACATCTTTACTGTGAGTTACCAGAGAGTTTTTTTCTCCTGTGTCTCCATCGTCCGCAGGAATAAGACGCCCATCGAGCTGCAGACTTCACCACAGAACTCACCGACCTCGAAGTCTTTGAGAGAAAATCAAACCCATGAGACCAACCGAGAAGAGCAAATACAAACTAAATCAATTAAAGCACATGCTACAGAACAGACGAGTGAAGCTCTGAAGGATCTAGAGGAAGGTTTCAGTTTCCTGTTTCTACTGTTTCTTTGTGTGTGAGTGTGAGGTTTAATCTGCACTCACCTTTAAATCTGAGACAGTGAAACGGTTCTGGACTCACCTGGACCAGGTCTTGGTTCTGGATGGTCCGTGAAGGTTCAGTCAGCTCCAGATCCAGTCCAGGGTTGTCTAGTCCTCTTGGTCCTAAACCTAAGACCTGAGAGCTGCTCTTTCTGATCCGCTCCATCGTTAGGTTCAGTTCATTCACAAAACTCTCTCTGATCTGTGTGTTCTGGATCTACGGCTCCAAAACTAAACCTGGTCCTGGACTCGAGACTGGAACGTTTCTCCCGGTGCTTCTCGGACTGAAAACAAAACCATAAACACTAATAATGATAAAGGTTTGGGTGGTGCAGCTCAGTGGGTCACGTGTTTCTTATCTTTGGACACGTTTATGACGAAGAACAACAACATATTTACATCTAAAGTGCAGTTTGTATTTATTAATGCATCTTAAACGCTCCAGATACACACAACCTGCTTTAGAAATAAAACTGAGTGACATTCCTTCTGAATTTCAGTCTTTTGGTGCATTTCATAAAACACACAAAGCTTATAATGTATTTGTATATTTACTCTTCTCAAGTACGTCTTTATGGATCAGTGCATCTAAAGTGCATTTAAGGTGTATTTATGTTGCAGAGGATTAAAAATGACCATTGTCTGTATTTTAACATAAATGAAAACCACATTCTGGTTTCACTCAGGGGTCCCCAAACCCCGGTCCGTGGAGAAGAGGTCCCAGAAGTGGTCCGTGGCTCAGATGCTGCTGGTCCATGGAGTTTTTTATTCTATTTTTTATTTAATAGACAATTTATTTTAACCAGTTATTAACAAAGTACATGTCTTTAATTTACGTATATTGAATGTGAATAGACACTTTCCCAGTTGGATTTTCCACTGCTATTTATTTATTTTTTTAATTTAGTGTTGACAAGTCGTTTGGACCAACACCAAATGGGAGAGTCTCTTTTTCGAGCATTTGATAAAAGTAATTACATTTTAAATAACAGTGGGATTGTAAAAATAAATGTTGTTCCTCAAAGGTTGTAGTTTTCAATCAGATGTTTTTGACTTTTCACAAAAACATGATTCAAAGAAGGCATAAAAACCTGCTTTTATATAATCACAGCTGTAGTTTTATTTATTTCCAGACAGTTCACGACTATTTATTCTTGTTGAGGTTGTGTTGCGTCAGAGTTCTGCTGTTCTCCGTCTGAAGAGTGAAGAGTGGTTTTTAAGAGTCTGTGTCCTGCAGTGATGGTTTTCTTTTTCATATTTGTAGTTTGTTTTTATCCAAACCAGTGGTTGCCCATACAGTCTCTGTTCCAGGGGACTCCACAGATCCAGCACCACTCGGCTTTACACAGTGTACAACGCATGTGACTGCAGCCTCCTGTAAACACAAACATCTACTTTATTATTATTATTCCATATAAGCATTAAAACTCAAAAGATCAAACATTAAAACTCAAAAGATCAAACATTAAAACTCAAAAGATCAAACATTAAAACTCAAAAGCCATTTAAACTCTTTGGAAAAAGGAGAGAATGTACTGCACCTTTATATAAACAGTTAATTTAAAGTATTATTTTTTACACTGTAAGTTTCTAACATTTTTTTATTTATTTATTTATAAGAATTAATGTTTGAAAGGTAATATTTAGTGGTTTGAGTTACACTTGCCACAATTAAATATCAGGAAATCAAAGTGATCCATAGTTTAGGTTTTTGTCGTTAAATATTAGGATCAATGAGTGGATTATTTATGAAAATTTTAAGAAAAACAGATTTTTGTGGTTGTTTTTTTAGATTTTTTTGTGTTTTTTAGCAGCAGCGCTCTCTTATGATGGTTTTAATGTAGAACATGGAAGCTTTCGTTCATCAAATTGAATGTAGGTTCCTGGCTTTGAACAGTTTAGAGTAAATAAATCAGTTTGTTCATTTGTGCTTCTGCAGATTGACTGTGGGGCTTACCGTTCTTCTGAACAGGGGCAGAGCACTGAGGACAGGGTTTAGTGGATTCCTGAATAAAGAGCAGCGAGTCTCTGTCCCATCGAGACCTGAGAGACGCCTCACTGTCCACCGGGAAACTCTGAGGAGAACAAGACGGGATTTAGAAAAAAATAAACCAGATATAAACTAGAGAAACATTAAACAGTGCCTTATAACTGGAATAAACAATATGAAGCTGTAAAAAGGGGCTAAAAGACAGTGAGACAGTGGTTTGTGAATATCGTTACCTGTTCTGTGGGCGGGCCTCCCTCTGCAGTGGGCGGGGCCAGCGCATCAGGACACGCCCCTTCGTGATACTCCTCTCGACAGTCTCTGCAGAAAACCAGACCACAGCCGACTCTTCGGTCACACTCCACCCTCCTGCTGCCGCGGGGCGCGACCAGCCCCGCCCCACAGCCCGCCCCGGGACACAGCGTCCCTCCGATCTGCAGCAAGCACTGCTCCGCGCCGAAACGGAGGTAACGGTCGTACTGTAGGAGCGGGAAAATAAAGCATAATAGAGCCATAACAACACGGCGATGAAAATAGAGCTTCTTCACGTCAGCAGCGTTGATCGTGAATAAAAACTCACCTGTTCCTGTCCCAGAATCCTGAAGTGATGCAGCTCCTTGATCAGAGACTCTTCACAACCAGCTGTAAGACAAAAAAAAACACTTTAAACCAACTTAAGAGCGATCAGCAGAGTGTAAGAGTAATAAATACAATAAAAGGCAACTTAACTAAACATAAAATACTGTCTATTTAAGATTTTATAGTTCGTAAAGTAAAAAATTAGCTGCAGAGACAGAGCAGTCTTTACATTATCACTGCATCTCTCTCTGGACTTGGCCTTAGAATGAAAAACAATAAGATTAAGTTCATTAAAGATCACGTTATCACAGATTTAACTGCCTACAACCAAAGCAGGATTATTACGGTGTCTGGTGTGTGCAGCGTGGGGTAAAACTGACCGGGGCAGGGCAGAGTGTAGCCGAGCTCTGGGTCGTGAACAAACTGTCGCTCGTCGAGTCTGGTCTGACAGTAACCACGGAAACACTCCAGACAGATCACATGACGCTCGGCGCACGGGAAAACGACCACGACGTCCCTGAAACAGAGACAGACACGAGTCAAGGACAGGTCCAGGAATATCTACTGCAATTCAGGACTGGATTTACTCATTATTGGTCGTCTTATTTCAGAAAGAGACGATTTTATTTGCCTTTTTTTATATATAAAGTGTATTTTCAGCTGAATATGTCTTTTAACAGAGAAACAGCTGAAAAAAGAAATTCAATCACGTAATGTTTAACGAGGAGGAGATAATTGTCGTCCTGACGCTGAAGTCACAGCTAAGCTAACGCTAAACTCTACACTTCAGTTTGGTCAAATGGATTAGTATTTTGGAGGAAAAACTGGTCTGGTTTTATTTTTTTAATAAAAGAGAAGCAGGAGAGGTCTCTAGGCTGATTTTGGAGGAGAATGGAGTCTGAGACAGGGACAAGAAAAGAAAATCTTGAAGATCTAAAACACAAAAGTGGAGCTGTGAATTATAAAGAATCTCACAACATCGTAAAAGTCTAAATAAATGTGCTTAAAGTTCTAAAGTATTGTTTTCACTAGCTCCATTAGCAGCTACACATGACATAAACCTGTGTCATTGCTCCCGTCTGCTTCTCCAAACTGTGTTGACACCAAGAATCTCACAGACTATCCCTTTAACACATCAGAACACACTGAGAGTGAATATTTACATGACGTCCATGCAGCCGATACACTGGACCGTCCTGGTGTTTGGAGTGACCAGATCCAGAGCCACCGAGCGCTCGTCTCTGGACGTTGGATGAGACGCACACTTAAAGAAAAACTCCTGGAAAATACACAAAAACACAGAAGATACACACAACGTAAAAGTGAGTCAAACCCAGCTTTCTGTCTGTATTTTTCTCACCTGACTCTGTACCTTAAATAAAGTCATAATTTAGATCACAAATGCCCCAAGCCTCCAACAAGAGACTCGACAGTTTATAAGAGGCACTTGTCAAACTCATAAATGCAAATATCTAACCACATTAGCACATATCAACAGTTCAACGCAGAGCTGCTGAAGTTCAAACCAAGCGGAAGATTAGGAATGAGGATTTATAAGAATATTACAGCACTTTACAAACTACAAATCTACTGGAATTTTTTAACAAATACAGGGTTTTCAGGCAAAATGTTGATGCCAGAGGTTAGAGACCAGAGAGTTTTCATAACAAGGTACCAATCCCAATAAAAAAGATAAGAGAAGCCAACATACACACATTAGGAAAGAAAAACAAACCCTCAAACACAGGAACATTGGTCAGAGTTAATAAAATCATCTTGTTTTTGCCTTTTCTTTGTGACTTTTTTCTGTTCTTATCATTAAAAATAAAATGACAGTCTTTCTCATTTAAATATCTAGGAGCTTTCAAAGTAAAAGAACCAACTATTTTACACAATATTTAGTTAATTAGCATAGCATAGTTAGCATACTCATTGTTAGCATAATCATCATAATGGACCACATCAACAATAAATAAATAAAAATCACTGGAGGCCTCTCCTGTTGCTATTGTTTGTAACGAGAGAAGATTTTGAATAAATGATATTGGAGCCACACCTCGGTCTATGCAGGATAGATTTATTTTAGGCCTTTTAGTCTTTATTTATAAGCTGCAGTAATGATAGGCAGTACAAACAGAGAGAAAGTGGAAAAAAACAGGAAGTGAATTGGATTTGAACCAAACATGACAGTTTTTTTTTAAGTACCATGATTTTTTTCAATAGTATTTTAATTAAATTGATCAAATACAGCTGATTTAAGTCTCAGTTTGAACCGTGTTAAAATTCCAATAACTTCCAAAACTGCAGTTTCATGAGACGTGCAGAGGTTGTATTAAAGAGTGACTTACCGCTTCGCCTCCGTCGCAGCCGTCAGAGTGACAGACTCCATGGATCCGACCGGAAATCAACACGTCGTCCCAACAGGAAGGACCCTGAACACAACATCATTTAAACTGAGGTCATGGTACAAACTCACAACAGAATCAAACCAGTTCTGCTCAAACGTAGCTTAGAGATTAAATCGATTAAATAGATTTCAGATGGGTTTGGTAAAAGAGTTTCATGTGACGGGTTCGGGGTCATGTGACTGGTTCGGGGTCATGTGACTGACCTGGCTGAGCGTGAGCGTGGACTGTTTGCAGGTTTTACAGCAGACTCTGAGTTTTCCTTCTCGAACACAACCACAGCGCTTACAGTAAACGAAGAACGAACTGCGACCTGTAAAAACACACAGAATGTATGTGTAGCGTGTCCTGTATTTAAAAACTTTCAGCATTAATATGGCATGTCAAGTTAAAAATATAACATGCAGGAATTCATTAAAGATATAATTCCACATATAAAGGATACCTCTATGTGACATGATGTGAGTCTACACAGTCTTTTGTCTGTATTTTACTGTTTATTTATAGTTTTTACGTGTTTGGGACGTCACTAGCTGCTTTAAAAACACACAGTCAATCTAAACAATATCAATTAAAGTTCATAAACCAGAGCAGTAACATGTAAAAACCTGGTAAAAACCACAAAAGGAGTTAAAAGAGAATTAAAAGAGACAAAATGTGGTGGAAATTGAGCAGGGTTAGCTTTCTGAATATAATCCAAGTCACAGACAAATACTTGAATGAAGAGGAATTAGCATATCCTAAAAGTAAAATTATTAGAGAAGAAACTTTGTGCTGTTATTGTTGGGAAATATCAACGATGCAAACAATATAAGGAGTTGAAGGTGCCAAGAAAACAAAACCAAAACGTATGACCAGATTTATTTCCTTATTGAAGAAACACAGTGAGCTGGACTGAATTAAACCTGTTAGTTCTGACGCTCGGACTCCCTCTGGCCTCAGCTCTTCAGGTTGGTCTCCTCTGAGTTCTGGGTCTGGATCTTCAGGAGACGAGTTCAGGTCCAGACGGGTCAGACTCACGCTCTCGTCCTGGTTCTGCAGCGGGCTGGGGTTAGAGTCGGACCGGGGCAGGACCACGTGAACCGTGCTCTGCTCTGGAAGGTCACAGCTCTGAGGAGAGAGGTCACGTCTTGTTAGTTATCTTCACTGGGCCATGAAAAAGTGTTTGCCCCCTTCCTGATTTCATATTTTTTTGCACATTTGTCACACTTAAATGTTTCAGATCATCAAACACATTTAAATATTAGACAAAAAGAACTCACAAATAAGACAAAATGCAGTTTTGAAGTCAATTTCTTATCTGTTAATTCACAACTTAATTACCATTTCACACAGGGCTAGGTATTTTTGTATAGCTTTTTTCCCTTAAGAAATAAAATCATCACTTAAAAACAGCATTTTCAGGAAGAAAAGGAAGGATTCAGGAAGAAAAGGAAGGATTCAGGAAGGGGGCAAACACTTTTTCACAGCACTGTACATATGCTTCCTCTCTTCAGGTTTAAGCCCCGCCCACAAAGGAGACAGGAGAGGAGGGAGGAAGAAGGAGAGACGACCAATGGGACGTCCTCTCCTAAAGCAACTCCTGTTTATGTAAATCCACATTTAAATTCAGACTGATTTCATTGTTTATATTTCCCACATCTGCAATAAACACATATATTTGCCTAATGTTTTTTCTTCTTTATTTATTTAATCTCCGTTGTATCCTCCCTCCTTCATCCTCAGAGCAGAGTTTAGAGTTTTTGGAAAGTATTAAAGATATGGAGCGAGGAATTGAGTTAAAAAAATAAACCATTAAAGAGCGGGATAATAATTACCTCCTGTAGTGAAAAAGTGAACTATTCCTGACTATCTCACCTAACCTCATTCAGGCTGCAGTAAGTGACCCTTCACCTTCAGCGTGGCCCCGTTATGCAGCTCTCTTCCAGCGAACAGGACTCGGAGTTGCTCTGATTGGACGCCGAGGCGACCTCCGACCTTTCTTTTCAAGTCCCACACCTGGGCTTCGTCCTCTATGTCCACAGCGACAGGAGGCCCTCGGTTATAACACACCCACACTGACGGAAAATAACAGAAATACAGAAATACATTACTGCAGTATCAACAAACACAGCTGCATCTATAAACTGCAGTAATTTAATGGAAGCAATGTGACAAACGTCCACACTTTGCATCAAAATAATTGCCTATTCAGAGTTTTAAAAGACATTACGGAGCATCAGAATAAACACTGGGTCCAGAATGACTATTGGAGAGTGTGTGATCAAATAATGAAAAAAGATAAAAAGGTTTGTATTTTCTTGAATTTAGTTTTTTGTGCAAAAACTTTGCATTCAGTGCAAGTTTAGAGGGAAAAAACATGTCGTCTGAAACAGAATCATTTTAGTGAATTTTGTTGTGTTAGGGTTCAGTGTATTGGTTTATTTGAGCCGTAAAGTATATCACTCACAAAAGATAAGTCCTTGTCCCGGGACAGGAAAGTTATATTAGAGGTTTCTGTCCATGTGAGGGGACTGTGTCAGTGAGATAGGCCTGATTCTACTGATCTTAGTCTAAGAACCATTAAATGATTTTGAGAATATATATTTTTGTGCATTTCCAGCAGCTCAAATGACTCTGCAGATAATCAAGACACTATTATTCACCCGAAAAATGAGCATAGCACCTCTGTACAGCCTTGGTTTAGTGAAGTAGCAAGAAAAACACAAACAGAGTAAAGTCTGTGTGAAGCGCCACAAAGTTGTTGATAAATGCAAATGAGGTACTTCTTCAGGACAAATACTAAAGACAAATAATCAATTAAAGTCTGTAAACTGTTTGAATGAGAATTATATTGCCTAGTCATGTTGTTTTCATTGAATTAATGCAAATAGAAGTATACTTTCGCTTGTCATTTATCACTTGTTTCTGATTGGTGCGTTAGCGTTAACTCCGCCCTTTTGTTATGAACGCCACATGAGGAAAAACCCGAGGGTTTACTGAACTCATTACTGACCTGTTTCCGAGCTGTTAACTCTACGAGACAGTTTATGCATTTACTAAATCATTAAGTTTATATACCACACTCCTCAGACTGAATAAAGTCAGAGAGGAGTGTGTTAAACTGTCTTCCAACATGACCCTGAAGCGTCAGTACTTCAAATTTAAAAACTACAACTATATATTTACTCATTCTTTGGTTAATTTACACTTTAATCAAACCATATACTCCAATATTATGTAATTTAATTCGACTGAACACGAAAGAAGGCATTAAACTCGTACCTATCATGTCTCTCGCCGTCCTTGAGTCCTGTTCTGTTGCTGTTTAGCTCGCTGTCGCCGCGGTGCATCATGGGAACTGGAGTCCTACAGCGGCTTCTTCTTTAGTTAAGACAGAGAAGGTGTATTAGTGGCGTATTAGTGCCCTCTGTTGGTTTTACAACACTTTCAGACACATACATTAAAATAATTCTTTTTCATTGTGTGTAAATGTTTAATTAATTGCAGTAATTTAATTTAAAAAAGCCATAGCCCACCTCCAGCCTCCTCCAACACTGCTAAGGAAGGATTTACTCTTTATTTTGATTTCTAGAAATATATATATGCAGTAAAAGTCAGCTTTAATATGTTTTATAACTCTTTGGGGGTTAGCTGAAGCAAACTGGCTTCCACTGAGGCCCTTTTATATAATCTATCATTATTCACAGACAGTAAAGGATCCTGGATTGAGGAAAGGGTTTGTTTTTTCTGCTAAATACAATAATGACATAAACCTCTGTTGCTGATGTACTGCTGAATGCCAGAAGTTTTTCTTTGTGTTTTGAGAGAAAGTCAGAAATGCTTTTGTTCTGTTCAGAGACAAATTGATTGATTAGATTACTTAACTTTTTAATTAGTGTTAACGCAACAACAAAAAAGTGTTTTTAGAATTTATAAACAAAAACATGTCTGTGCACCATCATCTTGTTCAGTGCTCAGTAAAAGGCAGTTTCTCTTCTTGTGACCTGTTTACTACTTTATTTCTCTTTCTGTTTGAGAAATGATTTGCTATAGAACTACACAATCATAAATAAATAAATAAATAAATAAATAAATAAATAAATAAATAAATAAATAAATAAATAAATAAATAAATAAATAAATAAATAAATAAATAAATAAATAAATAAATAAATAAATAAAGTCCCTCTCCTGTAAAGAAAGGAGTAAAGTTAAAGATGTGGGTGTTGTGGAGGAAACAGTGCCTCTCCAGTTCAGAAGGTGGCGGTAGTGAGCACTCGCTGCTTTGACGCTTCCTGCAGTAAAACCTGGAGGAAGACTGCAGCTTGATTAAACTTCCGTGTTTCTCTCAGACTCGTTTCTGAACAGGTTTTTAACAATAAACTCCTAAAGCTTTTGGGGAATGTCCTGAAAAAGAAACAGCTAACTCTGGAAAATGTAGGTTTGTAAAGCTTGTAAATATAATTAACCTCAGCTAATCTTTACCCAGCGAAATTACTGCAGAAATGTTCAAATGGATTTACACTTTAATATTTTATTTTCGGCTTGCAGGTGAAATTCTTAATGATAACACAAAACAGAGATATCGAAGCAGCAACGGTTTTATACAGTTTGCATTTCCCTAAAATGTAAAAATAGCAGTTATTGGATATAATTCTAGTTCTCTGGGTAAGTTCGTAGCTCTCTAAGCTGTATGTTTATTTAAAGCACATGGGTAATTTGCATAAACTAAACAATTTATATTATATTTACATTTAGTTTCTACCTCTTTAAAAAACATTAAAGGAGTGACATTACTTTTTCTATTTTCTTCTGGTGATTATTAGTCATCTGCAGTGTCTCCACAGTCAATATTAACATTTTTCTGATCATTAACCTTGAGAACAGACAAATTAAAAAGAAGAGACTGTTTCTGTTCAATTTGACTTTGTGTAATGGCTGTTTTTGACATTGTCCAAACTAAAAAACGTACTTAATTTAACTTATTGTCCACCCTTTTTGTGTAAACAGTGGCAGAAACATGCATTTCCTGCAAATTGTACTTTGCCTACATACAGGAAATATATACGCTTGTTTATATTCTGACTTTGAACAAGTACTGCTATCACTATTGCACATTGTTTATTGTTGTATAATGATCAGCTGCAGTCTCATCCACATTTTCATCATTGTATTAACTTCTTCTCTTTGTTTAAACAGAAATAACATTCATTTGAGGACAATGGATGAAGACAACATGCACCAGACCCCAGCCTCCTCCAGTCAATTGTTCACCTGTGACCAGTGTGGACAGACATGCGTTAGTAAGAACCAGCTCCAGTTACATCAGCACAAGCACAAAGGAAAAACACTGCACATCTGTAAAGACTGCGGGAAGGAATTTCTGTTTTCAAGTGTCCTCAAACAACACGAGAGAATCCACACTGGAGAGAGACCGTACACGTGTGACCAGTGTGGCAAGGGTTTCCACAGACGAGGCTTTCTGAATAGACACAAACTGATCCACACTAAAGAGAAACCGTACACCTGTGATGAACATGTCGAGGCTTTTGGAAATTCAGGAAACACTGACGTCCACAGAGAAAGCACAAAACTGAACAGTAATGTGGACAAATCCTCCACAGTTACGCATGGTACCGGTGACCAGTGTGGAAAAAGATTTTCGAATAAAAACCAGCTTCAATTACATCAGCACAAGCACAAAGGGAAAACACTGTACATCTGTAAATACTGTGGGAGGGAATGTATGTTTCTAAGTGTCCTCAAACAACACGAGAAAGTCCACACTGGAGAGAGACCGTACACGTGTGACCAGTGTGGAAAAGGTTTCTACATACCAAGCCTTCTGAAAAGACACAAACTGATCCACACTCGAGAGAAGTCGCACACCTGTGATGAATGTGTCAATGCTTTTGGAAAGTCAGGAAACACCAGAAAGCACGAAGTTAATCACAGAAAAGACACAACTTTAAACGGTGATATGGACGATCCCTGCACCATGCTCACCTGCGACCAGTGTGGAAAGAGATTTAATAACACAAAGACTGTCACAAGCCCAATAGAATCCTTCAGCTGTAAATACTGTGGGAAGCACTTTTTGTTTTTAAGTGACCTGAAACAACACGAGAGAGTCCACACCGGAGAAAAACCGTACAAGTGTGACCAGTGTGGGAAGGTTTTTTCTACAACAAACGCTTTAAACAGACACAAACAGGTTCACACTGGAGAGAGACAGTTCATTTGTAAAGAGTGTGGGAAAAGCTATTTTAGATCAGGTTGTTTGATGATGCACCAGAGGATTCACACTGGAGAGAAACCATATGTTTGTAAAGACTGTGGGAAGAGTTTTACTTATTTATCTCAGCTTAAACGACACCAGAGAATCCACACTGGAGAGAAACCCTACAGCTGCGATCAGTGTGGACGGACTTTTTCTGATCCAAGTTCCCTCGTGACACACAGACGGACCCACACCGGAGAGAAACCATACAGCTGTGACCAGTGTGGGAAGGCTTTTTCATTAAATACTCACCTGGTAAAACACAAACTGATCCACACTGGAGAGAAACCGTACGTCTGCGAAACCTGTGGAAAAGCTTATAGATATTCATCGGCTTTAAAGGATCACATAAATAGTCACACAAAAGAGCTGGTGATACCGTGTGAGGGTTGTGGAGAAATATTTTGGACTCGACGTGATTATCACCGACATTGTCTTCGCTGTCGTCCCGAATGTGTAAAGTCAGAATAATTACGGAAAGTCCTAGTGCCAAGCCTTAGTAAATCACAGTTCTGAAAAAGATGGCATACTGTGAAGAAATACAGAACATTTTATTCACAATAGGACAAAATCAACATATCAGGCCTTGAAACTAATTGTCTGAAGAATTGTGAAGTGTGTATGTATATAATCTACACGTTTAATGATTAAGGAATAAAAAAATAACCATATCTTGCATTAATTTATTGCGCAGATTGTTCTTGTTTCAAAGTGTGTGCTTATTTGTCTTTGTTTTCTGTTTAAGAATACATAAATGTATTTCTGCTTTAAGAACAATTGATTAATTCAGTGTCAAAGTTAGTTTTTTGTGAGAAATAAGTGCAGCTACAATACAATACAATAGGTTTAAAAAACATTTACAACATACAGGAGAGAGCAGGGTAAACGGAGCCATTTTTGGTCTTTGTGCAAAGCCGACTGAAGGCAGAGGAACAAAATAAATGTCTTAACATATTTAGGTATAAAAAATAAAATAAAAATAGTCCACCATCTTTGGCTTTCACACTTTACGGAACATGTGCAGTTTGGAGAAAGCAGTACCGCTAAATTTCTGAAGAGGGCGGTGTTGCTGAATTCAGGGACTACGTTTTCCTGCAGTGAACCCGGAAGAAGACCACGCCACTTCCTGTTTACACGAGCCTCTACTTCTCCCTGGAGTTTGCTCTGGTTTGTAAAAGTTAAATCTGTATTTAAACCGCTCCATGAACTAAAGAATTATTTAAAGAAGATTTTGTGGAGTTACGTTTGTTCCGAGTGAGGACATAAAGCGGCTCAGTTTATTACTGTAATGTCAAGTAAACGGCACCTGGATGGGAATATTACATTTAAGAAATCAGTGGCTTACATTAAAGGTTGGTTTACGAGTTAATCCTCTTTAATTATTGGCTGATCATCAGACAAACCACACTCTATTCTATTTTAAAAGTAAAGCTAACTCAGAACAAGCTAAGCTAAATTACAAGCCCACTCCTCTGTCTCCTGATTTATCAGCTGTCAGGACAATAATGTGCTTAAATAATAAACTCAATAATCTCTAAAGCAATACAACTTTACAATACAACCATAACATTATTTTGGTGGCATTTTGCTGGTGGTTTCTGATGTATTCTGTGATGCTAAAGCTAAACAAACTCACTGGGGAATGAGATATTTTCATAAACAAAAAGAAAAATTAAATCCCTAATATAATCTTTATGTGTGGCCCTTTTCATGTAAACAGTAACAGACCCATGTATAATACAGAATCTGTACTATATAGATAGTATCATCTGATGTTGCACACTTTGCAAATAAATGATGATGTAAAAGTTATTTTTATTATTTACATACTCCCATTCTTTATTTACTATGTTTTTATTGTAAATAACTAAAAATTTTACAAAAATATGTCATACTTTGCACATGACATTAAGGCTTTAATGTTAAAGCAAATTAGAAATATATTGTAGAAATATTGTAAATATATGGTCTTAATTCAGGCAATGCCAGTTTTTGTTTTGATGCAGGTTTGAGTATGTCCTATTAACTTCTAATCTTTGTTTACACAGAAATAACGTTGGAAAATGGATAAGGACAACTCACAACAGAACCCGGCCTCCTCCAGTAAAACGCTCACCTGTGACCAGTGTGGACAGAGACTAATGAATAAGAAGCAGCTCCAGTTACATCAGCACAAGCACAAAGGGAAAAAACTGCACAGCTGTAAAGACTGTGGGAAGGAATTTATGTATTTAAGTGACCTCAAAGAACACGAGAGTATCCACACTGGAGAGAGACCGTACACGTGTGACCAGTGTGGCAAGGGTTTCCACAGACGAGGTTTTCTGAATAAACACAAACTGATCCACACTCAAGAGAAACCGTACACCTGTGATGAACATGTCGAGGCTTTTGGAAATTCAGGAAACACTGACGTCCACAGAGAAAGCACAAAACTGAACAGTAATGTGGACAAATCCTCCACAGTTACGCATGGTACCGGTGACCAGTGTGGAAAAAGATTTATGAATAAAAACCAGCTTCAGTTACATCAGCACAAAGAAAAAAAAACACTGTCCATCTGTGTTTTCTGTGGAAAGTACTTTTGGTTTTTAAGTGACTTGAAACAACACAAGAGAGTCCACACTGGAGAGAAACCGCACAAATGTGACCAGTGTGAGAAGGCTTTTTCTACAACAAGCTCTCTTAAAAGACACAAACAGATTCACACTGGAGAGAAACCGAACGTCTGTCAAGACTGTGGCAAGTGTTTTTTCAAACCATCTGACCTCAAGCTACACGAGAGAGTCCACACTGGAGAGAAACCGTACAAGTGTGACCAGTGTGGAAGGGCTTTTTCTGTATTAAAGTCTTTGCAAAGGCACAAACAAGTTCACACTGAAGAGAGACAGTTTATTTGTAAAGAGTGTGGGAAAATCTTTATTAGATCAGATTCGCTGATGCTGCACCAGAGGATCCACACAGAAGGGAAAGCATACGTCTGTAAAAACTGTGGGAAAAGTTTTACTAAATTGTGTGACCTCAGACGACACCAGAGGGTCCACACTGGAGAGAAACCATACCGCTGCGATGATTGTGGACGGACTTTCTCTGATCCAAGTCCCCTCGCTAAACACAAACGGATCCACACTGGAGAGAAAAAATACGTTTGTAAAGACTGTGGGAAAGATTTTTCAGTTTTATCTGACCTCAAACGACACCAGAGGACCCACACCGGAGAGAAACCGTACGGCTGCGAGGAATGTGGACGGACTTTTTCTGATCCAGGTTCCCTCGTAAAACACAAACGCATCCACACTGGAGAGAAACCATACGTCTGTGAAACCTGTGGGAAAGCTTACAGATATGCTTCTGCTTTAAACGATCACGTAAATAGTCACACAAAAGAGCTGGTGATACCGTGTGAGGGTTGTGGAGAAATATTTTGGACACGATATGATTATCGACGGCACTATCGTCACTGTCGTGCTCTGAAGAAGTCCTGAATGTGCTTCTGGAACTTGTCCTTTTTCAGATCTCATCTTGTGTAACGCAGGGTCACGTCAGAATGACAACTTCAACCAGTGAAAGACACCTCGTGCTGGTGTTAGGACTGCTGCAGAGGAAAGGTAAGACCCTTTTCCAACAGAGTTGGGCACTGCACAAAATTTAAATAAAAACATACACAACAGAATAAATAAAGATAAAACAGAGAATCTTCTCTGTGTCTGTGTGTCATTCGTGTTTATATATGTATGTTTTTCTTTCTTATCTGAAAAAAAAGAAACAATAAAAATAATCAAAATCAGTGTCTTTGTCTGACCAAGTCTTTAACTTGTGTGTACTTTATCCTCACTCTGCTCTGAAGGAGTTGTTTGCAGATGTGTAGCGTACAACCTTTTGACCTCAGGAACATACAGAATTTCCCGGACCCGCTAAAATAATATCTTTCTTGTGAACACGACTTTAACCCGACAGATTTACAACTTTGAAGGACCTTTCCTGACGAAAGACATGATCTGTGCTTAGCATGGATGGTACCACTATAAACTATGAGCCTCATCCCTGCATTCCTTTCCAAAAGAACAAACTTGAATAAACATTGAAGGATCAACTTTAACAGACTTAAAAGTTGCTCATTAATGAATAAAGACTTTTACCTTTTTGAACTAAAGACTTGATAAAGGTGATAAGCCTTACCTTTATTTCTCCTGTTTATGTCATCAATGTGAATATACACATACATCCTAAAGAAATGTTGTTTTAACTGTGAATACATATGTACATTCTAAAGGACTATGATTATTGACCATAGCAACATTGTTTTATGTTTGAGTGAATTGTGTTATTGGAACCATATGTTGTTGATACATTTGGGTAAAAAAAATTAGTGTTAAT
Source organism: Rhyacichthys aspro (assembly GCA_036850595.1). Classification (NCBI taxonomy): domain Eukaryota; kingdom Metazoa; phylum Chordata; class Actinopteri; order Gobiiformes; family Rhyacichthyidae; genus Rhyacichthys; species Rhyacichthys aspro. The sequence continues at coordinate 2,307,550 of CM072164.1, read as the reverse complement.
TGTTCCACAATATTTGAAGGTGGTAATATGAAGCCTTAGCATGAGATCATCTTGAACTCTCTCCTAGTTGGACAAAGAATCTCTTCCCACCATTGCATAGACACGCCTCTCTAAATTCCATAAAGATAAAATAGTTTAGAGGGTGTTGGCTCAGTTCTTTTCAGTATCTTCTGTTCAGTTCCGTCCAGTGTTTGTCTTAGTTCAGTTTAGTTCTTTTGAGTTCTTTTCACCTCATGTTGTTTGTGTTTGTTTTGTCCAGTTCAGTTCAGTCGTTCAGTTCTTCTTCACCTTTGAGTTTTTCAGTGTTCAGTTCAGTCGTTCAGTAGATTTTGTTCGTCTCTTTGTCTTCAATTTTTCAGAGCAACAACCAAAACACTTGTTTTTGTTTAATTCGTAACTATTGAGAGTATTTTTCTTCAGTGTAGCACACTTAAGTCCTGCCCGTCCGAAGGACGTGTTTTTAATCGATTTTTGGTTCAATCGCTGATACAGAAACTGTTTTGCTTAAAAGTCTACCAAGAACTCTGAATGTTTTTCCAATTGGCATTTTCCATCTGAGACCTAACTTTCTTTATGCTGGACTCTGGTTTAACTGTGACTCAGCTGGCCATAAAGGCACAGATATCAGCCCGTCTCACAGACCGGGGATGCTCCTGACCTCTGACCCCAGCGAGCAGCGGCTCAGCTCTAGGCAGAGAGAACCCCAAGAGCCTTCCACAGAGGACCACTATAGTCAGCTAGCTTTGGGACCCAACTCCAAACCATCATCAGCAGTACCGAGAAGTTTGGACCCGTTGGTGCCACCACATTCCTGTTGGCTCCAGACCTCTGACCTCTGACCTCCAGCCTTGGCTCTTCCAGTAAGATCTACACAGTTACTTGAGACAGAGTTGGCATAAAGATTAAACTTAACTTAAACTTAAATTTAGTTTAACTCTTTTAGACTATTTTTCTAAATACATTAACTACATCAATTTTTGATTTATTTCCGTAAAATCATATTCCACCTTCAATAAGAAAGGTTTATTGTTTCAATCCATGAATATACTTCTGTTATTTATTGTTGATTCAATCTGCATATTCAAATGCCGTCTGTTTGTTAATTCTGGTCAATAAACGTCATCATTTCTCACTAATTTATGCTTAAGTTTGTGGTTGTTTCACTTCACATACGGATCACTGTCTGGCTTAAGAACTCACGTTCAAATTCATATTAGGCTTTATTATTTATTTCATCTTTGAGGTGGTGCCCCGAAACAATTTAACTTTATCACTTAGCCTAATTCTCTCTTTTTACAAATGTTTGCTACTACTGTGAATATTTTTTATAAAACATCCAAAGGCAAAGGCAGCAGGACCAGTGCCCCTCCAGTCCAGCAGGGGGCGGTGTCACTATTTTTAGGTTTAGTTTCCAGCAGTGAATCCGGAGGAAAACAACACTGCTCTGTTGATGTCTTTACTCACACTCGACTCATCAGGTTAGTTCTCTGTGGAAAAACTAACTGGTGAAGGCTTTTTACAAACCTTCTGAGAAACCTGTTTGAGAATATTATATTTATGTTTGATCCGAGCGTAAATAATCTGCAAAGTATAGGTCTGTACACAAGATTTTGGAGAGTAATTATGAGCATGAGTTTAAATAATAAACATAATAATCAAGTATGAGCGTCTAGGTGGAGCTGCCAGATTTATTTTGCTCAATCTGTTGTGTTTGCCTCTAGATCCATGCGCAGCTCTATTTAAGCAGAAAACACTTTTCTCATTTGTGTTGACTGAGAAAGAGTTGTCCATATTTCCATATAGTGTCACATAGCCTCATAAAACATCAAATAAACAAACAATCCCCAGTGAAGACTATTTCAACGTAAAGGAAAATGCAACACTGCGTTTTAAGGCTTTATCTAGATTACTTATTTTCTATTTATATATTTTAAACTCAGACCCTACAACTGTTCATCCTGTCAAAAGAAGGCTATGAATAATGATGCTTTTATTACATTGTGCCTGCCTGGTTCACAGCATTCAGTTTATTATATTATATTATATTATATTATATTATATTATATTATTGTTTTCTCTGTCTGAGTTTGTTTGGACAGAAATGAATAAACAGACTGGTGTCAAGAAAGTAGAAAGTTCTTTTTAACGTTGCACTCGGCTTCTTCAGAGTCTGCATAGAGCTATAAACAGAGCAAAGTTCTGAGATTATAAACTATTTTTGGTTATTTTGACAATACTGTAAGACAAATTAGACTATATTTGGCCACCAGGGTCTTGTCAAAGTAACGAAAACACTGAGCACAAATGTGTTAACTTCTTTTTTATGTTTTTTTTTATTCCCCAGACTCCAGCCTCCACCCGAACAATGCTCACCTGTGGCCAGTGTGGACAGGGATTTACTCTCAAGAGCCAGCTTAGATTACATAAACAGAAGCACAATGTAAAGAAAAAGCTGTTCTGCTGTAAACAATGTGGGAAGGACTTTATACATTTAGGTTTTCTCAAAAAACACGAGAAAGTCCACACTGAGGAGCAACTGCACAAGTGTGATCAGTGTGGGAAGGGTTTCTATGATTTAAAGTCACTTAAAGCACACATACGCACCCACACTTTAGAGAAACAATACAACTGTGAGAAGTGTGAGAAAGCTTTTGCGACTAAAAGTTCCCTTGAAGAACACAAATGCGTCCAAAAACGATACTTCTGCAGAGATTGTGCGAAGGGTTTTTTTAGAGCATGTGACCTTAAACAACACCGGCGCACCCACACTGGAGAAAAACCGTACACGTGTGATCAGTGTGGGAAGACGTTCGCAGACTCAGGAAACCTCCATAAACATAAACTTACTCACACTAAAGTGAAACCATACAGCTGCGATGACTGTGGGGAGGCTTTTGCGGGTTCAGACGGCCTTGAAGAGCACAAACCCGTCTGCACAAGTACGTCTTTGAAAAGTGAGATGGAAAAAGACGAGGACCGTATCACGTCCACCTGTGACCAGTGTGGAAAGGGGTTTGCTAATGTACAAAAACTGGAACAACACAAGCGCTTACATAACAAAAGATTCAGCTGTAAAGACTGTGGCAGAGCCTTTCCTTTTTTAAGTTTTCTCAAAGAACACCAGAGAATCCACTCTGAAGAAAGACCACACACCTGCACCGTCTGCGGAAAGGGCTTTATTCGTCCGTTCGACCTGAGACGACACCAGCTCACTCACACCGGAGAGAAACCGTGCAGCTGTGACCAGTGTGGGAAGACGTTTTCACATTTAGGATACCTCCAAAAACACAAATTCACCCACACTGGAGAGAAACCGTACACGTGTGATCAGTGTGGGAAGACTTTTGCATCGCCCGGACATCTCTGGAAACATAAACTTATTCACTCTAAAAAGGAAACATACAGCTGCGGCGAATGTGAGGAGGCTTTTGGAGATTCAGACAGCCTCGAAAAACACAAAGTTGTCTGCAGAAATGTACCTTTGAACAGGAAGATGAAAAAAGACAAGCGGCGTGTGATGTTCACCTGTGACCGGTGTGGAAAGGGGTTCGCTAATGAAGACAAACTTAAACGACACAAACGCTGGCACGACAAAACATTAGTTTGTAAAGACTGTGGCATGGCCTTTCCTTTTTCAAGTTATCTCAAACAACACGAGAGGGTTCACACCGGAGAGAGACCACACACCTGCACCGTCTGCGGGAAGAGCTATATTCGACAGTTCGACCTGAAGCGACACCAGCGCAGCCACACTGGAGAGACCGTACGGCTGTGACCAGTGTGGCAGGACTTTTGCAGATACAGGTTACCTTCAAAGACATAAACTCACCCACACTGAAGGGAAACTTTACAGCTGTGATGAATGTGGGAAGTCTTTCAAAAGTTTGTTTGCTTTCACTGATCACAAACTCGTTCACACTAAAGAGCTGGTGATACCGTGTGATGTGTGTGGGAAGATATTTTGGACACGGAATAGCTTTCGATCTCACTGGTACAAGTCTCACGCTGTAGATAAGTCTAAGCCTGCTGTCGACCAATGAAAATCTCCACATATAAACTGATTTTATTGTAATAATAATGTAATACTCTGAGGCATGCACTGTTACCAATAGTTCTGTCTTGATTTGAGAGAACCGATAAATGAGATGTCGAGTTCTGTTTGACGACTGTTGCCATCTCTGTCACAAAAAGCCACCATCACATTAGGCCTGTTTGTTAAAAATAAATAATAAGTATTATATTATAATAAATAATGAATCTTTTACTCTGTCTGTCCATTACATATGTTAATATTTTTAGTTAAATGCAAAATGGGGTGTGTTCTCAAATTAGTTCCTCTACTTACTTCCTTGGTTGAAATAATTTTTTTGTGAAAGTTGGCGTTTTCTCGGCTTGCTATAGTTGATTGATTGATTGTTTGTGGCTCCATTAAGTCAACTCCCACCTTCAAATGTTCATTCCTGGTGCGGAGGACGCGGTGCTCCTCCAGTTCAGAAGAAGATGTATTATTTTTGAAGACTCTAAATATTTTTATTATATTTTATGACTTTTTCTGAGTATCTTCATTTTTAAGAATTTGTAAAATCTTACAAAATGCTTCTTTAAGTCAACGCACATCTTCATATGTTTATTCATGTTGTGGATAAAGCAGTTCTCCTCCAGTCCAGAAGGGGGCGCTGTCTTCAGGGACCACTGCAGTGAATCTGGAGGAAGACGCAGCTGGTTTTTATTTATATACTCTGCTCTACATTCACACTTTACAGTTGATCAGGTTAGTTCTCTGTGAAAAAGCTGTGATTCTGCAGAAGGCTTTTTAAAACCTTTTATGTGGTTCTGTAATATTTATGTTTGATTCAAAGTGCGTCTTGATCATGTTTTGACTCGAGCTTTTCGTGTTTTGTATCAAAATGAACCGCTAACATGCTCCAGTTTGGAAACAAAAACATGCTCCACAGATATAGATAGATAGAATAAAAGTAAAAGTAAGTAAAAGCATCAGTCCTGGACCAAACCGACGTCTACTGCACAGTTTAACTCTTACACAAACCGCTGTAATGCGTCTCATTATGACTTGTAATAAGAATAACTAGGAAATAATAAAGGATTTGCCTAATGTCACTGTGTTTTTAACAAACAGCTGCTGAACATGTAGAGACAACAATAACATACAATAAAACAAAACAGTAAATGTGTTTTTACGTGAAAGTAGCTCATAAACTATTAATTAATGTTATTATGTTATGAGTCCATTATTGTTATGGTTTTCCCAGTGTTTCTAATGGGACACAGAAACGCGGGAATAGAATTTAATATGAAGACTTAAGGGATGCACATTTTCTTTAACCAATAGTTGAGCACACCTTACACCTCAACAATGAATAATGATGTTATAATAAAGAACAAATGTCTCAGGCAGTGTCTAAACTATAACCAGGACAACATTTGAGAAATCTCTTTGGATGATGGTCTCAGTCCCACAAAAAATATCATAAATATCTTTAAAACTTGAGGGAAAGGCTTCAAAATAATGTACTTAGGAGCCCATTTGATGTAGAAAAAAGCTGTTGTTATTGCAGTCAAGCTGAATTGAGACTGGTAATAACACAGTCTTGATACTATCTCCTTTTTGTCTCTTTCATTCCCCAGAGTCCGACCTCCTCCCGACCCTCCTCCTCTTGCCTGACACTGGGGAGAAACATACAGCTGTGGCCAGTGTGGGAAGGCTTTCACCGTTTCAGCCGACGTCGAAATCTGACGCCTTCAAACAGGAAGATGAAAAGAGACAAAGTGAGTACAGCGCTTACTACCTGTGACCAGTGTGGAAAAGGATTCGCTAACGTACGAAAACTTACACGACACAAACGCATACACAAGAAAAAATGGATTTGTAAAGACTGTGGCGTGGCTTTTCCTTATTCACTGTGTCTCAAAGAACACGAGAGGATTCACACCGGAGAGAGACCACACACCTGTGACGTCTGCGGGAAGGGATTTATTCGACTGTTTGACCTCAACCAACACCAGCGCATCCACAATGAAGAGAAACCTTACAGCTGTGACCAGTGTGGCAAGACTTTCTCGTATTCAGGTTACCTTCAAAAACACAAACGGATCCACGCTGAACAGAGACGCTTCAGCTGTGACGAATGTGGGAAGGATTTCAAAGCCTTGCCTTATCTCAGGGATCACAGACTCGTTCACACTAAAGAGACAGTGATACCGTGTGAAGTGTGCGGGAAAGTATTTTGGACGCCAAAAACCTACCGAGCTCACAAACGTCACTGTAATAACACACCTGCCGTCGACCAGTAAACGTCTACACATGCACGGATCTTATGTTGTAATAATAAAGTATTGATGCATATTCAGACCAATAAACCACCACCAGAACTAACATAATCCTACTGCTAGGTTTTAATTGGATTTGAACATGTTGTAGATTCATTTGATAAATAAAATCTGTTCAAATCCAAACTACAACCATTTTCCATTAAAGGAGTAAATTATTAAAGATAACTTTTGTAAAACTCAAATGAAGATGAAATCTCACATTCAAAATTTAATAAAAGCTTCTAAATGTCACCATCTGCGGCCCCTGAGAGGATTCTTAATAATTCTCGTGGCCCCTCACCACTTTGAGTTTGACACCACTGATTTGAAGTATAGACTGCGGTGGGAATAAAGGACATTTTTGTTTAACACAGAAAATCAATAAAACCGTCTCATTTTGTTTTTCAGATTTTGTTTTGAAACGGAATAACTAAAGAACAAACCATTCGCAGATTCTGGAGCCGTGCATTTTCTGGAAAATTTGATTAAAATTACACTTAGACTTTCATTTAAATACTACATTATTCCACACAGTTCTAGGGGCTTGGACTTGGACGTGTGAACCTTGACTTGGGACTTGGCTTGAGACTTATGGACGAAGACTCGAGACTTTAGTGTGACTTGAAAACAATCACTTTCAAAATGAATTCAGGGCCTTGTTCACTTAACGAAGAGAAAGTCAATTTGAACTGACTCTAAAAACTGAAAATGGTGGTGGTATGGTAAGGATTTTGTGAACTGTGTCACTTCTGTAGTTAAATATTCCAGCTTGAGTAAAAATGTGAGATAATTGCTGGTAAATAAATATTTTTTACATTTATGAAACTAGTCTGCCCTCTGTCTAAAAACGTTTATTGTCTCCAATTTTAAAGCTGTGCCGTGTAACAGTTGCATGTTAAACGTGATTGTGCAGCGACAGTGCTCCTCCAGTCCAGAAGGCGGCGCTGTCTTTAGGAACCACACTTTCTGCGGTGAATCAGAAGAAGACCAGGGTCGTGCTGCTGCTTCTCTCTGTGTTTATTCTGCTCTGGTTCACGGATGAGGTTAGTGCTCAAGAATAACACTTTTACCTTTTTATGGTTATTATCCATTACCGTCTTGGTCTTGACTTTGCTCTGAACACGACAGTTTTATTTCGTGAAGCTAAATGAACGGCTCACGTGGATGTTCTAGGGCCCAGCTGGACTCTGTTTATAAAGCATTACATTCAGGAGAGAACTATTTAGTAAAAAGGGTTTAAACTGTTTTCAGGTGAGTCTTGGTGATATTGACTAAACTCATATTTCAGAGGAAACTGTCCTACTTTTTACATTTGTCTAAATATCTTTGGATCAGAACATTAGTGCAATTAAAACCTGCAAACAAAATGAAAGCTCAAGGTCTCAGGTATTTAATGTCTGTTCATTTACTTTTTCTATTTTGCTTCAGACTTAGTTTAAATAGAAAAGTAGTGTGTGCGGGATAAATAGTGACACTAGACTTTTAAACTAATTAAACAACAACAAACTTACTGCTTTTCCATTTAATGATGCTGGGTCTGGAAACAGCTCCAAATATACAGTGTTATTGTTATCTCTTCAGAACTTGAGATGTTGTCCTGGTCTAAGCAAAAGAAAAAAAACAAATTACTCCAGGAACATTTACTGTGCAGCTCAGAGATGAAGCCGGTTCAATTTAAAATAAAGCTAAAATAAAGCAGTTTCACAACAAAAAATGGATTAGAGTTCACTGTGCCCTAATATATTAACTCTTTTTTTGTCTTTTCATTTTCCAGACTCTGAACTCCACCAGAACAATGCTCACCTGTGGCCAGTGTGGACAGTGCTTTAGTCACAAGAGCCAGTTTAGATTACACCAACACGAGCACGATGGAACAAAACTGCACCGCTGTAAACAGTGTGGGAAGGACTTTTTATATTTATCTTGCCTCAAAGAACACGAGAGAGTCCACACTGGAGACAGGCCACACAAGTGTGATCAGTGTGGGAAGGGTTTTACTGATTCAAAGTCTCTGACTAGACACATACGCACTCACACCGGAGAGAAACCATACAGCTGTGATCAATGTAATAAGGCTTTTTCGGTGCTGGAATATTTTAAAAAACACTTACGGACCCACACTGGAGAGAAACCATACAGCTGTGATAAATGTGGCAAGGCTTTTTCAGAGTTGGGTTCCTTAAAGAGACACATACGAACCCACACTGGAGAGAAACCGTACAGCTGCGACGAATGTGGGAAGACTTTTCCAGAAAGAGGTTCACTTGTACGACACAAATACATCCACTCCGGAGTAAAACGATACTTCTGTAAAGACTGCGGGAAGGGTTTTATTCTATCATCTGACCTCAAAAGACACGAGAGCATCCACCTCGGAGACGTGGGTAAAGAGAAGGTCAGTGTAACGTTCACCTGTGACCAGTGTGGAAAAGGATTTACTCACGCGAGAAAACTTACACAACACACACAACGTATACACAACAGAAAGTTTGTTTGTAAAGACTGTGGCATGGCCTTTCCTTATTCATTATGTCTCCAACAACACGAGAGGTCTCACACCGGAGAGAGACCACACGCCTGTACCGTCTGTGGAAAGGGCTTTTTTCGGAGATCTGCCCTCAAACGACACCAACGCACCCACACTGGAGAGAAACCTTACAGCTGTGACCAGTGTGGCAAGGCTTTTGCTGATTCATGGTACCTTCTTGAAGTTCACAAACGGGTTCACACTGAAGACAGACCCTACAGCTGTGATGAATGTGGGGAGGCTTTCAAATTTCTGTCCTCCTTCAGGGATCACAAACTCCTTCACACGAAAGAGCTGGTGATACCGTGTGAGCTGTGTGGGAAGATATTTTGGACTCCAAAAACCTACCGAGCTCACAGGCGCAATTGTTACGCTGTAGAGAACTCTGCACCTGCCGTCGACCAAGAAGCAGGTAATATTCCCCAACGAAACTGATGTTAGCTCCCGGTGAAGCCCGACGACTGAAAGCAGCTACATATCTAAATATTTATCTTCAAGTTCTATTTAATTTTCCATTTTTGTTCATCATTGTGTAATCAATTAATGCCTCATTTTTTATTTTAATTTTCAGAACAAAATCTAAGACTTAGTATAAAACATAGATATTGCATGTTTTCCTTTTATCTTGCAGCTCTAATATTCGTGGAAGTCATATTCTTGTTGTACATTGTTTGTTTTGTTTCTGTGAGCTGTTATTGGCTGAAAGCTGCACACCCAAAGAAGAGGAGTAACGGAGAAAATGAAGCTCTGTCGATGTGAAGGATGGTGCCTCACAATGTTACTTTCTGTGCCTTTTAACCATTTTACTCAATTATGGTGTCCTTCTTTTTGTGTGTGTTTTTAAACCTCATACTCAAGACATACTTTAATCTTTGTAACAAAAGTGAAAGTTTAAATGACATAAATCCTAACAAAATTCTCAGAAAATTAATTTTTTATAATGTGTTTCCAGGAGTGTAATGTGTTTTTTTTCCTAAACACCAAGGCTAAGGCTAAGCTATGAGTTATTTGGGTTTTTGTGACGAAATATTGTTCATATACAGCTGAACACTGCTACTGTCTGTCCACAACAAAAATCTACTAAATGGAATGTACAAACTTTAAAATCCCTGTGTATAACTTTAAATATAATAATTGTATATTATTGTAAAACAAATACCAAATATATACCAAATAAAAAATGCATGCCACTTAGAGAAACAATCATGTTTCATTCATTTATTTGTTTTAAAAAACTCCTGCCCGCGACAGTGACATATCCATATCCGTGTTGAGCCGTGCACTAAGAGGAAAAACAAAAACAAAACGCACTGTCACGTCTTAAAATATTAAAACTTAGGCTTCTAAAATCAAACAGCAAGCTCTTGAGCACTACAAGGACTTGGTCACTTTGTAAAAGCTGGGGTTCAGGGTCAACATTCATTATCAAGAGACTGTTGTGTGAAGATGTGCTTTAACGAAACGTGTGCAAAGCATGAAGCTCTGATGAAAATAATGGACACATCTCTTTTACAGGCAAGCAAACTATTAACACAAGCAAGACAGTTTCAGGTTAAGGCTATTAAAAATCACTATCTGGATAGAGAAATAAATATATAAATAAATAAATTAAGCAACATACAAATTAATAAGTATAAAAATAAAATATGTAATTAAATAATAAATAAATTGTAGGGTGCCACTTTACAGAAAAGGACTCATTATAAAATAAATAAATGAGTTCTAAATATATTATTAATAGGTGATAAACAGTTGGTGACATTAGTAAACTTTAACCAGTTGCCAAATACTGAACCCACACTTAGATCTGTTCAGCCTGACCACGTGTGTGCTGTCAGTGAGTGGGTGGAGAACATTAGCGAGTATTTAGGCGACAGCAGCTAAAGGCTACAAGCTACAAGTCACTAGATGTTCTGTTGGACTTGTACAGAACAAAAAATAACACCATCTGTGCTTCCACATCAAAGACGGTAAACATAAACATGGCTAAAGCTACATTTGACATTTTAAAGGCTGTTGTCTCTTAGGATTCTTGCTACATTTGTTGATGGTAAACAACGTAGCAGCAAATAAACTGAACATACTGATCCTGTGATGATTTCCAAAGCCTCTAAAGTGACTAATTTAGTAGTTTTTAACTCACAAACTAATTAATGAATGGTGCATTTCTCTTTTTCAACTGTGATAAATGATTTACAGACTGTTTACCATCTAATAAAAACACATTCATAATCCAGTTATAAACCTTGTATGAGGCCCTTATTGTAAAGTGGTGCCGGTTTTGGAAGAACTGCTACATTCTCTGATCAAAACAATAATCCATAAACCATACATAGTTCTGGTCTGAAGTTTCCTAAAAATAAATACAGTAATCTTTATTAAATTAAAAAACATAGGCAATTATAAATGATTCAAGCCCCTTTTATGCTCTTTTTATGTTAAATTAACAGGCTTTATGCTCCACCAGCGACTCAAGCACATTTATTACACGCTAATTTTCATGAATAAATACAATTGTAGTGTTGAATGCGCACGTTGCTGATGTTTCTGTGCATTTACTGCTACTTTACATCTAATACAACCTTGGAAGGCGCAGTTTCCAAGTTAAGAAGAAGCGTTAATGCTGCTGTTCACCAGAGACACAAGGATTAAAGGTGTGTTCATACTTTTAGTCCGCTCCATTTAGTTCGAACCAAAATAGAGGATGAGCAATTTAGTTTGGTTTGCTATAAAAAATAAAAAATAAAAAAAACAGTCCACAGAGCATTCATAACTGCAAACAACAACAAAAGAATTCAGATTTATCCAAACAAACTGCGCTAAAAGAACATCACCAAAATCCGTCTGAACCGCAAACAAAAGTCTGAACACACCGTTAGTTTATTTGCATTTAAAGCTACAAAGCCACGCTTAACGCAGGTCCTACTTTTCTCTTTTTAACAAAGATTTGATGCTAAGTAATACCATAAAAGACACTGGCGGCATTAGCGTTAGCGGAGCGCTGTGGACCCAATAGTTAGGCCCTTTTTGTAAACACGCCTTTTTGAAGAGATAAGAAGGACAGGAATATCTCTGAATGAAAAGTGAGCATAAAAGGGGCTTCTTTTCAAAATAAATTCAAACTCATATCAAAATAATAGATACTAAAAGTAAAGTTTAAGCACAAAGAGTAAGCGTTCATACTCCCAAGGCCATTATTTGCATGAGCTGAAGGAAAGTCTTATCTTATCCGTTGTCAAAAAACAAAAAAACAAAAAGAAAACGAACTTTCCCACAGGCACCGCAGAGCAGACTCAGTCCTGTGACTTTAGCTTCGTCCATAATTAAACCTTTAGATAAACCTCTCAGAACATCCAATCCACAGCCGGTCCACTCGGTTCTACTTCCTATGTTTAAAAAAACTACATCACTTCCTAAAGTCCGTGTGTTTGAGCGTCCGTGTGTGTTCAGATAAACCACTCTTTCTTGCTCTCCTCGATGGTTTCTGTGAAGGCCGGGTCGCTGACGATGATGGCGGCGTCGGCGCAGTCCGCGGACTCCGCCCCCTTCGCCTCGTTCGTGTGGTACGACCCCTTGTGGCGGAAAAGGTGCCGCACCAAAAACACCATGAAGCATAAGATGGTGAAGATAACCACAGCGATGATCCCTGAGAAGACACAATAGTGACAACCGCCGTGAACAAACGGGATCGGGAAGAAGTAAAAAGAGTTGTGCTCGTCACTAAAGTGGAACAGAGGTGCGTAAATATGTTTTGTGTGTTATTATCGGATCATTTTGACATTATTTACCTCCAATTACTGCAGAGTTACGATCCACTCCGTCAGAAACAGCCTTGTCGTTATTTGAAGGGAAGTGAACTCCGGCTGTGAACAAACAAAACTCATGTCATCATCATCGTTTTACTTCGATATATATTACTTTATAGTTATTCTGACACATTTCCTCCATGTTGCACTAATTAACTTCAACTAAACCGTGGGAATGTGGCCGTAGTTTAATTCTAACAGTAATGTCCCACTCAGCTTCTATTGTATGTCTGTCCAATTCTTTCTTTTATTTCATCACTTTCAACTTCACTCTAGAGCAGAAAGATGTACATTTTTGTGTTTTTGATGATGATGATGTGTCTCTGCTCGATCAGTTTGTGGCAGAGCTTCATCTGGTTCAGATTTTGTAAAAATGAATGTGATTTTTTGTTTTATTATCATCAGTTTTAGTGAGTTTTTGACACTTGTCTTTGATAATCCACCAGCTCCCGACTCATTAGACACACTTTACATTTGATTATTAATCAAATTAAGCAAAAAAATAATTGTCAGATTAAAGAAATAATTGTTAGTTGCAGCTCTAGTTCACTCGCTGTCCTACTCCACTAATGGGACGTGTACTAGTCCTGTCCCGCTCTGTCCGTCCTGGGAGTGGATCCTTCTCCCACAGCTGGGTTTTTGGAGTTTTTCCTGCTTAAAATGACAGTTTACTGGATTTAAGTCATTAAAATGTTTCCGACTGAGGAGAGAATGCTGCAGGAACTAAATCCTTTGACCCTCATTTTTATTTGGTCTTGTCTTGGTTTCAAACACTGAGCGTAAGAGATTTTAAATTCAGACTAGGCAAGATCAAAGCTGGTTTATTTGTAGATGAAAACTAATTCTTTTTCGACTCTGACATTATTTTAAGGTCTGTGACTGGTGTTTATAACAGTTCCCTGGTCTCTATTCTAAAGTATCACACACTCATCCTGCTCTTGATCCCTACATCTTGGTTTCCCTTTGGTCTTGGTTTGTATCTGGTCCCTACCGGCCTCCAGGTGCCAGGGGTCGCTCGCCGAGGCCATGGGGGAGATGGTCAGAGGTGAGGCCCCACAGTTGGACGGAACCAGGATCCCGTGGGTGCTGATGGGAGCCGCCAGACCCGAGCGGAGCGCCGCTTTTAGAGGCGCCATGCTGTTGAACTGAACTCTGGACAAACAGCCCACGAAGCCTGGAGTGTTGTAGCGTTCGATCAGGATGGGGTCGATCTGCCCCGTTTCTGTAGAAAATGAAGAAAAACACAGATGTTAGTTTTCTATTTATGTACAGATTGGAAATACAGCTATTTATTCACACATTTTTAACTTTAATTCTCTAAATACAGTCAACATTTCCATATGAAAAGTGATGGTAGCGTTTTGGTGTTGGTCTTTGGGCGACATCTAGTGGTGAAATATAAGTATAGACACAAAAACTCAAGAAAACCCAAAGAAAAATACAAAATGGTGTCAATAACTCACACAACTATAGTCTTGATATTATAAAATTGTTATAGTTTACTCATCTAAAAGGAGATAGATATAGCAGATTTAGATATATATTTAAGAAGAGAGTGCACAGATAGAAATATTTGATTTTACCGAAGACTTTTCCGAGGAAGAGGCTTTTGATCAGGTTGAAGTGAGTGTCGGAGGCGTCGGGAAGAGCGTAGACGGACACTGGGTAATGGTCCAACTGTGGAGACCAGTCAGAGGCGTAGGTTTACACATTTAAATACCCAACTTATATCAACATTTGAGCAGCCTTTGAGCTCCTCGTAATCACGTCCTTAGCACCAGAATTTGAGGTTAATTGATGATACACACAAAAAAATAAATCCAATTTCTATTTAGTCTCATCTATGTGAAATGCGTTTTGAATCCATTCCCTTCACAGTTATTTTCACTCCCATCGAACTAGTCATAGCTATTTATGTAAAATGGAGCAGGCTTATGTGATTGTAAGTCTATTTAATTTAATCCACAGTTTATCACTCATTAGTTGGTTTTCTTTGACAAATGATAAATTATTGACTAACTCTAGAGCCACAATCATAAAGAAACATGTATTTATCACTAAATTCCTCCTGTGTATGTATTTTACAAGGCTCTGGAGCTGTATAATCTCCCGCTCTAACCTGTAGTCGTATCTCTCTGAGGTTCCTCGTGATGTTGACAGAGTGCGGCTGCCCGTTGGCCAAGTTACGGTGGTCGACGTCGATGGTGAAGGGTTCCTTGAGTCCGCCGAGACTGTAGCGGATCTGGAGCGTCCCTGGACATTCACAAACAGGTTTAAAACGTGTGTTAATTTACCACAGCGGGCTATTTAATATCTAAATCACGTATGAATAATTCTACCGTTGTGCCTGAGCACCACAGCGAGGTAGTCCTGAGTCCTGGAGCTGACGTAGACCAGGATACTGGGAGTACTGGACGTGCTGAAGCTGAACACCAGCTCCTCCTTCGTCAGGTTGGTCTCGGAGGAAACGTTGACTCCAGACAGACTCTTCTCCTCCGGCAGCTGCTCCTGAAGGAAGTCGTACCGCACCAACGTTCCCGTCTCGAAATATCCCCCCACATCTGGAACAAAACACACGTAATATAACATTAACATGAACACAACCGGCGGAGACGATGAAGCGCGTGAACAGCGTTACCCTCGGTGCAGTAGGGGCCGTCGTACGCCGTGTTGGAGCAGTCGCAGAAGTAGCCGTTGTACTGCTCCACGCACTTGCCTCCGTTTTTGCAGTGGACGCCGAAGCTGCTGCAGCGGCCCCGACAGCCAGGGTTCGCCCCCGCAGTCTGCTTGGCCTTCTCCTGGAGGTCAAAGTTCAGGCCGTTTACCCTGAGAGCCCTCATGCAGCCCAGGAAGCCCCTCTGACCGCTCGACGCCCCTGAGAAACAGAGTATAAGGGTTAAAGTTTAGCTGGGGTCAGTACTGGACACGAGAGTGTGGTCTGTCTTATTCTGAAGAAGAGAGACAAGTGAAACAGTGACATTAAAATGATCCCAACATATTATTTATTAAGGGTGCACCCCATCGTCCTAAACACAGTCCTGCGTCTGGAGAAAATCAGCTGCTCTCTAATGGACTTCTTTAGCTATTCGATTGAACGTGAGGGGCTTTTATTCAAGCATTTTCAGCTCTTTATAGTCTCAGAAACAGTGAAGGGGCCAACTTTAGAAGTGAGAACGTTGTGGAGGGTTTTTTTCTCTTTTTTTCCTTGTTTTTGCTCTTTTTTTGATGTTTTGTAGTTGTTATTTGTGTCTGTTTTTTATGCCATTTATGAAAAAAATTAAATATATAAGTATTTTGATTTTAAAAAAGGCCAGACATGGTATAAAACAGTGTAAAATGATCTAAAGCAGTAAAGTTCACAATAAAAAAGGCTCAAAAATGTTCCAATTGAATTCCATTTAACAACTAAGGCATATAAAGTCTGAATCAGTTAGTTAGCTTTTTAATTTATTAGAAGAAACCCAACAAATGAAGTTTCCTGTAGAGATTAATAAAGTTGAACTGAACTGAACAAAGCACAAACTCAGGGATGTGTTCACTGTTTGGTTCAGTTAAAATCGGCTTTTATGACTCTTATTATTTCGTTTCTCACCAACGACGAGCTGAGTGTAGATCTCCAGTTTGTTGTTTCCTTGTGGAATGGCCCGGACTTCTCTGTGAACTCCGTCCAGCTGCAGCACGGCCTCCTTCACGTTCCTCTCCGCCTCCACGCGATGCCACCGATTATCGTTTAACGGCCCCGGAGAACGAACGCTTATCTCCATCCGAGCGCTGCCCAGAGCGAAGGAGAAGGACACTACGGAGGATCCTACACAAAAAGGAAAAGAAACGTCAGCCGTGAAATACTCAACGTCTGAAGTTGAGATTGTTTTTAACGAATGCAAACCTCTGAGTTCGATGTGAAGGAGGTCGTTTGTTCCCAGGTTTTCCAGAAAGACTCCGTGAGTGGACGAGGTTTTGAAGTAGAAGGAGATGTCGGTGCTGGGGTCTCCTCTGAACGAAGGGAAGAGCAGGAA
Organism: Rhyacichthys aspro; assembly: GCA_036850595.1. Classification (NCBI taxonomy): domain Eukaryota; kingdom Metazoa; phylum Chordata; class Actinopteri; order Gobiiformes; family Rhyacichthyidae; genus Rhyacichthys; species Rhyacichthys aspro. The sequence goes on along the minus strand of CM072164.1, from coordinate 2,290,871 downwards.
GGAGGCGGGGCTAGTGAAGGACGCTGAGTTCCAGTAGTGTCCTAAACGCAAGAAGGTTCACAAAGACGCAATTTAATGCATAGCTGTCATCACTTTAAATAATTCTCACTTTCTGCTTTAGTCCACTCCATAAACAGCCTTAACTTAAACTTCTAATTCCTAATAGTCTGTTTTCAATCAATCAATCAATCAAACTTCATTTATACAGCACTTTTCATTCAGCTTAATGCAACTCAAGGTGCTTCACAAAATAAAATCATTACACACAATATTCACAACCGTTTAAAAACAATGGTGGCTTTGTTTCACTTTCATTCAGTAAAAAGAATAGAGTAAAATAGAGTAAAACAAATGTATTAAATAAATAAATAAATAAAAGTAATTAATAATTTTATAAAATAGAAATAAGTGAGGTAAAACTATATTAAACACTACATAAAAGCCAGACTAAATAAATAGGTTTTGAGTTCATGCTTGTTTTTCTAAAGCTCCAAACTAAATACACAATGAAGTTAAAGGGAGCCATGTTGAAAAATGAGGCTTAAATCAAAATTTAACAATTTGCGTTGTTTCCGAGACATTTTAACGTCATTTTGTGATGTACTCTCAGCGTGTGGAACCCTGAGTTAGATTACACGGGATGTTTTTATTGTTTTATTCTTAATCTTGATGCGACTTACGGTCTCCTCGACACCGGAGCGGTCCCACGGTGAGTTTGGCCTCAGACCCAGCTCTCCCTGTGTCTCCCACCACCACCTGAGTCACAGGTAAGTGGTCCTTATACATCAGCAGCCCCGAGTCCTCCTTCCTGAAAATACACAAGACAAAAGGGAAATTAAACGACATAAAACGCGAAAAATACAACATAAATATCACAATCTTTGGATTCTGCTTTTCATTTTTATAAATATCAGCTCAATAACAGCTATTATACAACAAAGAGCAATGTCTTAATAATAATAATAATAATAAATACTTGTTGTGTGACAATATTAAATTAAGGCTTAAATGAAGCTGAAGATGAGGTTTTGTACTCTTTGTGTTATTTATTATTTTAGAGTAAAATACAGAGAGAAATTAAAACAAAAATATTTGCTTGAAATGTTCTGTTTATTACAAGATAAAAGTGAACTATAAATTTGGTTCCTTTTCTTTTGTTTAGATCGTTTAAGATTTGGTTCTGTGTTCATTGCTTTGTCTTTTTATGACTTTATGTTATGTTTGTGCTCCATGTACATGAGCAAATAAAGTAAATGAAAATAAACTTACTGCTGTATCCGATTATCTTCCGTTCTCTGACTCATAATTAAATCTTTTCACTGAGCTTTGTGAATAAATGAATGTTTGTGAAGTCTGCTGTTTATTGTGTTTCCATATGACACAAAAAAACTCAAGTTTGAAGTATTTCCCCTGAACCTGAAGCGTACAATAACTAATAATAAAATCTAAACCCCTGATAGTGTCTCACCAGGAGCGCAGGTCGGCGTCGCAGTTGCAGAAGTGAGCGGGGTTGGTGCAGTTGTGCTCGATGCCACAGGAACACTTCTGGATCCCAGGTCCTGACCCGCCCCAGTACGAGTGCTTCTCATTGGCCCGTCCCACCCACCAGCTGAACGGGACCCCGTCTGAGAACACACGAAATACAGCTTCAACACATCTTCTCTTCCGCTTACTTTGTTGGACATTTGAATTCATTCACTTTTGAACTGACTGAAGCCCATTTCTACCTCATTTTCATGCATCGTTTTGTGAATTCCATCTTAAACCTGTTCAAATCCAACTAAAACCTAAAAGAAACAAACTAAAATCGATTCAAATCCAACTAAAGCTTCTTCCAATCCAACTAAAACCTGTTCAAATCCATCAAAAACCCATTCAAATAAATATAAAACTGGTTCAATCCAATCTTGTCCAAATCTGTACAAAACCTGTTCAGAACAAGAATTACAGAATTAAATTTGTTCAAATCCAACTTAAACCTTTTCAAATCCAAATATAAGTTTGTGAAATGCCCCTTTTTTACAGTGACATTGTTCCTTTTACAGATTTAGAATAGTTCAGTGCCTTTTGTCTCTGATTAATGTCCAAGGTCCCAAAAATATCACCTACCACTGTCCTGAAGGATCAATAAAACAATGCAAAGGTCTGCATTAAAATTGTTGTAAGTGCATTAAATCCCAGAGAAGTGTCCGTACCTGGAGTGTTGAGCAGACGGGACGTCCTGCAGGCGTAGGCTACATACTGCTCACAGTACTCTGCACTGTTAGTGACCGACAACACCTGGAAACACCAGACAAATAAGGAAACAGGAGTTTTTTACGTGTCATTACTGCAGTAGTGGCATTACATTGTGGACTGTGATAAACTGTTATGATGAATGAAAAAGAAAGTGATTGTTTACTGATTTAACGAGACATTTAGACCAAAATATTCACAAATCAAGCTTGAAATCAAAGCATGGGTCTCTTTAAAACCTCAGCAACATCTGAAATAAAACAGTTTGTGTTTTTACCTGTTCGTCAGTGACGTTGTAGTCGATGTTGAAGTTTGCTTTTCCGTCCTGATCCGGACCCGTGACTGGGGTCTGAGCCGACAAGTTGTTCTTCATTATGGTCCAAATGTTGTCTTCTGAAAAACAAAGACCGAATATTTCATACAGTCACTATTCACCATAAAACTCAAGTAACTCTAATGGAACTGGTATTTGTTAATGTTGGTCTGGAGTCTGTTCCTACGTTGGGATCAGTGTGGGGTCTAAAATCTTGGGTTTATTGTGTCGAACAGAGTGTGTTGTTTGCCCTTTGACCCCCAGTAAACTAATGAAAACCATTATCTAGTCCTAATCTGCTGTGTTCAGGAGGTCTTTTGAGTTTAAATAAAGCTTGAAAACATCCAAAGCTGGTTAATTTGTCCATTTATTTATTGTGATTGAATGACCTTAGACCCCATCAAAAAGAAAATATGTCTCTGCTTGAACTGAAGGAGCTGCTCAACTATCACAGACTAATTCTATTTATTGAGTAAAAGAAAGATTTGTACACTTTAAATTCCTAAGTAAATGTGAGTAAAGTTTGAACTACAGCACATTTCACACAAAAAAAAAATCCAAAAGTGCTGCACAAAAACAAGAAATTACAAAAGCAAACATTCATTCTTACTCTTATAGTTTCTAGTGTTCATTAAAATAACCTACAGTGACATAGAGCCATGTCATACTCTAGAGGCTCCCAGTTCGAGGCCCAGGTGGTGGTGGGGGGGGCTCACCTGTCATGTCACAGCTGACTCTGAACGGAGCGATGGGTCCGCTCCCGTCCGGGTCGATCCAGTAGGTCCCTGAAGGCCTCCCTCGGTGTTTATACTCGTCACAGGACTGTTCATACAAGGCTTCAGAGAAAACAGGACACGACCGAGACATTACAGACAAGGGTTTTATAGAAATAACAGATTCAGGCTGGAACTACTCTTGTTTTTAAGGAGGAATTGTAAAAGTAAAGCAGGATATGACTAAGAGCAATAATCAAGGCACAGATATTAAAACTAAATTTGACTTTTGTCTCACTGCAGACTCAGGAACATGAGCCAGACAAATGTTATGTTCTTGATCCTTTTTTCTCATTGTGTAAATAACTCAGTTCATGTTTTGTCCTGTTTCTGTGTTTTCAGTTGAAAATGGTTCCTGTTTCAAAACGTTTCTGAAAACCCCATGCATTTGTGAAATATTGCATTAAGAATCACTCTTAGATCTTCAAGTGCATTTTGTTCAGTTTTAAAACACATTCTCTGTTATTTCTTGGCTTTGACACCGACAATGTTGAAAAGTGACAAATTGAAACTGTCAAGAATTTAGTTTTGTTAGTTTTTCTTGTAAACAATAAACGAAAAATATCATTTGTATTTGTTTGTGTCTAATGCAGCCACAACTTTTGAAACAAAAAAAACATTTTTCATCAAAAATTTCATGATAATATTTGAGTTTGTGTAAAATTTTAAAGGTGTCCGAAAACTTTTTTCCACCACTGCCTCATTAAATGCCTTTATTTCAAGAGCTATTTTCGGTTTAGTTATTGGTAAACAGTAGCTAACAATGAAAATACTGTAAAAGTGCAATAAACAAAATGGATAAGCTACCCTCCGACGAAGAAGAGCTAACGTTTGTTTAAAGATGAAAATCAAGTCTGAAAATCACTAGTAAGTGTCATCTGTACTTCCCAGTTTCACTATTTGATTCATGTTTTCAGTTTCCAAACATTTGCTCCAAACTTACGCATGTGACATACGGCCCCGGTGTATCCGGTGCCGCTGCAGTTACAGCTGAAGGTGTCCCAGGTCTGAGAGCAGTGTCCTCCGTGTTCACAGGGATTAGGAACGCACCTGAACCACAGTAAACGTTAGCACGGACACAGAGGAGCGACGAGGCGTTAAAGCGTGTTCATACCTGTCCAGGATGGCGCACATGTCCAGGCTGACGTTCTCGAAGCTGCCGATGAGCCCCTGCTCCACGGCTCGGAGGTCGGCGAGGTGGTCGTCGATGTGGATCATCTGCATACAGCCCTGGAAGGAGCGCTGCAGAGCCTGGTGCTGCGTCTGCAGGAAGTAACCTGGAAAACACGTTTATTCACAAAGGAAATGATTTTAGCATCTGTCGGGTTTCAGACTCCTCCACAATATTTGAGATGAAACTCATTAAAATATTAACATTCATAAAAGACAAAGCAAAAAGGATGCGTCTGAGTTTGTGTTTACACTTGTAGTTCTCTTCTTTTCATTTGATCTTCTCAAATCCTGGTTCTTATTGTTCACAGTGACTTTTGAATCAAACAGACTGAGCTTTTCTATAAAAACACAGTAGACGGCTGTTCTCTAGTGTGTGTTCTCAATGTTTTTCTGCACTTTCTGCTTTATCTAGCATCAATGTTTTATTTTACTACAATACCAACCCAAACATTTGCTTATTTCCTCTAATACTGTCAAACCGTGATATTTAACATCACAGTAATCGAAAAGTTATAGAATCTCACACATAAACTACTGAGAAAATCACTTCAAAAGGAAAAGGAAATCCCATCTTTAGAAATATCTAGATTAGAGATTAGAGAGTTCTGTTTTATGAGAGGAATAAAGGTCAAAGTTGAGATATATCTGAGTCCGTCACCTCCGAAGTAGTATGTTCCTCCGGTCTGGATCTGGATGGGGATGGCCGTCCGGACGGTGGACGCCTCGTCTCCGTCGACCGTCAACATGGCGTAGTTTTCCAACGCGTTTAAATGAACGCTGTGCCACTGTCCGTCGTTCAGACCAGAGCCTGAAACAAAGAAGGCTTCATCATAATCTTTAACGGAGACTGAGGATAATAACCGGCTTTAATCAGAATTATATTTCCAGGATTTTCCTCCGTCCAGAGACTTTTTTTAAATTTAAAAAGCAGAAGAAGAAGCAGAAGTGAATGGTTTCTTTTCTCTGTCATTTGTCCTTGTGTTAAGTGTCTTCAGGTGGAATATTGAAGATACTGAGCACAATATTTGGACTTTTTCCTTGGAAACCCTGTAGCAGCCAAGAACATGTGCTGCACTGGAGGACTTTACCTCTACAAAGATTTTAATAACTTTATATCCACATCCAGTCCCTCTTTCTCATTATTACACAGGATCTGAGCCAGTACCTCCTACCTTTGTCTATTTATGTAAAAGACTTCTTTAAACCGTCACGACTCATAATCAGAGCTGGGACCAAGTCATCATTTTACAAGTCTCAAGTAAGTCTCAAGTCTTTGTCCTACAGTCCAAGTCAAGTCCAAGTCAAGTCAAGTCCAAGTCCTTTTCAAGTAGTCCTTTTGAGTCTTTTCAACACTAATATTATGTTAAAATTAAACAATGTAAGCTTTTAAATCTGTATTTATTTAACAAAAAATATAAAGAAAGTACAATTGACAATTGAAGTGTTTGTAATTCTATAAAATATTCAGTCAAAAAAGTGTTGTCATAATGATTTTTTCTATTCTTTGGTGTCAGTGATGTTCAATGTGTGGCTGCTTTTTGGCTTTTGTTTGTAAAGTCTTGTAGCGCTGAGTTTTACAGAGAAAATGAATTGTTTTGTGCAAACTTTTCAAATAACATTCTTTTAATCTTTGGGAGAAGCATCAAGTCTTTTCAGAGACTCAAGTCCAAGTGAAGTCTGAGTCTTTGGTTCAAGTCTTTTTACGTTTTCTCAAGTCAGAAGTCTTCAAATCTGTGACTCAAGTCTGACTCAAGCCTCTCTGCTCTGAACTGACCTGAAGAGATGTCGATGTGCGTGTTCTTCTTCTGCGTCACGTTCATGTAAACGGTGACCTTCCCGTCCGACAGCCCGACCTCGACCCAGCCGTCGGCCAGAGCCGTGAACAGCAGGAGCCCGTTGGGGTTCCACGTCCTGAAAGACAAACTGACTGAGAGAGTGTCGCTGTCACTCTGTCCCGGCAGCCGCAGGAAGGACGAGGAGTTAAAGAAGACGGGGAAGGAGTTGGACTCGGCGCAGGAGAAGGTCAGGTTACGCTGAAGGGAAGGAGACGAGGAAAAGAGGGACGGGGCTTTAAATACTACAACACGTTATGAGACACGGAAGCTGAAAAGAGAGAGTTTCTTTCTTACGAAGCTGGAGGTGTCGACCCTCTTCCTGCGGATGAGGTTAGTGATGTTGTCTCCGTTGTAGGTGATGCCCTCCATGCAGCCCACGAAATTATCTCGACCTCCTGAACTCGGCTTCGAGGACGAGGGCAGGCCTCCGAAAGAGATCTGAGCAAACAGAGGATTTAACAGTAAAAACATACAGATGATAAATATATAGGGTCTTTTTGAGCAGTATTTTCTTGGTTAAAACTGCAGCACGTTAGAGTCAGAGTCAGCTTTATAATCTGGGTAGTTTTGATCACATTTAATTATCTGGTCTTTGCCTTCATTTATTCAGACACATTTATTTATTTTAACTTTAGCCCTTAACTCTTTCTCTCTCTGTTTTAAGAAATGCTTTGGTGTTTTGAAGAAAGAATATAGAAGAAAATGGATGGATCGGTGGATATTATGCTGTGACACTTCCATGAAACTTATTAATGATGACACAAAGTTCATTTTGGTTCAAGAAATCCATTCCTCTCAAACTCGAAAAAGGAGCGCTCCCATTGGTCGACACTTGTCACATGACGTTCCAGGAAGTTTAATAGCTGCAGATAAAGTGTATTTTCAGCTGAATATGTCTTTTAACAGAGAAACAGCTGAAAAAAGAAAAGCATCAACAGAGAAAAGGGAGACAACGTAAAACACAGATAAACACTGTCAATTCAATCACGTAATGTTTAACGAGGAGGAGATAATTGTCGTCCTGACGCTGAAGTCACAGCTAAGCTAACGCTAAACTCTAAACTTCAGTTTGGTCAAATGGATTAGTATTTTGTGGTTTTATTTTTTAATAAAAGAGAAGCAGGAGAGGTCCCTAGACTGATTTTGGAGGAGAGTGGAGCATTTCTAAAACCAGCGACTTCTGCTCAGGTCTAAAATAATAAAACACGAAGTGAAAGGTAAACCTCGTAGTCCAGGTCCAGGTGGTCGAACTCTCCGTTGGTCCTGAACTGCTGCGTGTGATGGTCCAGAGTGAAGTTGACGTTTCTTCTGTAGCGTTCGATCAGGACCGAGTGCCAGTGGTCGTCGTCCAGTAAACTCCCGCTGGTCACTGAGGTGTGTCCCTGGATGGACCCGTACTGGTTACTCCCTGGAGACAAACGAAGGAGGGTAAACAAGAAAACAAGAGAACATAATAGGCCATAACTCCAGCCTTGTGTCACAGTAAATACTCATCACGGTTCAATAGTGTAATCGTACCCAGATTGATGAGGAGCTGAAGCCGGGCCCGGTGCAGCTCCAGTGTGATGTAGTCTCCCTGTTGTCCTTCTCCGTGAAGCAGAACTCCGTCTCCGGCCGTGGTTCGAAACTTCAGAGAGATCACGTCCTTTAAGATCTTCAGACGCTTGTTTCTGAATCGATACGAGATGATGCTTTGTCCGTCGAAACTAATCACGTCGGCCCCTGGAAAACAAGATGTAATATCCCATATGGCTGTCGAATATTGTGATTGTGTGCATCGTCAACATGTCCAGAGACACTCCTAAAGTTGTGGTCAGACTGTGTTAATCATTTTGCTTTATTTGAAGAGATACTCTAGCAATCAATCCTGAAACTTTTCTGGATGGACTGGTCTCTTGACTTGGACTTGTGAATCTAATTCTGACGATAATAACTTGACTCGGAGTCGACTTGAATTCTTTTTATTGACTTGGACCTGGACTCAAACTTGAAAACTGAAGAATTCATTAATATTTAGAGCAACGGAGGGATTAAATCAGTAAACTACTGGCAGAAAGAGTGAAGTTACTTGATGAAACTTGATATCATTGACAGTTTGCAGTATCAACATGCGCAGTATTTACTTTTCAACAACGGCTTTAACTGGAATCAAAGCCGAAGTAAAGAGACAATGAAAGGAAAATTTTGCAAAAACTACATTACATACAGTATATGGAGCAGTCCTATTTCAAATAATAAAGTGTTAGTGGAATTATGAGGAAAGGGTCTAGCATTTGATCCAAAAAAAACATGAAAATATAACAATTTCCTGTGTTTTGTTTTCGATTTAATATAAAACACTTGTGATCTGGAGGAGGCTGTGAACTAAAGAAATGTCCAATTTGATTTCCACCATCTTCTAAGATTATTTTTTGTGCTATTTTGGCCTTTATTAGAAAGAACAGAAAGGGGAATGGCACTGGGTAAATGAGTTGTTTTCTACCAGATCAACCTCAAAGATGCTCCTGAAACTGAAGACACTTTTCTCCATTTTTTGACAGACTTGTTTCAGAGTTTGTCGCTTGTTATCGTTAATACACAGACTTCCCGGTTGGACTCACAGTAAGAACATCCGTAGAGCTCCAGACGGACCCCGATGCGTCCCTCGTTGTTCCAGGACAAAGGGATGAAGCGAATGTAGCGCGTGATGATCGAATGCTGCAGATCGTGACGCACCACACTCTCACTGTTCACGTTCCCTTCAAACGTCTGGACGAGAGGATAAACACCAATAATAAACAATAATAAAAACTCCCGTCGTCTTTGTATTCAACACTAAATCTCTTTATTACCCAGGTGTTCCCGTCCTGCAGGTACGGCCTCCAGTTCCTCTGCGTGTCGCTGTAGAGCAGGCGGTACTTGCTGGTCCAGTCCGAGCTGCTGTACCGTCCCTGCGTTGCCACGGCAACCACCTCTTTCCTGGCGCCCAAGTCGACCTGGAGCCACTGGTAATGGTCCGAGTCCAGAGGAGACCAGCCTCCGGCCCCTGATCCGGCCACGGGACACCAACAGATTTACACATGAGTACGGAGGCTCACAGAGAAGTGTTTATTTAAGAGGACGACGTAAACTGAATAAAGATGAAACACAAAAGAACTGATGCTAATGTTGATTAATAAAGACAAAGGTGAAGGTGTTGAAAAGGAGATAAGATGGATTAAAATGAAAGTTTCGGAGAGAGGATGCTTCTTATGAGACCTTTTAGAGTCAGAACAGGACGTGTTTTATGGCAAAAGCATATTTTGTGACACAGAACGTTTACAAAATCTGGCCTTATTTTATTTAAAGGTGTGTTAATAAACTATTTAGAATTGTTATATATCTATAAACCTCAACTAGACATTCAGAAACATTATTAATTACATATAAATACATTTAAGTGTGTGAATAATCCATTTACAAAGTCATTTAGACCCTCCCTGTCCATAGCCTCACTCCAAACTCCCAGAAACACAGAAAAATGTATCTGAACTTCATTAAACATTGCTCTAAGAAAAAGATACTGCTAAACTGGAAAGACAATCCAAACATCTCAATAAATCACTGACCACTTAACACTGGAAATAAATCAAACAAATACTGATTACAATAAAACAAGGTCTAATTCATAAACTTTTAGGAGAACGGATTCCTCTGATAATATCAAACTGTGTAAAAATGTTAAATAAATGATCATGTTTTAGGGTATTTAATGAAGATAAAGGTACGGTTAATAAAATCCTGAGTAACATCTGGCTTTAAACTCAGGCCCCAGTTATTTTATGATCATATAAAGCTCTAATCATACATTTAAATTGTTGAAAAATGAACGCTTTTGGATATGACATTTGGTATTTACTAATAGACTGTAAAAGCTTTATTAATACATTTAATTTCAAAGCCTGATTGTCATTTAGATTTGGTTTGGAGTTGGTTTACAGATATTTTCAGCTCTACACTGTTTTAGAGAGACATAGGAATGAAAAATTTCTATTGAATGTGGATTAAACTGATTCCATATTGAGTCTGACGCTGCACTTTCACATAAATGACAAAGAAATAAATCATAAAAATGGCTCCACTGTTTATTAATACACTTCTATAAATAAAAAACCTTTGAAGGAGGTGAATATTTTGATTAAAACGGCCTCTCTTTGTCCCGGTGCAGATGAATGTGACACAGACAGAGAAGTACCTTGTTTTCGGTGGAGTTTTCCGTATCCGGCTCCGTGTCCTCGTCCGAACACCGAGGAGCTGCTGAAGGAGCTGTAGGGCAGAGGAGTGGCCAGACTGTCCTCGCACCGGCCTGAGGTTCCACAAAAACACGCCTCAGATTCTCCACACGCTCACACTTCAAACACTTATTTAACTCTCCTGATGTTCAATAATCAGCTGATCCTTATTTTGACTTTTTGACATCAGCAGGAAACAGAGAGGACACATTTAAAAACCTGGGAGTGGATCTTTTTCGTCTAAATCTTCATATAAATCTAAAAATACAACAGGAATTTCCAGTAAATCCAATAATTTATAATAACGCACACAATAAAACAGTAGTTAACCATTAATAGATGTAATTAACAAACTATTTACAGAGACTGAAATATCATTTATCTGTATAATTATACATGGGTTTATTGTTAAAACATATATAACAGTTTTTAATGTAATAGTGGTTATTAATGTTGTAAACGATTAATTAAAGATTAATTAAGTTGTTACAAATACTCAACTGATGCTTAATACTGTGAGTTATTCTAAAGTGTTTATTCTAAGTCTGTGGCCCAGATTATCTCAGCAGATAAAGGTCAGACTCAAGTGAAAAGCTGTAGTTCACTTTTACTCCTGCAGCACCGAGCCTCACCTGAAAATAAGGCTCAGGATTAACACTAAAACTGAGGCTAAACCGGGACTAAACAAAGTCTGAATCTTAATATTTATACAGTTTTAGGATTTGGGAAATCCATTTGAGTTTTTCCGCAACAATAAGCTCCAGCTCCAGAAGACCATCACGTTATATTCACAAAATCGTATCTCTAACTTCAACAGAACTAGCTAATGTTTTTGTAAATTGTGCAGTTCTTGATTTATTATTGTATCTTTCTTTCAGTCCAACAAAAAAGAGTTTCTCTCAGGGATAAATAAAGGAATTCTGAATCTGAATCTGATTTCCAGCAAACATACAACACAAACCCATTCATTCATTCATGTCTGCACCAAAATAAACACGCACCTATTCCCCACAGCTCGTGCACACATTTATATTAATATGTATTGTCTAAAAAGAACATTAAATGCTTCTTCTTGATGGAATAGTGATCCAACACCAAATAAACTTCTACCTTTGCTTGATCCCTACATGACTTGCTTTATTATTGTGCTTTGAATAATAATTACTGAGCTTTAGACCAGAAGGACCTTAGAGCAGGACGAGGCCCAGACTAAACCTCGACTGTGGCCCAGAAATAACGCACAGAGGACGCACCTTGAGACCGGGGCACCCTCAGACCGGGCCTGTGTGAGGGGCTGCCCGGGCTGTGGTCATTGTACACGCGCCCCTCGCTGCATCCTTCATTGTGCGCGATGTGTGTGCGATGTGTGTGATGTGTGTGTGGTACTCACGGGATGATGTGGACGCTGCGGAAGAGCTCCTGAGCGCGCACAGAAGCGGCAGCAGCAACAACATGTTTAAATCACTGTGTTTAGTCATGAGCTCAGTGTGAGTCCGACACGGGGACAGACAATAGTCCAGAAGGCTCTCCTCTTCTACCTCCTCCTCCTCTTCCTCTTCTTCAGCTGCTGCTTCCTCCGCGGTGGGCTTCAACCGCGTCAATGCGCTTTGTTTTATCGCGACACCGCTCCACGCCCTGCACGCGCCGAGCTTTAACGTCGTTCTGGGAATAAATAATGTCCCAAAAACAACAAAAGAAAAGGGAGCCGAGGTGAAGCTAGCGGTCGTGATGCTAGCTCAGGTGCATCTCCACAAACAGACACCTCCTGGACCCCCCCTAGAAGGACCCGGACCCCCCCGCGTCAGGCTGCACTTGGTACGGTCCGGAGCGCACAACAAAACCGCGGCCCCTGAAGCGAGGAGGGGCCGAGCAGCGGGACAGGTGGGGGTCAGAGGGGCCCGTACACACACAGAGCTGTTCATGAAGGCCGGGGGTCTTTTAGGAACATAAAGAATCAATAAATCACAAAAGAGTCGGAGCGATGGAGGTGTTAATGTGTCATAATGAGCTGCACGTGATGAGGTTTGGACAAAAAGGAGATTCCACAATACTGGATATTTAAGCACCTTGTGATCACTACAAAATTAATACGAGTATTCCTACACCAGTAATCACCATTGTAAAATAATATATTTGAATTTTAGCCTAGAATTATAACCTCATGTATATAGATGTTAACTGAGCATCTATTTTTTTTATAATTAATAATTACATACATGTTAATTCATTGTATTTATTGCATATTTGACCCAAAAAAAGCCTCAGAAAAATAAATTATTTGCCAAAGACATTCAGGTTACAGTCTGTCACCGTTTGACTCGCACTGAATCACACAAAGTGAAAGTGTGTAATTAAACAAAGATCATTAAAAAACGTGTGCGAAAAAAATGAAGTGTGACAAGATTTCCCGAGGATCTCGTCGAGGTGAAAAACTGTTATTCAAATATTCAAGATGCCGCCGCCATTTTTAAATCGTCTGTCGTTTTGGTTTTAGGTAAAAATAAGAAACGGTGAAAGACACAAACAATATGTGAACACGTATAAATGTTTGTATGTTTTGTAAAAATATGACTCTGCTATGGTTGAATTAATGTGTGTGTCACTCACTGATGTCCAGAAGAGTTACAGCAGGTTTGTGTCCAGCAGAGGGCGCTGTGTCAGTGAGACAGACATCACTCTACTGATCTCAGTCTAAGAACCAGAAAAAGAAGATGTATTTATTACACAGAGCTGCACTCGTTCACAGGAGCCTTCACCAGAGCCATGTCTTTCATTTAGAAAACAAAACAACAAAACCTCTAAGAATATTTTTGTTTAAAATGAGCTTTACTCTTTTTATCATTGACAATAACAGTTTACAAATGGTGCTCAGTTAATATCATTTATACAAACATGACGTGTAATCACCAATAAATGAAATCAAATATAAAAGTGTGTGTTCCAGCTGTGGATACTTCAGCTCAAACAAAGAAAAGGCACAAAAGAGTTGAACTGGTTTCACACTGAATTCAAAGCTAAAAGTTTAAGCTAAATCTGCGTTAGTCTTTCTCTTTTTCTCGTTTGAAACCACAGATTTTTTTGGTCCTCGTGTCTTCGGTTCCACCGCTGCCTGTTTCTTCAAGTGTTGAGAATAATCAGGTTTCACACAGAATCAGCAGCTCTCTGGTGTGTCGGAGGTAATGCTGAGGTAATGCTAATACTGAGACTACCCCGGGTGGTAAAACTCATCCCACACTGGTCACAGCCGTATGACCTCTCTCCAGTTTGTGTGGGATGGTTTGTTTCTTCGTCTTCCACGGTGGTAACCTGTGCATTAGAGAAGAAGCTGACGGAGCTGTGGTCTGGAGCACTTCTTTATTTCATGAACAAACTTTCTGTCCATCCTTTCTTGTTTCTCTGAAGATAGACAAAAAACAAGATTAGAAATGGATTTAATTCAAGCAGTTGATCACAAAATTAAGCTGACAGTGACTGTGTGCAGCTGCAGTGGAGCAGAGGCCTTTAAATTTGACCCTTTGTTTTTTTCTTATTGAGATTCTGGGACAAAGCCCTGAGTCTCTGTGATTTCTTCCGAGGCTCCTCGTGTTGCTGGCCTTAACTAGTTTCCACTCAGAGCATGTCCTGCTGTAAACAAAAGGGAGAAACCGTGTACTCAGAATAAGAGGAAATGTTTTTATTTTGCCTTTTCTTTTGTGAGAAAGTGAAAGTTTGACGAGCGACAGGAGAGACAAGGATGAACTGGACAAGACTGAGCTGAGGAGGAAGATTTAAACTAAAAGGAAGCTTACATTTAGGCAAGAAATGCAACAAACTACATCAAGGGTTTCAAACTCAGACGCCAGACACAGCCCAATATATACAGCAAACCAGTTACTTTTCAGTCAAGATTGCAGTTTGACACCTCTGCGTTTGACACCTCTGCAGTTTGACACCTCTGCTATGACCTATGTCCTACTTTCCACCCCATTTATTTAAATATATCTACATCTTAACATTACACAGTTAAAGATTAGGCTTATCACTTTTACTAATTGTAGATGAATCCCTCAAAGTCTGTTTAAAAGTGTTTATTGGTTGGATGTTAACGTAGAGAACTGAACATAGTGTTTCTACAAGTTGGGTGTGTTTGGGGAGAGACTAAAGGGTCCTTATTCTGTGTAAATATAACTCTGTCTTTTCGTAAAAGGAGTGTCCTGAGTGTAACCTCGTTGTTTATCAGACCCAGGTTTCTATGAGGTCAAAGGGCATCTGCGCCTCCAGCTCCACAAACACCATATGATAAAAAAAAAAAAGTAAAGACCATAAATCTCTGAACTTTATTTACAATTTCTGGTCCCACTATTATTAGTTTTTGTGTTTTGTGTTGTTTAGTTTAGTTTTTTGCTTTTTCTTTGACCTAAATTATATCTTTAGTTGGTTATTTACACTAATACTTGTTCTGCCAACTACATGATGTAACCATTTTGTTGAAATTGTACAGCTTTTCTTATTTCAACAAAAAAAAACCATCAAACACCATCACATATTAAACAGCTGCAGTGAGTTTAACACAATCCCACTGCGTAAAATGTAGAAACACAATAAAAGTCTAGTTTTGGCACCATCTACACTGACTAAAACTAAAACCATGACTTAACGCACTAAATAACTTTTATGCGTCTCCTCGTCTCAAACATGACATGAAAACTCAAAACAATAAAAGATCACACTCACTGCTGAACAGACAGACGCAGAAACAGCAAATTAGATGATTTTATGACAGAAAAGGGCATCGAAGTGTTTAGAAAATACTGTCGCTGCTCAACAATAGAATGTATAAATAAGTCAACAAACTCTGGAAGCGCTGGAAGTGTCGCGGATCAGACAGCTCTCAATCTGGTCCCAAACACTAACTAACTAAATAACTAAATAACTAAATAAATAAAAGCAGTAGAAGGATAATATACAAAAATGAAGTTTCCATGCATCAATTATTGAGTGTAATAACTTTATAAACTGAAAAATATAAGTACAATTTTCTACTTGGCAATAAAACAAATTTGTAATTCATTTCTGCTTTTATTTTTCTTTAGTCTTGGTCCTATAAATACCTTTTTCGAGTGCAGTGTTTTTCTCGTTGTCGTTCAGTGGGTTTTCTCGACACATCCCTCCTTTCGTCTTGAAAAGCAATGACCTGAGCATCACATCCATCTTGAGTTTCAAATGAGCGACCGAACTCTAATAACCTTGTGGACAAGAGAAAGCTTTAACACGTGGAAACAAAATCAGTTTATTTAGTTTTTATGTTGTACAATTAAGTAACAATAAAGTAAATCAGAGTCAGAGGAGATAGGATTTTCTTTCTTTCTCTAATTCTAATCCAAACATAAATTCTGATAAATAAGTTGGATAGTCTCTTATATATTAAGTGGTTTCACAAGAAGAACAAAGCTAATACACTGTGTGGCTTAAAGCAAAACATATACTGCCTTTCATGTTTGCAGATAATACACGTCGTTTGTTTATTTGATAAAATGAAAAAAAAATATACAAAAAAACAATCATCTTCATCAGTGAAAGCAAAGGAAAATAACTGACAGCACAAGATACACAGAAATAACACATTAACTTTGTCTGTAGAAAGACTATGAAATGGTTTAATTTATTCATGTATAACACGTTTAAAGAGGAGGGGCTTCAGGAGCAGGCGACGACAAAAGCCTCTGGAGCTGGACCTGTTTCTGTTTGGATATAAATCTTATTTGAAGCAGACTTTGAAGAGTTGTTAATGATTTAAATAAAGATGATAAATCCTGAAGTGATGCTGCTGTAAACATTAAGCTGTTTCTGGTTTATTCACAGCTTTATGAACCATAGAAACCTTACTATTTGATGCCTCTTGTATTTATTTGAGTGTAGTTTAAACTGATGAAGTGAGATCTGTAATAAACACTAGTAAAATACATCATTTACAACTATTTCTAACAAGAACAAGACAGTTTTTAATTGCAATAACTTTTATACAACCTGCAATGAACTCTTTTTTTCCTATTCATCATTTATTCATGTATATTGTACATATGTATAGTCTCTTTTAGTTTAATGTTGTTTTGGCCTAGTTTTTAATTTACATATTTAGTCTATTTTAGTTTATCTGGTCTTCCAATAGTTTTAATCTAATTTTTGTTCTGGCTTTTCACTTTGATCTTTGTAATACGTTTGCTGCTCATTCTGTTCCTCTGCAGTTTCCTAATAATAAAGGTATCACTTTTTTGTATCATGCCGTCAACAGACTGCAGTGTTTAGCTCCATCTTCTTTTTCAGAAACCGGACTCATCTGAGAACAGGAACTAAAACTGCTCTCAAAGTATTATAATAAGCTTTGGGGGAAGCTTCAGACCCTTTTGGTGATGGAAACTCGTTCTGACCCGACCTGCACCGCTTCAGTGGATTCCTCTAAAGGAAGAATCCTTGCTGAAGCTCTGTTTCTAAAAGACACAGGCAGTTCCTCTTAGTTAGAAGCAGTTTACTCATAAACAGAATGTGGGCTCCTTTGGGAGGTGGTCCTGGTCACCTGGCTGCTCAGGCTCAGCCGTCTCTTCAAACATGGCACGTGTTTTCCGAGCAGCCTTTTGAAATGGCTCTGAAACTTTTTACCCACGAAAGTATAAAAGACAGGGCTAATGCAGCAGTACAAATAGGCTATATTCCGCGTCACGTAGAAGGCGTAATCCAAAGGGTCCGACACGTCGCACGAGTCGGCGTCCTCGTCAGGACTCGAGATCTGGATGGCTCGAAGGAGACTGACCACGTTAAAGGGCGTCCAACAGGCAAAGAAGGTGAAAATGATGACGAATATCAGCTTGATCGTGCGGCATTTCTCTTTCATACGTGTGGCTAAAATGCGAACCGTGATGCTAATGTAACAGAACATCACCATGAAAAAAGGAATCATAAAAAAGAGAAAAAACTGCATGTAATAAGTCACGAGACGCCAGTGATTCATGACGTCCTCAGAGAACCCGGACTCTTCGCACAAGAGTCCGTTAAAAGGACTTTGCCACACATTTCTGAAGATGATCTCTTTAGTACTCGCCGCGATACTGATGAACCAAACGCCTATCGAAGCAAAAATGGCGTACAGCTTCTTCCGACTCTTGGCGGCGGCGATCGCGTGCACCACGGCCAGGTATCGGTCGAAGGTCATGAGCGTCAGGAAGAGAATGGAACTGTAGTAGCCGATAAAGTACGCACTGCAGACGGCTTTGCACAGGAAACTTCCAAAAATCCACTCGGAAAGATGGTACTCTGCCCAAAACGGAAGAGTCGTGGCGAAGAGCAGATTGGAGATGACCAGATTGAGGAGGAACACGTTGGTCACGGTGTGGAGCTTCTCGTATTTGTACAGGATGAAAAGGACCAGCCCGTTGCCGAGGTAACCCAGGGCGAAGGTGATGTAGTAGAAAAGCGGGATGAATCTGGCGCCGAACTCGTTGACGGTTTCCTTGGAGCAGAGTATGCCCGAGTCGTTGACGATCTGACTCACATCGATCGGGTCGTACGTTTGGTTCAGCAGATCCAGGAAGTCACCGTACGGGTCAAAGTCCTCCATGATTTACTCCTGAAGAAAGACACGAGACATTTATACTAACTTCCTGTGAGGCACAACCCAAACTGGCAAAGCTCAAACATTATGATTCATACCAAAAAAAAGCTCTTTTTAGATTGTATTCTTTTTCTTTCTACAATTTCAGACTGAATCTAACCAGTTCTGGGCAGTTTCCAAAAGGAAGAAGAGCAGAAAACAAATATCAGTGTGGTTTAAAAATACATAGACACACACTGTGTTGTTAAAGGTTTGAAATATAAAATCATGAAAATGTTCAATTTGATTTTGTCTAAAAGGTATTTCATATTTGAATATGTAGTTAAATGTTACGGTAAAAAGGGTATTAAATTTATAGTTTCATTTAAGCTAAAATACATGTAATTCATTGTTTAATAATTTAAGTTAAATCTGTGTCTATTGATCAGGTCTAGCTCCCTTTAATTTGATGAAAAGGTTCACAGCTGTAGCTCATTGTGGTTGTTTAACTGTGGTTTTGTGGTTTGTTCACGAGATAGATTCTACTGATGGACTTCAGTTGAGGCTAATTCGTTGGAAATCTAATAAACCTCTGTCCACAAACCTTTCATGCAGCTCCGATTTAGGTAAAAGGTTATGTTCTTTATGCTTTTTTCTTATATTCTTAAATATTATTACACAATTTTCCCTTATTCCGGACAACTCACGTCTTACTACATTACACCATGATTAAACAAGCATTTACAGATAGAGTAGTTCTTGCCTCACAAAAAAACAGAAGAGAAACTGCTGAAGTTGGCAGTAAAATGTTACTCAAAGTGTCCAAACGTAAGCATCTGTTTTCCACTTCCTCTTTTCAGTACTTACATTAACATGACATGAAAATGGTGCAGTCAGAGGGGTGTCTATAATGACTTCAGAAATAGTAGATAATGTTTAATTTTATGAGTATTATAAGTTCAAGCCCCAGTGGGAAAAATGTAAAAACACATTTTCATTGTTTTCAGACTGAAAGGAAAACTTCCAAAGGCCAACAGTCTCTTCTGATTTTATTCTTATTCCACAAATACAAGTTTTAGATGGATTTCAATTCATGGTTTTAATTGAATTTGAACATTTTTTTTATTATTTGAACAGGTTTTAGGGGGACTGAAACCAGTTTTAGTCAAATTTTAACAGGTTTCAGTTTGACTTGAGTAGGTTTAAGTTGGATTATAACAGGTTTTAGTCGGATTTGAACAGGTTTAAATCCTTTTTTAACAGGTTTTAGTTTGTCTAAAACAGGCTTTAGTTGGCTTTGAACCAGTTTTAGTTGGTTTTAGGTTTTTAGATATTGTTCTCCTGTCACTTATGTTTTTACTAAATGTGTTATATAAAAACAATGAACTGATTGAAGCCTTATTCCTGATAAGACTCAACGGCTGAATCAGTGGTTAGTTAATTTTATTTTTAATCAATTATTATTATTCTGCAATTTTTACCTTTACTGATTTAACTGAGGATCCAATTTTTGTTCAGTAAAACATACACAAATGATTTTTACAGATTTTTTACAGATTTGTAAAAAAAATGAGAAACACTATTCTCCTTCAAAACTGAGGCAGAGCAAATGAGAAAAACTAGGAGAACATTGACTTTTCTCAAAGAGTATGTGACTCTTTTGCATTTCTTTGATCTTTTTTTTGCCAGATCATAATGAAATAACTGGTATTACACATTTGCTCAGTTTTACTCACCAGTCTTTGACGCAGTAGAAGAGCAGCTGACGGCAGTAAAATCTCTGAGTCTCTGAGGTTTCTGCAAACAGCATCCGTTAAAGGGCTGTCGCTGAACAACATGGGCTGGAGCAAAGTGAAAATGTGCAAAATTTCCCTGAAGTCATTTGCATATTGCTGTTATACCAACCACTGAGAGATAAACAGGATGATGATGTGATATAAAGATGTGTCTTTAAAAACTACTGTCAGTCCAATTTTGTTTATTTAGCGTTAATTGGACAAAGGCACAAGACAAAGAGGAAGTGTTACAGACAGAAACTCCTCTGAGACTCTTTCAGGTTGATCAACTCAAGACTCAAAAATAGAAATAATTTAGCAGTATTTATTCATTTCTGAGGGCAACTACGAAGCACATTGTTAATATCAGAGAACTTTTGAGCATATAGTCTGGATTTTCTTTCTTTTTTTGTAGCTCATTTCCCATTTATTTTACTGGAAACATTTACTGGTCTGCTAAAACCCTGTTCCCAAAAAGCACATGATGTTTAGTAAAAGGTTGTATAAATATTGGCTTATTCCAATTTGGGAGATGAAGAAGAATTAAAAATGGCAAAAAAAAAACCAAACTTCAGCTCTTGCATTTAAAGAAACTAACACAAACTTAATTGTGTGCATTATTAATGTTTATTGCCTGATTCTTCTGCAGTATTTTCATTTTTGGTTGATGGAGGTGGTCACTGCCAGTGGCCCGTGTCCAGACTCTCTTCTGTTGTTTTGTCTGAAAGCGGTGAACCCAAAAGGTCAATGATCTGTCCTTCTCTGAGCTGCAGGACGGCCCGTGTTAAACACCATCTGCAAAAACATATCACAAAGAACTGCTTGAACTGTATTAATAATAATGATGATCAGAGCCTGTGACCAAATACAAAAATATGTGACAACAATGTTTTTCTATTTAACTTTAACAATACAACAGGCTTAAATGAATCCAACTTTTACTCTGACAAAAGGCTTTAAATATTGAAGGTCTGATTGTTATACCAAAATTTAAAAGGCTTGTCTTGTTCTTTTGATAAAGTTATATTCCAAGACGAATGTTTACGTCATGTGGCTCTCTCTTTGAGAATTAAGACATTGCTTCTTTTGTCTAAAAAGAATGTTTCCAGTTTAACTTTTTTAATCATTCATTTCCAAGAGCTGTAGCTTTTTCCTACATTTTATTTAATGCCACAGGTTCTGCTTGTGTTTAATTCAGAGTAGACAGTAAAGGAAGTTATTTTGACCAATGATCACTTGATTTGATTTTGAAAAAGTACATATCTCTGTTCCTAAAATAAGAAAGGCATATTGTTGTTTGTGTTTTCCCTTGAGCTTCCCTTTTTTGTTTTGTTTTGAGTGAAGATTCTCTATCGTCCAAACAACAGACTGTAGGGTTTGGCTTTAATAGACCAAAGAGTTACCAAAATATATACTTATTAAGCACACTTGGTTCCTCTTTTTGACAATGGAAACTGACCCGTACCGTTGAAGTGAACTGTCTTGTGTTCAATGTGTAGTGTAAATAGTTTTAATTTGCTTTACTGTTAAGTTTGTGTGAGCTCTCATCAACCAAACCCTAAAACAGCCCATGAATTTAATGATAGACAGGAAACAGTGTGAAAGAGAGGGGAATGACATTGGGCAAATGAACAGAGCGGGAATCAAACCCAGGTCTCCCAGGTATTACTGACCTGTTTGTTCTGGGATCTCTTTGTGATGAACTGTACAGATATCCTCCAGTCTTCGCCCCCGTCACAGGAATCTTAATCTGAAAACACAGTCTGGTTTATGTCTGGGTTTAAAAAGTCCAGCAAAACCATGAAACTACAGCACGATACCTGTGCCCTCTGCTGGTCGATGTAGTTCTGTCTGTCGGACAGATGGAGGTTGTAGACTTTCAAAGGCGGGGCTCCCAGACTCTCCATGGCATAGGCACATTCTTCTAACTTCTGCAACGCAAGCTGGTGATATTCTGATGCTGCGAATTTCTCTGACAGAAAGAAAAACAAGTGGAGGACGATGACCATTACACATCTAAAATACAAATGTATACGTGATTCTAATAGTATTGGAGCTAATTTATTTCCTACAGTAGATCGTTGTTACTCGGCCCATATTTTGGTTCAGATGCAGGCCACATTGAAGTGGTTGTGCAATAGTATAGTACTACTAATAGTACTACTGAATAGTAAGTTCTGGGGTTGAATAAGTGAGAAACAAAGAAAAAGTTGAAATAAAGTAAATCACTTCTGTGTAACACACACTGACAGTGTCTGGTAGAAGCGATATTAGTTTGTTATAAAAGTGTGTTGTCGCTGGCCCCATTAGTGAAATACATAACACAAACCCTATGTCATTGCTCCTGTCTGCTTCTCTAAACTGGGGCTGACTGTTAGCTGCTGAAGGGAATGAGTTTCCCTCCATAAGGATTTCATTGCCCCCAGTAAAAATATATCGACCTGACTGGACTGACTTTTGTGCTCTAGTAACACATTTTCTGTCTCGTTTTCTTCTAATACTCACTCTGCATCAGATAGTACATGGTGCCTACTCCGGCTCCTGTGAACACTGTGGTGAAAATAGTCAGATGTTGCAGTTTTTTAGTGGAAATCCTCATCTCTGCGGCTCCTCTGGCTCCAATTGAGACGTGACGACAGTTTACGCAAAACAAACGATATTTTAATAAGTTATGTTCCTAATGCATCCATGTTTACTAATCGTTACAAGACCGTCCCATTTTCGTGTAAAATGTGGTATTTTTCTTATTTCTCCTTCATTAGTTCTCCACGAGTTGTCCTTGTTTACATTCAACGTTCTTCTTCTTCTTCTTCTTCTTCGTTGAATTGGCTGAGTAGGTGTGTCGCTTTGATATGACGTCACTGTAGTGTTTTTTTTTGTTTTTTTTTAACATCTTTTTAAACACATTTTAAATTGATAAAAACATGTATGCCAGACGAATATAAGGGAAGTACAATCTTAGACAACCCTAAATTTTAATTGTATTTTCTCGTGTCACAGTCAATCTCTGAACCTGGACTATCCTCCCGTTCTGTCCTGGACTTTCGAGATCTTTCAGAGACTGTTTGTGGGACTGGATCCGATGATGCCCAGCTGCAAATTCATCAACCTCAGAAACAGACTGTTCACTTAAAACTCATTCTTTTTAATACATTTTTTTCAGGACTTTATAAATGTAGGGTTATTACTATTGTTTTTTGTAAAAGCTGGTGCTCAGTGTGTTCTCTCTTTCAGTTCAGCTCCTAATTGTTATCTTCATAAAATAATTTATTGGAATATTTAATGTCAGATATGACATTCTCACTGAACTAGGCCATGTGTATATGTTTTGATCAGTAACAGGATAAAAAGTAGTGAAAATGTTTTTGGTTTAGCATTTTTAGCCTTATATTGTTCCTCTTTAATTAATTTTATCATAGTTTTATTCCTTTATTACTGTCCTTTTGATTATTCTCACCACAGTGTCATTCTTTTCTGGTGCTCCAGGCCTATTTCGATTCCCATCAGTATTTTATTTTTCATTAAATGCCCCTTTGACATTAATGGATTTTTGCCTCCCATAAAATGTCCCACTTTTGAGCCCCAATCAGGGAGACCAGGCAAAATAAACAAGGATAATACTGATGATGAGATTTTAAAATAAATAAAATGTAGTTTACAGAAGATCTGGAAAAAAGAAAACAAAAAAAATGCATAATGAGGGGCATTTAATTTGTATAAACCCCTAAATATATATGAGTTTGTTTGGTATATATCATTACTTGAGAAAAAAATAAATAATTTACCAAAAGTGTGCCCATTGACTTGATTATGTTTACACCTGTTATAGTCGCTTGAATAAATACAAATGAAGGTAATGATGTCAGTTTAATAAAGAGAGATTGGATCTCATTTAAATACCATTCATTGGTTAATATTAGAAAAAAAAGTCATTCCAGTGTTGTCCCTTTCATTTATATTATTTTTGCCACAAATATCGAGAAAAACACAAATCAAAAAGAAAAGGCGTCGCTGTTTATGTCTGACTCAGTTCCTGAATCCTCTGAGCCAGCTGTAAACAGTGAAGGATCCGGAGTTTCTCTTTCTGCAGATCCTCAGGACTCACTTCTCCGCTGAGTTTGGAGGAAAATAACACCAAGTCCTGCATGAAGAGCCCCACGGCGCCTCGGGGCCCGGGCGGGACGTCCGTCAGAGTCAACGAGTCGAAGCGGAAGTTGATGTTTTTGGTTCTGGGCAAACCCGGTCCACGCTCCTCGATCCAGGTCAGAGATCTGAGAACAAACATTAACGTCACTGTAACCCAACACACAGCCTTCAATAAAGCTGCAAAAACAAGGAATAAAGCTGCAGTTTTATGTTAAATTGTCTTTTAATCTTAATAAAAATCTCTGTTACTGCAATTAAGGAATGTGACACTGGTCTTCATCACATGATATTTTGTTAAAACCGTTCCAGTCAGACATATTCCTTTAGACATTTAGTGCCGACCCAAATAAAATAAACTGAGACTCTGCAGGGTCTTGACCCACAGTTTTGGAAACATTTACATAATCACTAGATCAAGTATTTAGTGAAAACTGTACTTTACAGCCTGCTGAAAACCGCTGACAATGTATTTGTGACAGATTCTGACAAGACTTAAACTATTATCAACAAACCCATCTTTTCAACAGATGTTTTAGACAGATTTTACAGATTGACTTTGTGCTCATCTTTGTGGAGGAATTGTGCTTCTGTGTCTGTATTTTATCTTCATTTGTACTTTCTCTTTACCATCAGCCTGCTGCGAGACTACAGATGAAAATTAGCGTATTTACACGATGGACTAATGTCCTCCTATTGATTACACTGTCCCATATTAACTAAAATAAACATCAAATTCTGTTCAGTCCAAAGACATGTACAGATGAAGTGATGAATCAGCAGCGCCCACAGACAGTGAGAGTGAATAGATTTCTGTCATAGCCCTAAGAAACTATACTCAGTCTAAGTCACCTGTTTTCTGCTGTTAACAGTTTTGCCGTCATCTTGCTGTAGTTGTTACTAGGATCCTCCTGAAAAGACGCTTCAGCTACAGTCAGCTCTCCGAACAGATCCACGAGCCACGTGAGGCGCGCGATGCCACTGAAGGCCAGGAACCCAAACCTGGGCTTCAGACTCCCACCTTCAACAGACGGAAATATATGTAAGAATTTAGTTAGAAGCACAAGGAGAAAAAACACTGAGTAATAAACCTCACCGGTGAAATGCAGACAGCCTTCCTGCAGAGTTAGTCCCTCTACTTTAGCCTTTAGGAGTTTATAATCCTCTGTGAGCAGCTCTATGTGCTCCTCGTGAAGAATCACTCCTGACAAACACAAAGTCAAACCGTTTTCTTAGTCTATTTGAGCATTTAATTTACTTTACAACAACAAAATGCCAAAGAAACTTTAGAAAGATAAGAGTAAGTCATCAGCACTTAGGTGAATTTGTCATTAGATAAGATTCTAATAATAAATAAGGGAAACTGTCCATGAGAAGTTTGTTTATTTTCCAATTCAGAACTGTATCACCTTTTTCTTTGGCCAAGTCCCAGAGCTCCACAGCTGCCTGGTAGTTTAAGGTCATAGGGTACTCCACACAGACGTGCTTCCCGGCCTGAAGAAACGTCCTGCAAAAGAAAAAGGGCTTTATTTAATGAGTAAACACATCTGAAAAACCCTGTTCCTGTTAAATATTGTGCAAGCTTCAGGGCTGACTAATGACGAGACATTCCAGATAAATCTACCTTTAGATATAATCACTTCCATTTTAGGCTTCTTTAGAATTTCATTTAAAAACCACAAAAAATCCACTAAATCTGCACATTTTGCTTAAACTAAACGTCATTTGGTCCTCATGTTTTTGCACAGTCTACATTTGATCACAACTAATGAACAAAGTTTAGATTTCTGTTGTTTATACATTTCCCTCGTTAACTTTTTGTATTATCTGATTCTATATTTATATCTTTACACTATTTGTTACAGCATCGATTGTGAACAGTAAAGAAGACCTAACTCAAGGACGACCTTTGTTTATCTCCACCAGACCTTAACCTTTGACCTATGACATGAGACAAACTTGTGCAACCTTTTGGGATTGGTCTCTGAGTCTATTAAACTATAAATAAAAGCTGTTGTGTAGTTGTTTTATCCTTTTCATTTTTTAAACTTCTTACTTTAATCCCGCTGACTACTTTAACGTCAGACAAACAGAAAACCGTGCCCAGTACCTGACGTTGTCTTCGTGTGACTCGTTCTCGGTGCAGACGAACGCCACGTTAATATCGTCTCTGCTCAGAGCGTCTTCCACAGAAATCTGCTTGACTCCCTGCTGAGAGTCCAGACTCCTCCTGTCAACAGACCCCAGCGTGGGTTAGACACTGAAACTCGGACAGATACATGTGTTTAAAAGGGTTTTTCTGGATATAATCTTTTCCATAATCAATAATTTATATGATATACGTACGTAATAAGTTTTAGTCAAGTGTGAAGTAAAGTAAGAATGCTGTCAACAATAAACTATTTAAATGTTTTTTTAATGGTTTTGTCACGGATTACATGGTCTGGTTTAGTCCAGTCTGGTCTGGTTTTGTCTGGGATTACATGGTCTGGTTTAGTCCAGTCTGGTCTGGTTTTGTCTGGGATTACATGGTCTGGTTTAGTCCAGTCTGGTCTGGTTTTGTCTGGGATTACATGGTCTGGTTTAGTCCAGTCTGGTCTGGTTTTGTCTGGGATTGCATGGTCTGGTTTAGTCCAGTTTGGTCTGGTTTTGTCTGGGATTACATGGTCTGGTTTAGTCCAGTTTGGTCTGGTTTTGTCTGGGATTACATGGTCTGGTTTAGTCCAGATCCTTCTCAAACTGAGACAGAGGAACTGTTGCTGTTTTGAGACAAACTCAGACCAAATATTGATTTGAATTACCTTCATTTTCTAAACTAATAAACATAAACTTACTTCATAGTTTATTTTATAGATCCACACCTGAATTACACAGTGCTGTAGAAACAGATGGAGAACTAGAGCGTCACTGATTGTTACCTTGATATGAAGCCTTTGACGGTGAGTTTTTCTGCAGAGCTTCCAGGTAACGGAGCCAACATGTCTCTGATCCTCACCGCTCCGGCCGTCCCGATGCCCATCACCACAGATCCAAACATTTTCTTTGAGACGTGAGTGAAACCTGACAGAGCAGCATCAACACAAACAGTCATCTCCAGATATATATAAGAATAAAGACAAGTCAGTGAACTTTTGTGCTGGTCCCGAGCCTGGATTGTGTCGGGACGTAAAAAGTCAGGCCAAGATAAGGATGTGGATCTGTAGTTGACCCAAAGTGTAATGGTTAAAACTGACCCACTGTTGGTGAAAGGAGGACAGGAGAGGAAAGGAAAAGAGTTTAGGATTGAGAGAAGGGACTGTGTGTTGGCACCATGACAGGTAAAGATAGATCTGATGCAGAAAAGGAAAGTTGATATATTATGTCCAGAAGAGCAGGTGGAAAGGGTTTAAACTGTTTTATTATGATGAGAATAGGAAGAGAAACGCAGTAGGAGTGAACCTGAAAGAGTTTGTGAAAAGATAAGGTGATGAGTCTGAATTTATTATCAGAAACTGAAGGTGTGACAAAAGAAAAAGCAGTTACTAGATGGAAAAAAAACAAACATGAAAATACATGCACTTACACTAAACTGTCCAGATAATGTTTAAGTCTATTAAGCCGTATTTATGCTGCACCTTTTATTTGCTTTTACAATGCATCTGACTAAAATTGTTTGCCGTGTGCCTTTTTTTTAATTATTGTGACGCTGCAGCTGGAAACCTGAATTTCTCTCAATAAACAAAGTCAAACAGCACAAAAAGGATCTCCGCCTGTATCTAGTTCTACTAGTCAAACCTGTTTTTATGGGATATAGTATTTCAAATGAGAAATACAATTGTTCAAACCTCACATCATCCCATTTTGAGCATTGATAAACCTTTTGAATATTTTTTTTCTGAATGTTATGAAAGATCAGAGATGACGTCCTTGTTTTTCAAAAACACATCACAATAAAACAATACAACTCTTACCTTTATTAAAAAGAGACTGTATTCCGCGCTGAGTCTGTCCTGGTCCGATAGAGTTCACAGGAGGGCGTCTGCCTGAAAGATAAGCCTCACTACTGTGTTTTCTCTCAGACTGTCATCATTGAGTAACGCGGTTAGGCAACTGTCCTTAAAAAGGAGGTCTCGCACGTGACACCTATCCACACCGGCTTCTGCTGTGACGTCAAAATCACTCGACACGTTCAGATTTAACCAAAAAATGCTTTGTGTGACAAAATAAACACGTTATGAAACAGAAACCTAACTCCACGTGGCTAATTTGCATGAAACAACCGCGGGATAAAGAGGAACTAAGTGGATTTCCTTTTGTTTTGACGCGTGTACGTATTACGTCATTGATGCGGAAGTGGAGCGCCGCTCTGTTGTTAGCCGCCGTTAGCTCACTGATGCTAAAGGTACAAGATAGTAGTTTGTAAAGATGTCTAAAGACAAAACGTTAAAAGTTTTGGTGAATGAGCGGCTGTCTGCGGCTGCTGAAGAGATATATGTGCTGTTTGAAAAGAAAATAGAGGAGTTTAAGAAGGAGATTTGTCGCTTGAAAAAGGAAAACAAGAGAAAAGAGCGATTATTGGATGCTGTTCTGAAGCCACATGTTAATTTAGACAGAAATCAGATTGAGACGGTGAGTCAAGAACAAGATGTGGTCAATATAAATGAAGGAAATACAGAGATTAAAGAGGAATTGGAGCAAGTGAGTATCAAAGAAGAGGAAGAGCAGCCTCGAGTGTTGCCTTTTACTGTCATTGTAAAGAGTGAAGATGAAGAGGAGCTTCAGAAAAGTGATGAGAACAGAGAGAAAACAGAAGGGGCTCAAACAGACATTAGTTTGGAGTCTGATGAAGATTTACATTTAGGGACAAAGGAAAATACTGATGGTGATGAAAACTGGACACAAAAAGGTCAAATGTTAAAGTCTCCTGGAGGTTTAACAGAGAATAGTGATGCTTCAGGATGTAAAACAAAACTCGAATTCTGTGAGTGCGGTAATGCATTTTGGAACAAATACGATCTTCAGAGACACATGACAGTTCACACAGGAGAGAGACCTTACAGCTGCTCAGTTTGTACGAAGAGTTTCACGCAGAAAGGCTCTCTGACGGTGCACATGAGGACTCACAGCGGAGATAAACTATTCAGCTGCTCCATCTGTAATAAAAGCTTCTCACAAAAGTCGAATCTTAAGACCCACATGAGGATCCACACCGGAGAGAGACCTTTCAGTTGTCCAGAGTGTAGCGCCACGTTCTCCTTGAAGCAGAACATTAAAGATCACATGAAGGTTCACACCGGAGAGAAGCCCTACAAGTGCTCAGTTTGTCATAAATGTTTCAAACAAAAGGCTCATCTTCGGTCTCATATGCCGACTCACACCGGGGACAAACCGTTTGGGTGTACAGTCTGTGGGAAAGGCTTCGCCCGGAAAACGCAGCTGAAGAACCACCTGATAACCCACAGCGGAGAGAGGGCCTTCGGCTGTTCAGAGTGCAGCTCACGGTTCGCTCTGAGACAGACCCTGGTCCAGCACATGAAGACACACAGCGCAGAGAAGCCCTTCGAGTGTGAGGTCTGCAACAAGACCTTCAAACACGAGGGGAATCTTCAGTCACACATGACGCTTCACACGGGACACGGACCGTTCAGCTGCACGGTCTGCAACAAGTGCTTCACACAGAAATCCAATCTGAAGTGCCACATGAGGACTCACACCGGAGAGAGACCCTTCAGGTGCACGCAGTGTGATGCCAAATTTACTTTTAAAGCCAGCCTCGTGCGTCACATGAAAGTTAACTGTGGTAAATCCTAATATTTGAGTTCTGAAAAAGTTGGGACAGTGTAAAATGTAAATAAAAACAAAATGTATGATGTAATGATGAACCATATTTAATTAGATCACCATTCTGCAAACGACTCTAAAACTATATCTTCTCCCTCTCGTGTTGATGGTTTTTAGACATGAGAGTCTTTGCAGTTTTAAATTTTTCTGAGATTATTCCACACTTTCTAGACTCTGTTTTTATAGATTGTTGAAGCTCTGTCCATTTTTACTGTTGACTCTTTCTTTTGGTTAACAGTATTTGCAGTGTTTCAGAGGGACACCATCGTCATTTTTTTTTTAATCTTTGCTGTTCATTTCACCCGAAAGAGCTCTCCCCCATTTGTCCTGGAGACTTCTCATTGCACAGTAAAAATAATAAAATATGAGGGATATGTTTGTATGATCAGTGTGTTCATTATCTCAACTTGAGCACATCAAGTTTATAGCTTTACCAATAAAAACTTCACATTTCTTTCTTTTTTTATATTTACTTATCTATCATTATTGGCAGCTTTAATGTAACTATAGAACCATTACCTTTAACAATGTATTAACACAACAACATGGCACTTACAAGAAGGAACTGGTTAAATTGAAAAGAAGGAAAGCTGGTAATGAGGAATTTCTTTGATTTTTATTTATGGCTTGCTCTTTGAGGTAATTGGAATATAATATAATTTTTGAGGTGCCAAGGACACAGTGCATATACAGTACATTCAGAAACATAAGACCTTAACATTAAGAGTAGATATCATACATTATCACAGACAATATAGACATTCATTAACAAGAAGATTAAATATTTGCATAGACAGTAGGTAACATTATTTCTTATTGTCATCTTATTGTAGCTCCTACAATAACACTATATATTTTCAGCTACAAACTTTAATCACACAGTGTTTAACGTCGTCTGATGCTGAAGTTGGAGCTAAAAGGTTATGGTCAGCTCTAAACTTCAGTTTGGTGAAATGTGTTAGTATTTTGTGGAGGAAAAATTGTCCTGGTTTTATTTTTTTAATAAAAGAGAAGCAGGAGAGTTCCCTAAGCTGCTTTTGGAGGAGATTGGAGTCAAAAAAAGAGAATCAGGAAGTGCTCCTCTAGGTTTTTCAGTCTGTAAACACAGTTAAAAAGCATGCCTTGTTCTTGTGGTAAACAGTAACACTCCACATCTATTATTAGCAGCCGTTTCCAGTTTTAGAGAGTACCTGGCACCATAAGGCTCTTCACTGGTAAATTAAAAACATTATTACACTGCAATAATAAATAGAACATGTGATATGAAATAGCGCGTAAGAAAATGGTTCAGAAGACAGGGAATAACCCGGAAAAAATCTAGTGTTTAGTTAAGCACCAGAACACAGCTACACTTCCAGCCTCCTCCTGCACCGCTACAAAGGATTTACACTCTTCTTTGTTTTAACAACAGCAACACATCTACGTTTTGTTAGTTTCCTGCAGCAGTTTACAACCAAACCTTCAGCCTCTTTTATTTCTACACCAGGATTTAGTGACGTTTCTCATTTAGTAAAAGGAAGGCAGTAAAATGTAACATGCACCGGTGAAAACGTGGCTGATGTGTGAAGGCACTGCTCAGTTTTTGGAGCAGAAGCTGACGGAGGAGTTGTTCCCGAGCCACACGGCGGCGAACAGAGGCCGACTGAAGCGTTTCTCCAGTCGGTGCATCTGGTGGAGCCCTCCCGAAGTCACGGTGAAGAAACAGAGCAGCCCGGCCTCGTGGTCCAGGAACAGCCCGATCCGACGGGACGCGGCGCTGTCCGGCATCACCACGGCCTGCTCCTCGTTCCCGTGACAGAAGCACAAAGACGAGGCGCTGCATTTGAAGCTCCAGGAGTGAGGGTTGTGTCCCAGTCTGCAGTCGTTGGACGATCCCTGAGACAGAGACATGGATCTACTTCAACTGGAACATAGTCAGTTTGTTGTTGCAGAGACTTTATGCTTTTGTGCTGCTTTACCTTTTTGTTATGTCTCTGTCTACAACCACAACATGTATTTAAACAGTGAATAGTGTGACTTTTTTCTTTAACTCTCCTGGTCCTGGACATTTTTTTGTGTTTTTTTTAATTTTATTTTTGCATAACTTTGGTTGTGTTGATCCAAATAACATAAAAATTTGACCAGGTTGTGTTTTTATTTTGGGATGAATTTCTCTTAAAACTACTAAAATCCCCACCTGAACGGCACGGGTCAGTTTTCATTGTAAACAACAAAATGTCCTAAACAAATGTAATACTGTACAACTTTGGTTCCCTCGGCTTTGGTTTCGGCACCGGTCACTGTTACGTCATAAATCGGTGTTTACCTTTCGTCCGATGCTGTCGTAGGTGACTCCCAGTGCCACCTGCGTCCCGTCCCACTCCACCTCCCAGTACCTTCGACCCGTCAGAGCCTCGTGGCACAGCGCCTGAGCCCAGCAGTCGAACCTCTCCGAGTGATCCGGATACGAGTGGAGCTCTCCTTTTCGACTGATCACACGGTTTCCTTCAGAGAGAGTCAGCTCCCGGTGAACGGTGAAGGGGTCCACAGACAGAGGGCAGAGGTCTGCAGAGGAACAGGTCACGACTTTAATAAAGAGGAGTGGTCTCATTGTGGTTTGAGAATTGAGATGGATGAGACTCACATTGAAGCAGGTTGTCTCTGTTGTCCAAAACTGGAATCTGTGCAGACTCACAGGCTCCTAGAACGTAGACAGTTTAGGATGGACTTTTGGACAATAACTCAGACCGGTTCAGACAAAGGGCAATTGGCTTTTATATAAATTCACCTCCACATTGTTCTAAAGGGACAAATGTGTGGAATAAAGGGGATTCTCATTTTAATGTGTGAGGGTTGCATTAATTTAAAATGGTATCACACGTGACAGCCACATTGTCAAGACATGTGTCAAATATAACTTTTCTGTTGTGTGTGAAAATAAACTACTTAGTCCTTTAAAGGTGTGTATGTGGCATGCATCTGTTTGTCACTAATGTTGATGTAAAGCTGAAGATTTTACCCATATTTAACTCATATTAATTGTATATTTCATACTAATTGTAACCTTGAACTATGAAATGCATTATCATGTGTTTACCATCATTATCATCTTACATTTTATTGAACAAAATCACTTGGGCAAAGCACTTTTACCAATGTCAAACAAATGTACCTCTTTAAAACAAGTTTACAAAAGACAGAAAGTCTACAAGTTCAACTGGAAAGGAAAAGCTCATTGACTAATAAAAATGCTCCTGATAATGAGGTATATGAATCTGAACCAGAAACGGAAATGTTGTGTAAAAGGGAAACAACCACACAGCTTCAGTGTAACCTCACCCACAAAAACATTTCCAAAAAACAAAATTGTGGTTTGATGTGTGGTTTTCCTTTTTTCTTTGCTCCTACGCATCATTTCCTTTTCTGTTTCACACTTACCACCACCGTATATTCCATCATCATCATTATCATCCACCTTTATTAATATTGCTTGTTATAAACTCACCTTTACTTTCAGTTTCCAGCTGCAGAATGCTCACAGACTTCACTGTAAAGACAAAAATCAGCTTTAGTATTTGACAGAACTGATGATTTGTAATTACAGATTAAACATAAATGACCTGCAGCTGTTACAGTCGGGAGTTCTTGCTGATAAACTGTCTCTATATTCTGTTTTAAATCCAAAATAGCCTTTCTCACAGAACCAAAGGAAACATGCTGAGTGACCACGAGAGAGCTGTCAGGGACTGGACCGAGTGACACACACATCTGCAACAAACAGAGAAAATGCACAAGTTTAAGGTCCACACATTAAAAGAAGGGAGTGTAGTTTTAGCCTTTGTTTGGTGACATTTGGAGGCAAAAGTACAGATCGTAATTCAGTTGTCTATGAACAAAATCAGTGGAAATAGGTTTAATTGTGATTTCCTTTACAAAAATGTAAACAAAATTAATTCAGTTCAACAAAATAAATCATCTAATAACCCCACACAGTAAAAGTGTAAGTACATGAAGAGTGTGTGTTGACCTGAGTGATTAAGGTCTGGTCCTGAGAGTGTGATAGTGTCTCCAGCTGAGCCTCCTTCGCTCTGAGCTCACGGATCTCCCGCTCCAGACGCTGCAGCTGATTCTCGGCTCGAGTCGTCTCCGCCTTCTCCTGAGCTCGGATCAGCTCCTTCATCGCCACACGGCGCCGCTCCACGAAGTCCAGCAGCTCCGAGAAGATCTTACTGCTGTCCTTCACCGCCGTCTTCACCAGCCGCTGCAAAAATAGACACTTTGGGGTTTTTCTTTCGCTGTTAAATGAGAATAATTCTGGTTTTACTTTAATACTCACAGAGAAGGCTTTTACGCCGTTTTGAAGCTGCTGACGCTCTGATTCCTTTTTGTCAATTTGTTGAGCGAGAATTCTTCGTGTTTCACCCAAAAGACGCTGCAAAAATGGCAAATAATTATCAATAACAATAACAACCAAGTTTCATGTGAAGGACTGAATTAACTCAGGGCTGTGTGAATGTTTAACCACAAGAAGAATCATGTTTTGGTGAAAAATTACACATTACATTTATGCTCTTCTTCTTCACAACTTCAGTAGCTTATTCTATGGCACAGTCAGTTTAATGAGATCTCAAAAGACGATCCTTAAAGTATTATAGCATAATAGGCAGGTTTTCAATGGTATGGACTTTAAACAAAACTGGCCCTATGCCCTATTCTCTCTTAAAGTGCTCATCAGGAAAAGTCAAATCAAGATTTAGAATGGCCCCAGATAAAACCTATCCATGTGTCATATAGTTTACTTTTTTCTGCTTGTTGTTGTTAACTAAGGGTTACACATTCAGAAACATCCCTCTCCTTTGAAAAAGAAAAAAAAGGAATTGTATTTGGAATAAAAGTGGTCAAGTTTAGGTTCTATTCAAAATACTGTAAAAAAATTAGACTTTCCAACAAATAAAAAGCACAAAGAAGTAGGTTTAAAAGGGCTTTGAAGTTATAATTAAAAAATGAATGTCTTCCTGTGAGCATTTTAAAATCTCTATCTCTCTATAAGCTCTATGTGAAACAACATTTAATAAAAGAAGAAAGCCCTGTTTTGATTTTTCAGAGCAACAATTCACTGTTCTGTTAAATCTTTTTCTCCAGTCTTATTAAAATTAAAGTTTATCTGAATGTAAAAAGCTCACTCACCTCCCCGTCGTTCCTCTCAGGTTTAACGGCTGATATGTCAAACGTGGCGTGTTCGAAGCTGGTCAGAGGCGGAGCAGACGGAACAGGACTCAGGCTCAGACTCCGGATCATCTCCTGCAGCAGTGTGTTTCTGCCCAGAGTGGGTCTGGGGCTGAAGGTGGCTCTGCACAGAGGACATCTGCAGCTCTGCTCCCGGTCCCAGAGCTGAGTGAGGCAGAGCTGACAGTAACTGTGTCCACACGGGACCGTCACCGGATCCTTCAGCAGCTCCAGACAGAGAGAGCAGCTGAACTGGGACGGGTCCAAAGAGCCAGGGGCAAAGGCCATTTTAACTCTGGGACAGAAGCAGCACAAAATATCAGAATAAGAAGGATGACCGTACCTCCAGACCTCAAACCCACTGGATGATAAAAGAATGATGCGCTCCCTGAACTGCAGTGGTGCATTTGAACTCAAAAAGCTCCAAAGAAACAAACCTTTTCAGACAAAAATCTCAGAACATTATAAACAGGCCCTGACTTTCAGGATAAATGTAAATGCTGTTTGAGAAAAAAAAACCCATGACATTATAAACACTATATATAAAATACTATATACTATAGACAATTTGTTTGTTAATGACATAAGGTCAACACCTTAATAATATCTTATTTATAACAGGCTATAAACCTTTAATAAGACCTTTAAAAAAGCCAAAAGAGGCCTGGCCTCATTGAACAATGACACAAGGTCAGCCTTAATAATATCATATTAATAACAGTCTTTAATTCTTTAATAATAAGTTTATGAAATTGCCAAAAATATTTTCTAAAGCTTATTGAAAAAGTAATTCGATTCTTTAATATTCCTAAATATACTTTCTAAAGCTCTTGACTCTTAGTTTGGACTAAAGCTAAAGCTAAATTAGCACTTTTCCTTTTCTACGCGAGAAAGGCATAGTTTAAAATATTATCAACTAAAAGAAAAATGAGTCTGCTGCTGATTATTGTTGAGTTTTAATTAGTTCTTACTTCAATCCAAGAAAGAAGAAAACTCTGCAGGAGCTACTCACCGGAAACAACTCTTCTTCTTCTCCTTTATTACAGTTACATCCTGCTTTTGGTGCAACACCGCCACCTTCCGCTCTGGAGTAAAACAACACACTTCAAACACTGTCAGGACTGTGGCCAAGGTTTAGGAAATTAATATGCCTGACGATATTTGCTCCTAAGAAAATACATATAATTTATTGTTTCTAAGAAAAGGAAAGACACAAATACAAGGCAAACTGGACTAAAATATCTAAATTTAAGAAACAAACACATGGGTATTATTAAAGGCCTATACATTTTGTAGTCTGAGGCCTTTCTGTTTTTTTCTAACTCATTGCATTGCCTCTAAACACTGACATAAATTGCTCAAAATAATCTGTTTGAGGTGATAAATGGTGCATGTTTTTAGCAGGATGGATGCTATGGTTTTATCCACAGGGCTGTAAATTCTCCCAATGTACACATTTAAACATGGTTTATTTGACTTGACTATGA
Organism: Rhyacichthys aspro; assembly: GCA_036850595.1. Classification (NCBI taxonomy): domain Eukaryota; kingdom Metazoa; phylum Chordata; class Actinopteri; order Gobiiformes; family Rhyacichthyidae; genus Rhyacichthys; species Rhyacichthys aspro. The sequence goes on along the minus strand of CM072164.1, from coordinate 2,254,298 downwards.
CTGCTTGTATAATTTAAATATAAAATAAAAAAGCAGGAAAAGTTTAAAAAAAAAAACATGTTAAAATTTATTGTACGTGAATGAATAAAAGAAAAATACAAACTGTACAAACTCAGGTTTTCAGGAGACTGGGCGTAAAAACAAACCTGAAATAGCTCCCATAACCAAGACTCTTACTTTTGATTTATAAATAGTTTTAGTTTATCATAATTACAAGACTAAATTAAAACAGGAAACATTACTCTGGACCTGGATAAAAGAATATGAGTTTCTATGATTGCTTACAGTATTAGGGCATGATAAAACTGTTCTATTCTGTTGTGTTGCAGGAAATGGAGTCCTCGTCTGAGCTGCCAGACTTTATTAAACTCCCAAAATAAGCCGTGATCGTCTTCAGTTTGTTGTTGAGAAAGTTCTGCTCCACTTCCACCTGACCTCCCGGACCGGCCATAGACGCAATCTGAGGAGATAAATACAGACACACCGTCATAAAATCATCTAGTCTAACTAGTCCCAGGCCTAGTTAGAATGATCTGTTTTTAGATTGTTTTGTATCAGATTAAACCTAAGACTGATTTATATAAACAAAAAGAAGAAAGTACAAACCTGATCCATGTCGGCGTTGCGAGGAAGGAAATAAACAACGTTGTTTGATATTAGCTTAGCCATCTGGAACGTCTTAAATGTGTCAATGGTTAAAGACAAAACACCTTTTAAAAGTAGTTTGTTACAGGTTTTAAAAGAAAAATATTTTGATGATGCAGCAGCAAATTGTACCATTGCTTCCAGTCACTATTTTGCTCTATGTTCCTTTATTTAACAATCTACTTTTTATATTTTTAGGCCATCAAAGGCAGCATTAGGAGATACATGTGTCAATATAAACACTGTACTTTTTAAAAGGTCATATACTGTACCTCAAACTAATGGCCGCATGTTTTTCTAAGAAAGTGCACAAAACTAATTTATCTACTGCTAAATATCTGACAAAAACTACAACTTACTTGACTAACTGGTTTACTTCTGCACTATGCAAGCTTACTGCAATCTTTCTCTTAAAATTAGCAGCAAATTAGAAGTTCTGATTACTACAGCAGCAAACTGGAAATGCTGTAAAGCCAACAAAACAACATTCATAATTGCCTAACTCTTCAAACACTGCTGTATTTAAATATGAAATGTAGAACTTGAGTGAAAGGATATCCATCGGGCTCCATCATGGTCTGGATGTTGAACACTTCCGAGGTGAGGTAGTCCGGACCTCCCCACGGCGGCGACAGGAAAACCACGTCTCCTCGAAGTCCAGGAGCGAGCTGCAGGAAGTCTCCCTGAACAAACTCGATCCTGTCTGCAACTCCGTAAACTTCAGCGTTGTGTCGGGCCAGGTTTAACCGAACAGGGTCGATGTCAACGCCCAGGACTGAGAATAAGAGACACAAGAGCCGGATTAGAGGAAGACACTGGGGAAGACACCTCGAGGAGTTTCCTGAACCTGACTGACCTCTTTTCCCGGTGAGAGCGAACTGGATGGCGTTTCCTCCGACGCCACAGAAAGCATCGACCACGAGGTGAGACCCTGGGAAACTGTGGTCGACACGAACCGCAATGTGCTCAGCTATTCTCTCTGGAGTCACAGAAAACCAGCCCTCTGAAAAAAAAGATAATAGACGAATAAATACTGTTTTGCTTTAATTGTAGTCCCTTTGTTTGGTCACTAGGTGGGGTATATGTATTTTGTGTGTGTGTCTGGGATTTAATAGAGGTAAGTTTTAACTTTTTTATTTATTTGGTGGATCATAGTCTGTGCCGAGTCAAATTTTGTCCTTCTTTTGTTACATTATTATCTCACATGGCTGTATTAACTGTTGAAGAACACTAATCCTGATCCTCTAAAGAGAGAGAGCTTGGTCAGATTTTTGAAAACCTAAAAAAGGCTGGACCTCAAATCTCAAGACTCACTTTTGGAATAACATTGCTAACAACTACAAAACATCTCCATCTGTGAAGTGATCCAATAAAATATGAACTGAGCAGAGAGTGGAGACTGACCTCGGTCCAGTCTGATGCCTTCGTCGAATCGAGAGAAAAGTCTGTGTCTCTGAGCCCAGTATTTGGCCAGCTCTGGTTCAGCTGCCACTTCCTCCGGCATCGGCTGCTTCTTCCTCTGTTTACTCTTCTTCTTCTGAGGCTTCGGCGGACGCTCTGAGCTCAGGTCTTCAGTAAAAACACATAAACACGTGATAAGTTCTAAATGGCACAAATATATTCAGTATAATGTGACTTTACGATGGTGGCAGACGTACCCTCGGAGTCGTCAGGGAGGAGGAAGTCTGGCGTTTCCAAACTGCACAGGCTCCGACCGTTTGGGTTTTCTGCTTCTTCAGTGAGAGCAGCTGGACTGAAGAGGTCTGTCCTGTTTGTTTCCAACACTTCCTTTACTTGACTCTCTTCTGGCCTGTTTTCCTGCTCCTCTTCAGTTGTATTTTTTTCCTCTGTCACTGTTATCGTTTCTTCTCTCGTCTGCTCTTGGTCAGATGTGGTTATGTCTTGCTGGATCTTCCCAAGAAAGTACTTCACCTAAAATAATAACAGAAAACAGAAGCAAGCTTTAATTATCAAACACTGAAAAGTAAAAGCCATACAGGAGACATACAGTAGTGACCAAAACTATAATTATTTAATAACTGCTTCTTTGAAACAGTATAAAACCTTATGCCTAAGTACCTTATCGAGAGTGCAGCTTTTCTGTGGCTTCTCTGACTCTTCTCCTAACTCTGAAAATCTTATGTGTTTGTTCATCCTTTTGTTTGGCCTCTTCTTCTTCTGTTGTTTCTGAGCTGCTTTAACGCTGAGAACACTGTCGAAGCTGAAAACATAAACACAACAGACCTTAGTCACAATATCTTTAACAACGTAAAACCTCCTCCAAACACTTCTGGGCGTTTATAACTTAAAGATGAATAAATAATCACATGTTTGGCAAATTAGATATAAAAGCAGTAAAATCACAGTTAAATTGTGTTTTTGTTTCATAAATAGACAGTTAAACTCACATTGGGTTTGGGTTTCGTTTCAGTCCCAGTTTTCTCCAGGCCTCTTCAGACATCAGCTGTGGGTTCTCCTCTGAGTCCAGTTCATGACTAAAGACAAAACCAGACCGTCATTGGCTTCTCAACAATTAGACTGAACTCAATAATCATCACATTGTCTTATAAATTTCTATTTCTATCACAGAAGCACTCTGACCTGCGTTTGAGTTTGACATGACTGTTCTCTGGAGGTTTGTCGTCCTCGTCTTCCTCGGTTGACGTCTTCTTCCTTGAGCCACTCTGTTTGTTCAGGCGCTCACTGGTTTTATGTGAACCTGAGCAAAACATCAGCTCCAATTATTCACCGACAGACTCTGGATTTAAAGAGTTTTGTGTCGTATATACAGTTATGTTCATAATAATAGCAGTGTGTTTAAAAAAGTGAGTAAAGCTTTTAGCTTTTACGTTAATACACGCAGAAGCATTGGGAACACCACACATTCTATTCCAAATCAGACTTCTACAGTAGGTTTGCTATTTGGCAAACAACTGGTCCCCATTTCTCTTTTTATAATGTGTCATTTAAGCTTATTGACCCACTAAAAAAAACATTTTAAAACCATTTATAAGGAGTCCCATATTGTACCGGGGCACTGCTTTATCAAGTTCTTTCAGAGGCCCTCGATAGAATAAACTGGGTAAACCATAGAATTATAAAACATAGAAACAACATTACCTGTGTGCTGCTCTGTTCTGAGTTGGGGACAGGCTGCAGGGTTTTTGTCCTCACTCCCTCCGTCACACGGCTCTGTGGCCCCATCGACATCAGCTACATCCACACAACTCTTCACTTCCACGTTGGAGTCTGTCTCTAATCCACAACGACGTCCGAATTCACCCGTCAGAGCCTCGACCCCACCTCCTCCTTCCTCGCTCTGTCCGCTCTGACTCTCTGTGTTTGTGTCCGTCCCGTTACAGACCATCGAGTCCGTGGTCCAACCCTGAGCCGCCCAGAACCAAAACTGCTCCCTGTAGTAAAAGTAGGTCTCCTGAAAGTGCTGGTCCCAGGCCGCCTTCGTTTCCGGGTCGTTCCAGGGAGCGCTCACAGTTTGGGGATCGTCTGTGGCAGGACAGGACGGAGGGTTCTTCTCCAACCAGTGGCTCCAGAGGAGAGTCTCTCCCTGTTGAGCTAAAACCAAGGAATAGAGCAGAAAGTAAAGAATATACACTTTAATACTGGCCTGGACCTTTAGAAATGTCATTAAAATTTGCATCAGGTTTTCAATAAGAATAGGAAAAAAATAATATAATATAAGAGAATAGATATAAGGAAAACATGTGATCCTGATAATTATGTGTAAAATTTAGAAAAGATATGACTTGCCCCTTTTGGCGCAGCATGGGTCGAATTAAATCCAAAAATGTCAAAATCATTACCCTAGCAGAGTCAGTTACTACTACACAGAGTCTGTAGAGGAATCGGCGCCCTCTACTGGATAAAAGTTACACAGTGCCCCTTTAAAGACTGTAACAATGATGATGTACATTGAAATAACTTATCTTAGTGTCTCTCTCGTTATATTTTGTTATAAAGTCTTCTATTGCTGTAAATTAAAATCTTTCTCACCCCAGTAGTTCTGCCAGTCTTCCTCCCGAGTGTCCTTCACCTGTGGTTCTTCCTCCACAGGTTCACACTGCTCCTCTTCATCGTCTAAAACAGACCAGAGAGCAATGTTTTATTATTACTCCATACTTTCACTACATATATACTATTCATTCTATTACATACACATACACATACACTGACGCTGCAGGCACTGAATAAAGGTTTAGCTAAAATATACTGGATGTAGAAATGTAGAAACCAGGCTCGTGAGCACTTTAGAACTGTCTTTTTAAGTTTAATTGTAATAGATAAATAATTACCTTCCAGATCTTCCTCTTCGTCTGGTGCTGTGGCCCAGAATGGCGCCGGAGTCCTGTTCAACCTTTTCACCTTTCACAGTGGAAAAAAACAGAAGTCATCTCTCTGCTGCTTGTAAACAACAGACTGACTTCAGAGCACTCACTACTCACTGCTTTTTTGTTTGAGGAACTGGAAAAAGCCAAAGGGAGACCCATTTGTCGCATCAGCCGAGACTCTTCGTCTAAATCATCTTCCAGCTCTTCTTCTTCTTCTTCTTCTTCTTCTTTTTTGTTTTCTTCTTCCTCTGCGTCATCTTCTAGAAATAGCCAGCAGAAAAAAATATTAAATTCTAATTTAAAAGTCCTAAATTGTCTAATAATATAAGTTCTGTGTGTCATTGCTGTATTTGTGTTTTTCTTTTTTTGTAACAGGTTTTTCAACATGACTTTCCAGTTTAAGAATGTAGTCGTTAAGATCAGAGGGTATTGTAAAAACCTTAATTGTAAATGTATAGTATGTGTTTTTTTAGGATTTGATGAAAACTGTTTACTTAAGTAACAACATTTTTTCATATATTTGCATATTTTGTGTTGTTGTTAAGACATACCTTGAGCAGTGACGGTATTGAGAAGTCGATTATCAGAACGGTACAGCTCACGGTCTCTGGAGGAAGACAAAGACACAGCACAAATGCAGATGACTAATTAAAAATAGACAGTCTGTATATATTAAGTGATTGTAAATGAGAGTCTTACATGACAAAGGCTCTGGAGCAGCGACAGTGGATTCTCTGTTTCTCTGAGGAGTTTTCGCTGCTGAAAAACAACACATCTGCCAGGACCGTGGTCCTGCTCCGCTCCAGCATCATGTCCTCACTCAGGTCTCCAGCTGCTCACGTCTCTGTCACATCAGGATATACAACATTAAATCACCCAGAAACAATAATGACTTTCTGGAATAAAGATGAACTATTCTTTATGTGCTTTCTCATGTGTAAATACCCCTTCATTTCTATAAAAGGTCAAATCTGTAATAATTATTTTATATTTTCAATTAAATGGAATTACATTCATTTTAAAACACTCCTTAATTTATCTATAAATATTCCATAGCTAACTTTATAATACATCTCTATATAACTAGTTCTAAATAGAGAAATTTCAACTACGTTAGCTAATAAATATTTGATCTACATTTGAAATACATGATCTGGTTGTAATCCGCCGACATGTTAATCAGTTTATATAGCATTAATGAGCAATGTGACTTATAACAACAGACAGATTAATTAATATTCAGCTACGTTTTTAAACTAAAATAAAAAAACTTACATTTTGCTGCTGACTCAGTCCTAACGTCACTCGTCGATGAACATAATGCATCAATAAAACCTGAAAATCAGCAAAATATTATAAAAGCGTTCAGAGTTGTTTTGCTAGAAGCTAACCTCGCTGTTGGTCCGACACCTTTAAACGTCCTCCGGAAACACGGGTATGTTGTATTGTACCCCTTTTACAAAGTCTTTCTGATAGTGCCAATTAAAAGATATTTTTAGGTTGCCACTTTTTTAAGATAATTAAAATTTACCCTTTTACAATTTACTTTAAACACAAAAGAAAATCTTATTTTTCATTCGTTGTTTGCCGGTCTGGATCACGTGACCAGAGAGAAACCAGGAAGTAAGACGCTTACGAGAACTACGAGTACAGCCACTTTAGTTTATTAAATTACTGCAACCGTCCCCAATGACAAAATAAGTAGGAAAATAAGTAAGGTTTTTTTTTATCTTAATATGAGCACGTTTAAAAGTCTTCTTAACGGGAACTTCTTCTGACAAGTTAGTTCCACGGACACCGAAAAAACGCTACACTCTGTCACAGTGAAAGCGTCCCCCCGGTGTTTACCTCAGAAGACGTTTCACTGAATTCAGACTGGATTATTTCTGGTTTATGATGTCTATTTGAAGAAAATGTTGTGGATGTTTATTCACTGCAGGTAGACATTTAAGGAATATTCAGAATATCTTGAATGAATACATTGGAGTACAACTGTTTTGGGTGTTATGCTACGTGTTATACGTTAAATAGCCTGTAATATGAATGTAAACAGAGCTTGTTTTACAGATATTTAGTTGACATCACTAAATACACTGTAGTGGATTGTTTACTGGCTGCTTTTTAAGTGCTACTCCTGGTCCTGTTCCTACCGTTTTTTGGGTCTTATAATTGGGTTTAATCTTGAAATACTTGTAGTAAATAATGACTCTTTTTCTTTAGCTGCATGTAGAAAGTCACACATTCTCCATGCAGCGTGCTCCTGTCTGAGTGAAGTCCAGCTGCTGTGATGTCCTCCAGCGGGAACCAGTCCTGTCTGCTGGACTCTGAGGACACCATGTCTCTGCTGGTACGAGCTTATACACAGTTTTTACTAAAATAAATGAATGGTGTTGGTTTTTAAATCTGTCTAACCAGCGTACGTCTCGATCTCAGGTGTGTATATTTCATCAGTTTGAGGAATGGGCCGGACTGGGGCAGGTGGAGGACTATCTGAGCGTGTTGGAGTATTTACTGTGGGTCTTTACTCCTCTGGTCATCGTCTTCATCCTGCCCTTCCTCATTGTCATCCTCCTCTACCTCTCGATACTCTTCCTGCACGTCTATAAGGTAAAGGATTATTGAAGAACTGTGTTTGTTATTGTTGTTTTATAAAAGATTAACAGGAGCGACACCAGGGCCCTGTTCTAAGAAGCTAGTTAGTTAGCTTGTTGAAGTCTCTTCTCTCAGTTAAAGTAAAATCCTAACAGTCCCGGTCTGGATCAAAGAATATGTTTTATTGAACTCAGGGAGGAGGTACATGGTTCCACTGTGGAAACACAAACGGCTCAAACATTCGTTCATCTCTCTCTCAATAAACCTCATTAATGAAGGTAACTGTGTGACTGATGATGATGTTCACACTGTATAGATGTAAAGGTTTACGTATGTGTATATGTCATGGTAATGTATCTATGGAGATACTGTAGATCTGCTACTTTTGACTTTACTTTTTTAAGTTTATCTATTATATACTTCAAGTTTCTGTGTGGTGCTACAGCATTGCTCTTTTTATCCAAGACAAATTTACAAGAGACAAGTAAAGAAACTTTGAGCTATGAGTGGTATCACGGAGCACATTGAGTTAACTCTGGGTTTCTCTGTGGAGCTGAGAGTGCGTTTATGTGAAAAAGGCGGACTAAACAACCAAACTACACTAAACTAATGCAAAACAAACCACACCAGAGACTTAATCAACAACACAGATGCAGCTACAGACAAACCAGTCAATATCAATCAGTAGAACTCAGTATAATGCAGACACGTAAACCTTTTGTTCGCATAATGACATTCACGTGTTTAAACCTATAAATTGACCTGTGATGATATCACTTTTCTTTGTCGCTAGTTCGCTGTTCGTTCAGCTCCAGACACCTATCCTTTTTTCACTCAGGCAGCCTCGTTCCCTTCTTCTCCATGTCACCGGCAGCTCGTTTCTTGTTTGTGATTGGTCAGAGGGCTGAATATAATACTGATTTCTAATAATGCTCATGCTATATTTCTTTCCCCAGAGAAAGAATCAGCTGAGGGAAGCCTATTGCAACAACCTTTGGGACGGAGCAAGAAAAACCCTGGCGACTCTGTGGGATGGACACGGGGCTATATGGCACGGTAGGAACGGATTAATCCTTTTTTTTTTTTTTTTATAAGGAAAACAAGGTTAACTCGTGCTTGTTTTCCTCTCTTGAACTCCAGGTTATGAGATTCACGGTATGGAGAAAATTCCAGACAAAGGACCAGCTCTGATCGTTTACTACCACGGAGCCATTCCTGTTGATTATTATTATTTCCTCGCAAATATCATACTCCAGAAGGGACGGACCTGTCACTCTGTAGCCGACCACTTCCTCTTCAAGGTCCCAGGTAAAACTCTTCAAACGACAAACTCACTCACAAATAAATGTAGAAGTGTGTACGAGTTAAATAAAAGGAAAATACTGTTGCTTTTTTTTGTTATTGATAGTTTTTTCTAGATATAAGGGCAAGAAAATATACCATTTCCTTCATTTTTTGAGGAAAGGATATTTTTTTCATTATTTAACCCATTTATGACTTATGTGAATTATGTTTGTGGTAGGTTTTAAGCTGCTGCTGGAGGTGTTCAGTGTGATCCACGGGCCTCAGGAGGAGTGTGTGAAGGCTCTGAGGAACGGTCACCTCTTGGCCATTTCTCCCGGCGGAGTCCGAGAGGCGCTGTTCAGTGACGAGACCTACCCACTGTTCTGGGGCCAACGGAAAGGCTTCGCTCAGGTCGCCATAGACTCACAAGTGGTACGTTTCCATCACATTTACAGTCTGATGGAGAAAATTAGTAGAAGAAGAAGGAGTTGTTTTTTGGATAGTCCAAGGCAGTGGCTCTCAAACTATTCCTGCTTTAACTATAGGCTTAATCATCCTTTTCTTTCTTATTTAAGTCATTTTGATGCAGCACAGTTGGTAATGTAGTCACTTGATGCGTTTTCAATTGTATTTATTTTATTTCCCGTAGATGTCTTATACCACTTACTGTTTTTGATCAGTAATATAATACAGATGGGTAGGTGGTACTTGGAGAAACATATTTTATGGTGAAAGGTTCAAAAAGCACTGGTTTGAACCAGTACATGTCCTAAAAACACATTCACTGCAGAGAATTCATTGATTTATATTTTTATATTTTCGATACTGGCAACATACTTTTTACAGATCGGTTTTGTCGCTTTATGATGCTGATGTTGTCGGGCAGATCTCAGTGTTTGATGAGGAAGCACAGGTCCCTTCTAGTACTGTATGTCCTTGGTAGTTTTAGATATATTTGGTTAATAGAAGCCTATTTTCAATTTCTACGCTGTCTGTTTTTTCACTTTCTTTTTTAGCCAATAATTCCAATGTTTACTCAAAATGTTCGGGAAGGATTCCGGTCTCTGGGAACTCTCCGTAAGTATAACCTAAAAAAGCATATAAACTACATAAATGTGATGGTAAACACTTTGTTTTTCCGTCTCGTCGCTCAGGGTTTTTCCGCTGGGTTTATGAGAGGTTTCGACTCCCGATCGCTCCAGTTTACGGTGGATTCCCCGTGAAGTTTAGGACTTTCCTCGGAGACCCCATCGCGTACGACCCCAACATAAACGCTACACAACTGGCAGAAAAAGTGAGTGAGTTCTTCTTCTTTTAACATAGGAGGACATATGAATATGCACATTTATTTTAAATAATGTTTCAAAATACTCAAAGTAGATTAGAAAAGTATTTTTGATGTGTAACCAGTATAAGTAAATCAGTTTTCCAGTTTCTGTCTGTTTGTTGTCATAAGGTCAGTGTTTGGTGACATCTGCTGGAGAAATTGCAGATGGCAATGTCACATCTTGCACTTCTCCTTTTTAAAACAAATGAACAGCTACGGTAGCCCTGCAGGGACAAACCCAGTGGAAATATGAATGAAGGTGATTTTACTTTGGAAAAAAAATGAAAAAATCAACTGTACAAATATGTTACACAATTTTTTACACGATTCAGACGACAGACTTGATTAATGTCAAAATATGCTCTTCACGTGCTCAGATACTTTGCGCTCGTACAAGGAACAGTCTCCTATGTTGATACAGCATTACAATACAATTTAAACATAGGCTTTGGAAACACGTTTACAGACAAAACAATATAGAATAGAAATGAATAGAACTGACAGAGAGAGTATAGTAAATTATTTCTAGTGATTAAAGCAAAGTTAATGTTGTTAGGTTGATACACAACAGATACCTTTGGAGCAGAAAAGGGACAAAAACCCAAATATAACAACTATTTCCTGTCGTGGCTGATCAGTAAACATCCAAATAAGAGTTTTTGTGACCCAACCATAACTGTATATCCAGTAACGACCCTGATATTTACTCTCCAGGTGCAGCAGGCCGTCCAGGCGTTGATAGACCAGCACCAGCAGATCCCAGGGAACGTCCTCAGAGCTCTGTTGGAGAGATTTCACACAAAGCACAAACAGAAAGAGCGTTAGCAAAAAAAACAACAAAAACAAAAAAACAGGACAAAAACATAAACAGTCTGTCTTTGGAAAAGACCCGACAGGTGCTCATCCTTCAGTGTTTTTCTACTGCGACCAGACCACTGACTGCACCATCCACTTTCTCTACTAATCTGTTTCAACGTTACCTGTTCAGGTGTTGTCTTGTGTTGTGAGTGAAAGAGTGGGTTAATATCTTCTGAAAACCAAAAAAAGATATGAGCTAATTCTGTCACATAGTTATTGCCCCCATTTTCCTCATAGTGGGTCTTAGTTTGAGAGAAATACAAGAACATTTGAAGCACACAAACTCTGAATTATGTTGTTCTACTTGATGTGTGTAGCCAGCAGCCAATGGCTTCATGGGAGGCAGCCGTTACATCATTGTTATCTTTTGGGCAAGGGCTTGGAACCAAAAGGGTGTTATTGATATTTCACTAACTTTTCGTCAACAAAAGAACGACTATATTTTGATCTGGCTGAAAATATTTACTCCTAAATGACACCATATAAACATACACCCAGATGACATATAACTTATTAAAAAATATTTTATAAATTATTTAGAAATATATTTTTTCTTAATTTACAAAAAAAGTCACATAAACCTCTTGGCTCCAGCATTAAAGGCCATTTACAACATAAACAGTACAGTAACTATATCCGTTAATTAATCCATGAATCTTATGTTAAGAGATTACGTTTTGTTTTTGATGAATAACTTGAGACTGACTGATAATATTATTCATCAAGAGCTTTCGTTTGATAAATGTTACTCAATTTCACCCAAAATGTCACTTGCGACCCCCGAGATAATGTTTAGTATAATTTTAAACAGAAAACCGGGGGCAAAGACTATTTCACATGACTGCTAACTATGTGTTATATGTTATTTTATTCTGGTTGTGCCTTTTATAAATCATCCACACAGCAATCTTATCTAACAGGGCGCAGTGTACGAACGTTTAAAGACACTGATATTGATGAAAGGATTATTATAAGTAAGATTATTTTAATGCTTTGTGCCAAATTTAGCGCCTAAACCTTCCTATCAGCACTTGTGTGAGATGAATACAGCCTTACGGAAAATAAATGTACATTGTCAGGGATTTAATTTATGTACAAATGAAGAACATAAAAGATTAACTGAGATGTAATACTGACTGATACATCATCACGGGTTTGGCCTGATCTTAGATTCAGTTAGCCGCTAACCTGCTATCTTACAATGCTACACTATCAGGTACTTAAAACACTACCTAACTCAGCTTATTTTAATTTTAACTTAAAATGAGTGTTAAAGTCACGCAACAAATATAGTAGAACTGTTTTTTTTTTTTTCTGGAGTTTTTTTTCAAAGTTTTATTCTGCGACCAATGACTGCTTAAAGTAGCACTGTGCAGCTAACATGCTAACGTTAGTTGAGAAATAGGCAGTCCCAGATTTAAAAAGGCGAACCCAAAGATTAAGATTAGAGTTTAAAAGATAGGAAAACAAACAAATGGAGGAGAGTAATCACTTGTTTGTTAGTGTAAGACCATGGAAGCTAACCAACAACGAACCATTAGCTTATGTGGCGTGGAACAATTTACGCTAGCTGTATTTTTTTGTACTCAGACTTTTTAATTTATAGAATATGCAGTCACATAATTATATTAATAAACAATTTTCTAAGCCAAGCATTTGACACTTTAGAGCAGTTTTTAGTTAGTTTAGCTGCGTTAGCTTTAATTAAATTAGGTTAGAGACGGCTGGTATAAAAGGGTTGACGTCCCAAATGTGATGTTACTGAAGTCTAAAAATATTAATACCGGGGCAGACCATTCAAGTAAAATAAGCTGATGAGATAAGACCAGAAAGTGAAGAAGATGCTCTTTTATTTTGAAGAACTGCTTTGCAACATTTGCCTTTGACCAATTTGCTGTAAAACTTAAAGCAATTAAAATTATATCCAGAAAAACATCATACTAATATTTATCTTCATGGTTTTCATTATTCATCAATGAAGCAACTTTTATTTACGTAGTGTTTTACAATAACAAAAACTGAACATATCATCCAGTATTTTTAATATTAATGCCCACCTACTCAATATGACCAGCCGTTATTGGTCCAGTGTCTTGCTGTCCGTCTCCAAGGACAAAATTTTGTTAGTTCTTCGATTTCTTCATAGGTCATCAAATATATCTTCTAACTTTTTCAAGAAAAAAAAGCTCAAAACGTCAAAGTCAATCGTCCACGTTTGTTGAGAGCCTAAATGTGCACTTTTTCAATTTAATTTAAGTTGCATAGTGTTTCTTTAAGCTGTTGTATTTTAAGCCATTCATGCATTCAATTGTCAGTCAAATCTTTCCAAACTTCTATACATTTTTAATTCTAAAGACCAATACCATTTTGTAAATTCTGGATTTTTAACACAGCGTATGAAGCAGCACACTGGGCAGGACCCTTAGGTTTGATTAATTGCTAAAATGTGTGACGAATAAGATTTGTTATATCTAAATGAATATATATATTGAGTACTTAATGATTATTTAAGCAGGGACTATACACTATTAACCTATACATGCATTCCATCTTGTAAATATGGTTACTGCAATAAATAAAGTTGTCACCCGTCCATTGAAATTAACTTTGGTGATGCACAGAAAACAAACAAATAAAAGAGGTATATGTGATATATATGTTTTATTTGGAAATGATAACAAAAAATTATAAAGATGTAAACAACTAATTTATGTATTTTGAGCTAAATATATATAAAAGACAATTGTTTTATTGGTATTGTGATCCAGTTCCAGTTTGTTATTGGCATGAAGCATATGTCTATATTGTAATGACATTTTCCTTTTCTGTGATGGTTTGGAGCAATAATTCTGGCTTTGGCTCTTGCTTCTATATCTTTTTGCATGTTTTATTCTTGTATTCTGGTTTGCACTCATGTTCGGAGTTTCCTACAAACGTCTTGAGACCAAGTGAGATGTTTCTGTGAACTAATGACGCCTTTTTTTGTTTTTCGGTGTGGATTTTGACATTTCATTTTTAAATTATGTCAATAAAATGATGACTAAGTTGGAATAAATCTGTTCTTTGTTTTAAATTTAAAACAACTGAAATATTTGTGTATTTTAAAGGCTGCGTAAGTCATTTTTGGTGACATCTGGTGTTGAATGTACAGACTGCAAATCCACTTCTGACACATTCAGAGCATGTGAACAGCTATGGGTTCCCTGCAGGGACATTCTGTTGAGCCCCTGAAGTCTTTCTTTTGTTCCTAAACCATAAGGTTCATGACAAACAAACTGAACACATACACAATAAAGATCTCCGTTCTCTTCAAATTTGCTCTTAGTTTTGATCATTTTTTGTGGTATTTGTCGGGGATTTTTTGTAAATGTATAATTTTTTAAAGAAGAGAATAGAACTTGTCCACCAAAGTAGAAATTTCCCTTTGGCTTACAATACTTAAGACATATCCAAGACAAACATACAGCATAAAGCACAGTCAGTTGAAAATAAGCTAAAACACAGTCCATACAAACACTGTCCATTTCAAATTCGTTCATGCTGTCTTCAAATACCCACTGCACATGGGATAAATTACTTTTTAAAGACAGCTTCAGCTGCCAGTGGGACTCTACAAAAACAAGAGCTCAAACTGACTAGAAAGAAGATGTGAGCTGTCCACAATAGACAACTGAATTTACCCTCGGGGATTAAAAAAAGTTCAATTTAATAGAATTCAAAATCACTTTCCCGAGACTTACCTCCAACACGAGAACAGCATGAGTGTGAACTTGAGCTTTGATTTACTAGAGTGAAAATAATAAATCTTCTCCGAGTGCTTCTCCTCCTGCAGTGCTCAGTTTGTCCTCTCTGGGCACCTGTAGAAACAAGAAGTAATGTAACCCCTTCCACTTGGTTCTGTGGAGCTTTAAATGTTTATTTTTATTTAAGTTATAGAAATCCGATTAAACATATTTCTGAAAAATTTCTAATAATAAAATTCAGGCTCGGGACCAGGAAATGACCACAGTGGACTTTATTAAATGAATTTGTTAATTTGTGTTGCATTAGAGTCAAATAAAAATTTACAAAAAATCCAATATGTACAAAAATGTAATTGGACCATTTATCACTCTGTTTTTCATTTTTATTTTTTACAATAAAATGTTCTGTCACCCATTGAATGCATTTGAAACACTTCAGACTTTCAACACGTTATGCAACAGACTCAAAAAAACCAATATAATTTTTGTCTGTAACTTCTGTATCTTTTAAAAATACAACACATACAGCACATTTATCTTTTTTTTACTCTGTTTATCGTCGTTTTTCAGCCGGCGTCGCGGCTTCAATGGACACTCTTCACAGTCAGAACTCAAAAAGAGGAATGTCGTGTCTTTTTTTGTTTTGTTTTTTTTACACTTTGCATACATTTATTTACATTTACATCGTCTCGTATATGTTCGTTTTTCATTTATCCTTGTGCTTCTACTAACTATATTTCCTCAAACATCTCCCAGAAAAAGGCTTGTACATATATATCACTGTGGAGGGGGTTGATTTTTGGTTTTTCTTTACAGTTTACTGCAACAACGTCCTCTGTTCGTAAAGACAAACCTGACTCTGCTACAAGTATTAGTCGAACAATTTACAAGTAAAATGAAAGCTACCTCATATGATCTCTCAGTTTTTGACAAACCCAATGGCTGTGTGCATGCGAACTATTCCCTTCTGCATTTGTTAATGTGAGTGGAGCACAGTTTCAGGCAAACAGACCAGATTTTAATGATATGGATATGTTTTAAAAACCGGACGTCACAGACCCTCATTTTGTCGCCTCAAAGCACAAATTAAAGATGCAGAGACTGAAAACATTGCCAAAAATGTCATGAATATTTCCATGAGTCACTTATTTTAACTGTTGTCTTCATTAGGAAGCTTTTTTTTTGGAGTACGGTGGATAGACGCATTGAATTTTCAACAGATGGACCAGTATTTTTCACATTTTGCTCAATGCATTTATCAAATATCTGAAAAGTGTCCATTTTAGGGAACAATTCGAGTCGACATTTACTAAATACTCCTGCTTTAACAACAATTTACATAACTACCTGTACAGTATAGTTCTCTTTCATGTCAAGACTCTCTCCACCCTGCAGAGAACCTGGGTTACAACATAACCAACCGTAGTGTAAATCAATTTTAAAATGACCAGACTTTTCCTTGAGTAAAGGCTTCGACTCCTTTTAAAGCATTGATTTTGGGGCAGACAAGATCTAGACCAGGGGTGTCAAACATACGGCCCGTGGGACAAAACTGGCCCCCAGAGGGTAGAATCTGGCCCATGGGATGCATTTGGAAAATTACATAGAAGACATTAAGTGTATTTATTAAAAAGTAGGTGGTATTCCTAATTTGTCCACTGGGGGGCGCACTGTTTCAGTAAGAGTAGAAATAAACAGCAGATGGTTCCATAAATGGTGATTTTGCTTTACTTTTTCCAGTCAAAATAACCCTCTATGGCTCCCTCATGATCAAATGTATTTGTCAAAAAGGACAAAAGTAGACACAGGGTGTTGAATTTTCCAAGAAAAATAGACAACTCCCTGTTTATTCCCAGAGGAGAATGTGAAACCTGTGTTTGGTTTGTTCGCAGCAAGTTTCAGTCTCAAAATTCAGCTCCACTCTGACTCTCATCAGAGAAAAATACAACAAGAACAACTGAGAAGAGAGAAGATAAATGAAGTGTAGCAGGTCTGAGGAAGGAGTGAGTGTTAGCTATATTATAAAAAGCATTAGCATTAAAGCCATATTGTGAGGATGAGTTTGTGAAAACATACATGAAGAAGCCTTTTTTGGTTGAGACTGACATTATAATGTAACTTGTTTGCTCTAAAACAAAATTTTATATTAAATATTTTTTTGTGCATTACGCTGTTGTTTTACCGGTCCGGCCCACTTTAGATCAAACGGGGCTGAATGTGGCCCCTGAACTAAGTTTGACACCTCTGATCTAGACTCATATCTCTATCTGTTGGAAAAGCCTGTCAGAGTAATAAAGGCTAAATGTGTGAAAACCACGTGGCACCAACAACAAACGATACAACAGCAAAATAAAGCACTAATGACAGAATGAGGCAAAACTAAGGCAGTGAAAACCAAAACACATCAAAATAAAACAAGACAATAATCCAGTAATCCAGTGTATATTCTGATTAAAATGCACTGATTCATTATATGTTTTATAAATATATTGTATTTTGTCCTACAGCTACAGACTGAGGTAGGTCTGATCTTATTTGGTGCTAAATGACCTTTGATACAAATTTCCAGGTCATTTCTGAGATTGCAAAGACCTTACTGAACTCTCCAGGTTTTCCAGGACGTGTGAGAACCCTGAAATTACACCATTTTACGATTTGTGTTCATTTAAACCTTGCTCTGTGCTGAGAAGATCTGTGCTTTCGAGAAAATGGTTCACTCTCCGTCTTATTCAAACAAAAACTTAGCGTAAAATATCACATAAATAAGGCAAAAATAAATAGAAGTAAACAAAAATCAACTCAAACAGGGCACACCATGAATGGCTGAGATATATGATAAAGGCCTGTCTCCTTTCTCTGTAAATTCTTAAAAGTCAAGCAAAGAAATATAAAAGTAAATACACACAAATAAAATGGCAGCACATTATTTTAGTTTTGGATATGTTTTAAATCAAAGTCAGAGTTTGTTTTGTGCCGTAAAAGACTTGGACACGTTTGATTTGGAGCATGACGAGTAAAAATGTGCCTTGTATCTTGTGCTTTTTTCCCTCAATTCTGACAAATACCCTGCAGTTTGTTCACAAAGATGACATGTATTGACTGATTTGTTATAGATATGTATTGTGTCCAGTCTCAATGTTTTTTGTTTTTCTTTCTTGTACTTTTAAACTTTCCCTTTTAATGCTACTTTAATCCTTTACATATGACTTTCTTCCCTTTAAGTGTCATTTTGATGAGTCTTAGCAGAGTGTCATTCCTTTTTTCTGACATTTTCTTGCTCCTGGTCTTTGTAAAAGCAGCATTTTTTTATTAAGTGCCAATTTTTTTTTGCTTTTTTAACTGATAGAAATAGCTTCCTGACTGAGTGTTTAGGAAAAACTGGTCTATTACGTGTGGATTAATGTCATTTCTCACAAAAATCCTGCATATTTTACCTTCAACTTTATCTTTTTCCCTCAAGAGTGGTAGTTCCTGTGTGTGACTGCATATAAAGAGATAATAAAATAAAAACATGAAGCTAACTCTATCGTGGCACTTTAAACTCAAGGCATGAATAGTGTAAACTTGTGGACACATGAAAGACTTCGAGAGTGTTTTTTTCAGTCAAAAATCACTCATAATTCCCGTCTAAACCCTTCTATCCCCTCACATCCACACAAACATGAAACACACGTCGACGAAAACACACTCGATCGAAAAACAGAGAATTACGATGAGCCTCGGATACAAAACAGGTGGAGTCGGAGATCTGTACAGCCCGCTCGCTGGTTTGGCTCGATTAGCTTCCGCGTGTTCGTTTTGAATCGTCCTCCTTTGATTTCAGTGCACGGCCAGGTCACGTGTTTCTTGGCGTTTGAACATGTTTGTTCGAGAGAGAAGCGTTAAAAGTCCCCAAAAGGTAGTCTTGAGTTTAGAGCAAAAACTTCTGGAGATGAATGTTGATGCTACTTGTTATGGCTGACCTTTAAGGCTGCGTCCACACTGATGCGTTTTCATTTTAAAACAAGAAGGTTGGTTGTATTTTAATCTGTATTTGAGGATCAGGCTTATGAAGTGTGAGAAGCACTTTAGACCGGTCTTGTCCTGGTCTCGAACATCAAGACCAACCAAAACCACAAATGGCATATTCTCTTTTCTTGGAATTGAATGAAAACCTCAATCATTTTATATTCAATTAAAATCTTGGTCTAAGACTGGACTAACTCTGTCTCCTGAGTCTGGACCTGGTCTTAGACTGGACTAACTCTACCTCCATGAGTCTGGACCTGGTCTTAGACTGGACTAACTCTGTCTCCTGAGTCTGGACCTGGTCTTAGACTGGACTAACTCTGTCTCCTGAGTCTGACTGGTCTTGCTTCCTACTCCTGGTTGCTGTCTTTGGCTCTCTGTCTCCTGAGTCTGGACCTGGTCTTAGACTGGACTAACTCTGTCTCCTGAGTCTGGACCTGGTCTTAGACTGGACTAACTCTGTCTCCTGAGTCTGGACCTGGTCTAGACTGGACTAACTCTGTCTCCTGAGTCTGGACCTGGTCTAGACTGGGAGAACGTGGAGATTGCCTCACACAGTTCTTTTTAAAGCGTGTGAACAGCTATGGTAGCCCTGCAGGGACAGTGCTCAGTTTGTCCGCATTGTTTTAACATGAAAACGCATTAGTGTTGACGTAGCCTTGTCCAGTTTTTTTGGAACCAATTGACTGTAAATGTGAATAAGGGACTGTCCAGCCGTCTCTTCTTGGATGGTCGTGTGATAAAGATGGTGGACGTGACCTTGTGAATATGATTTAACCTTTTCCAGAAGTGAAAATAAAGTCTGCCTTTGGAGCAAGTGCTAACGACACCGACCGACATAGTTCAAGTCCATTCATAAGAAGAAATTCCCTGATGAGAACGAAAAACCACAGAATGTCTATAGTCACGAACAAACAAGTGCTGACTTCCTCTGAGAACGTGCTCCTCGGGCTCGACGAGAACCAGAGAGGCTTCGTACAAACAGTTATTGCAACAGCTCCGTCCGAGTGAGACTATAGCGTGGTTTCGTACTCCAGCCGTTCCTGAACCAGAGCGTCGTCTTTGTACTGCAGCCTCGGAGGAGTCAGCGAGCAGTCTACGGCTAAGATGGCCTTCCGTATGCTCCGGTCCAGGACGTGGCGCTCCCAGGCCGGGTACCGGTTCCTGCACAGGTCGATCTTAATCACAGTCTCATCCAAACGAGGAGCGCGAGAGGACGGCGTGGACGGAGCTGTGGGTCGCACTTGGAAAACAGGCACGCACCCGTCCCGCTCCGAATACTTGTCTCGCTCCAGCGTGGCCGTGGCGCCGCGGTTGGAGCGCAGAGAGTTGGTGGCGCCCTCCGACGGTAACGTGGAGAACTGCGAGGTGGGGTCCAGGTCCAGCCCCTGTCCGCTGGGAGAGCGACCGAAGCGGGGGCCGTTGGGATGGAAAAAGGCGTAGTACATGAGCATGAAGACGACGCCGGTGAGGAAGCTGCTGAAGATGACGCAGAGCGCGGGGACGGCGAAGGCGTCGGTGGTCGGGGGCAGACGGTAGAGGTACCACAGAGTACTGAGGGCGGCGTTCTCCACCAGGATCACGAAGTAGTAGATGAACAGACGACACCTGCAGAAGAAGAAGAACAGTACCAGGTCAAACAGGAGGCGTTTCTAAACTAAAGTGGTTCCATAAACTGCTGACGTTTTAGGAAAAATAAGCCTTGTTTCAACTGGAGAGGATCTATTACCACAAGGTAGTCATTGTTGATTATATTATTGTGTCTATTTAGTTTTACTTCTTTATTTTATTGTGTGTTTGTTTGTAACTGAGCAACTGTCACAGAACACTTTCCCTGTGGATTAATAAGTCTAAGTATAAGTCTAAGTAGTATTCTCCACATACACTTATTGTATTTAGGGCAATGTAAAATAGGCGTTATCTGTTTGATTATTAACTGATCATTGGCGGCTGATCGATCATTGCAAAACATCACTCTTTGGTCGCTGTAAAAATAGCCTTTTTGTTTTTAAAAGGTGTCTCAGCAGGACAGTAAAGTCAAGGTTTGAAATATTTGTCGTGAGGAGACATTTGAAGGAAAGTCATGTCAAAGCTACTCTAAGATCGAGCTCAGCAGCAGAACCCCAAGTGTCAATAGCACCTTTTAGTTTTACCTTCTTCTTATTTCAATATTTGAAACAGGCTGCAATGTTTTTAAGAAATTGTTAATGGGGTTTTTAGTAATCAGCCTCAAATATCCTGATTGGACCAGCCTTTTCTCAGTATATTCAGTGATCTGAACATTAGGAAAATGGGCAAATGTCAAAGATAAGATGAGACAGTCGTATTAACCATAAACTGTGGCTATAAATGGATTTACTGCTGAAGGCCTTTCATCTCTGGGACGTTCTGAGTCAGACGGTGGTCGTTCAAGCAGTAAATGACCCGCTGAATTTTGAGAAGCAAACACGATAACCACCACAAAACCATGAGCACTGTAAACGATAGAGCTTTACTGTGTTTGTGTTTAGTTTAATCAGATACAGTTACTTTGGAATATGTAGTAACTGTATAGTTCTAAAACTACAGTAGCTTTAGAGGATCAAAACTACAACTACAACAGCTTTAGAGGGTCAAAACTCAAACTACAGTAGCTTTAGAGGGTCAAAACTCAAACTACAGCAGCTTTAGAGGGTCAAAACTACAACTACAGCAGCTTTAGAGGGTCAAAACTACAACTACAGTAGCTTTAGAGGGTCAAAACTCAAACTACAGCAGCTTTAGAGGGTCAAAACTACAACTACAACAGCTTTAGAGGGTCAAAACTCAAACTACAGTAGCTTTAGAGGGTCAGAACTCAAACTACAGTAGCTTTAGAGGGTCAAAACTCAAACTACAGCAGCTTTAGAGGATCAAAACTACAACTACAACAGCTTTAGAGGGTCAAAACTCAAACTACAGTAGCTTTAGAGGGTCAAAACTCAAACTACAGCAGCTTTAGAGGGTCAAAACTACAACTACAACAGCTTTAGAGGGTCAAAACTCAAACTACAGTAGCTTTAGAGGGTCAAAACTCAAACTACAGCAGCTTTAGAGGGTCAAAACTCAAACTACAGCAGCTTTAGAGGGTCAAAACTCAAACTACAGTAGCTTTAGAGGGTCAAAACTCAAACTACAGCAGCTTTAGAGGGTCAAAACTCAAACTACAGTAGCTTTAGAGGGTCAAAACTACAACTACAACAGCTTTAGAGGGTCAAAACTCAAACTACAGTAGCTTTAGAGGGTCAAAACTCAAACTACAGCAGCTTTAGAGGGTCAAAACTACAACTACAGCAGCTTTAGAGGGTCAAAACTACAACTACAGCAGCTTTAGAGGGTCAAAACTCAAACTACAGTAGCTTTAGAGGGTCAAAACTCAAACTACAGCAGCTTTAGAGGGTCAAAACTCAAACTACAGAGCCTCAGAGGAGCTTTAGGGAAACCAAACACAGCCTAGAGGGTCAAAACTACACACAGCGCTTTAGAGGTCAAAACTCAAACACAGTAGCTTTAGAGGGTCAAAACTACAACTACAATAGCTTTAGAGGGTCAAAACTCAAACTACAACAGCTTTAGAGGGTCAAAACTACAACTACAGCAGCTTTAGAGGGTCAAGACTCAAACTTAAATGTCTCTAGGCTTATTATTGTGATTTTTTTTCTCACCTGGTGCGACCCTCTTTGACGTTAAACCAGGAGAAGATGTAGATGATGCCCACCACCATGTCGAACACGATCTCCTCCCATTTACTGATGCAAAAGTCTGTCTCACAGTGGACGATCCAGAAGGTCATGATGCACCAGTGAAGCATGATGAAGATCCCGAAGTAGAGCTGAAAGACGGAGGCGAACAGGGCGAAGGTGATGACCCGGGCCGCGATGGTGAAGAAGTGCCAGCAGAACTGAATGATGACGGCCAGGTAACTGATGGGCTTCTTATCCTCTCGAGACTCACGTAGCGCCTTCTGATACGAGGCCAGGGCCCAGGCCAGAGACACCAGGGAGGCTGCGGCCGTCATACCTGGAACATATTACAACAATGGAAACAAGGAGAGGAAGGGTCCCAATCACTTGTCATTACTTTTCCTTTTACCTATATGGAGCAAATTTGACACTTAATGCAGTTGTTTAGCATTAGATTTTCTTTCTTTATGTATTTTTGGTGAGGGGCCGCGATAGTAAATAAGAATCATTTCAGGGGCTGAAGATGGTGGCATTTGGGAAGCTTTTATTAAATTTTGAATGTGAGGTTTCATCTTCATTTGAGTTTTACAAAAGATATCTTTAACTATTATTTTCCTCCGTTTATGGGAACTGATTTTAGTTAGATTTGAACAAGTTTAAGTTGAATTTTAACAGGTTTTAGATGGATTTGAACTGGTTTTAGATGGATTTAAACAGGTTTACAGGTTTAGATGGATTTGAACTGGTTTTAGTTGGATTTAAACAGGTTTTAGTTGGATTTGAGCAGGTTTTAGTTGGATTTGAACAGGTTTTAGTTGGATCTGAGCAGGTTTTAGGTGGAATTAAACAGATTTTAGATGCATTTTAACAGGTTTTATTTGGATTTGTGCAGATTATATATATATTTGTAGCAAAAACTGGTTTAAGATTTCCATAAACAAATGAATCTGATTCAAATCCAACTAAAACTTGTTCAAATCCAGATCCGTTACCTTGTACGGCCTGCAGTTTGTGGGTCTGGATGATGATGCACAGCTGCAGCACCAGTTGAGGGGCACTCTCCAGAAAAGTGGCCAACAGATGCAACATGCTGACGTCTGCAAATTCATAAACCATCCTCCAGTGATAACGCCAGTGGTCCGCCTCCGAGCTCTGACGACTGCGCACGCCCAGGTAGATGGTGTGGAAATACCTGAGAACAGAGAAAGAAAAAGAACAGAAAGATTAACACAGGCTCGAGAAAGAACACCTGAGCAGACATTTGTAGGAAATAATTAAACATTAAAAGTCAACTACTTAAACAATTGTAGTATATACTGTAGTCACTACTAGTCAGCTTCCATTCACCCAAATCATCTTGTTTAGGCAGAATTTGTGATTTTTGTAGCTAATGCCCTTTTGTCCATTGAAACTGTGTTATATTCTGCTTGACTTCTGCCAAAGTGTCCACACAACTCTTAATGTGACACAGTATATTGTGCAGCTGTAGTTTGTTTTCATCATTTTTGGCTCCAACATCCTACAATAAATCTTTCCAAATACATGTGTCCTCTTTATAGTTCTTCCTCTTCCTCCAGCCTCTTCCTCTTCCTCCAGCCTCTTCCTCTTCCTCCAGCCTGTGTCGTTTGTTGCCACAGAGCCCTTCATTCTCACTGCTCGGCTCACGTCTGGACTTATTTGGGTTAAACTGGTCGACGACGCTGGAGTCTTCACTGGAACTGGACAGAGACCTATATTTCTCCAGTTTACACCAGTGTCTTTGATTCAGAGACGTTTGTGAATGAAAGACTGTAAGTTTGACCAAAGGGAATGAATGTGAGAGAGAAATATAAAGGTGGATCTAAATGAGGAGTACATTAAATGTTGTGTTGAATTTTCTTCTTTGCTTTTTCTCTTTTTTACTTGAAGCACGTCCTCAGACCAGAGCAGGTCTGTTCAGACCAGTCCAGTCTCAGCTGGTCATATTATACTGTCAAGTCAATAACACATTATATTAAAATGAATAGGCCTATTACTTTGACAGGTTGCTCATGTCTCAGTGCTCTCTGATGAAAGGAGGAAACTCCTCTCAGTTTGATAAATGACCAGCACTCAGTGGGATTTCTCTGTTTAATCTTGTGAATTATTAAAATGTACTGTTGCAGTGATGCATACAAAAGTGAGCTCTATCCTTTTGTTGTGTCTCAGAGACAGAGTGTATCTGTCAGTGTTGATGCTACAGAGAGGATCCTGTGGTTTGTGTTAAAGATGGTGGCCCTTCTCTCAGTGTCATGAATGAACTGTCACTCAGTGATGGACACGCTACAGCTGCACATCAGACTGAATCAAAGTGAGGAACAGAGGCCCGTACCTCCAGATCTGCCCCAGCTGCAGGATGTGGATCAGGGACTGACAGAACCACACACAGAAGCTGTAATAGGCGGGTCTCTTGCTGCGGCCCGCGGCGGAGCTGGCGGTGCTGGTGGTGGTGGTGTTCTTGCTGGCGGTGGACGCCTGTCTCTGCGGTGTGGCCGGCTGAGCCCGGACGTCTCCGTGAGAGGCCGAGCAGCTCAGCAGCTTGTTACCGTCCAGCTGCGAGCAGTCGGCGGCGCAGCCCGCGCTGCTGTCGACGCTGAAGTCGTGGACGAACCACCGAAAACTGAAGAGCTGCACCGAGAAGGAACCGAGCACCACGAAGAAGAGGGTCAGGCCGAACCACCAGTAGTCCCTGCGGAGGTAGTAGTCCACCGACAGCCACACGTCCGTGCCCACGTCCGCCGCGTACACGGCCACGGCGGCCAGCACCCACAGAGCGTCCCACACCGAGTACCGCTGCTGCTCCGCGCCCAGGCGCAGGCAGGCGGACCGGGAGCCGCCGCCGCAGCACCGAGACTCCCCGTTAGCGAAGTCCCCCTCCGCGGGGCCCAGTCCGGGGCCCGAGTCCGGCTGAGCCCCCGCGTGCAGCCCCTGCACCGAGCCCGCGTGCTCCGAGTTGTGCAGCGGAGTGAAGGCCACGTCGCTCTTCTTCATCTTCAGAACTCCGTCGGATTTAGCCGCCATCATTAGCCACAGCTGCTAACGCTAGCTCCTCTGCGCCGCGGCTCGTCACCACCCCGCTGCTGCTGTCTCCTCCTCCCGCTTCAGGGCAGGACCCGCTCCGCCGCACGGCCTCCTGCTCATAATACTCCCTCAGCCGCAGGCGAGAGGAGGAGCCCCCTCACGAGGCGACCCGTCCCGCAGCAGAACTGTCCGCGCTGGTCCTGCTCCGTCGGCGCTAACGCTGCTCCTCTCCGTCATTTACCGAGAAAATGAACCGCAGCCTCCGCTTCCTCAATGACATCATCCCAGCCTCCCTCTCCTGCCCCTCGCTCTGCCTCCGCTGTGCCCCCGCCTCAGGTTAGAACACCACCCGGACCAGAGTCTGGACCAGAGTCTAAACCCGGACCAGACCCGGACCAGAGTCTGGACCCGGACCAGACCTGGACCAGGGTCTAAACCCGGACCAGAGTCTGGACCCGGACCAGTCCCGGACCAGGGTCTAAACCCGGACCAGAGTCTGGACCAGAGCAGGTTTTAGCTCCAGAAGGTTTCAGGACCACGGACAGAGGCACGGCTCAGAGGCTTCAGTTTTCAATAACTTTACATAGATTTTGTTTTTTGTTTTGTTTTATATTCCCGGTATTTTATATCATTGTCATGTCATTATATCATTTCTGTACTTTTTATGTAATATTTCACCTGTAATGGACACATAATTTCACCAAACTGACACAAGGAAGAGAGACAGGAATGTGAAATAAATAAATAAAATATAAATAAAATATAACATCTATAATCAATTTATGTTTTAATGTTTCCCTCTTGTTTCATTTACCCTTCTACATCCTGTTTCCTGTCCATAAATAAAAACAATAAACAAGTGACTGCATTAGTTACACTTCGTTTATTATAAATCTGTGTTGTGTTTCCTTTTATCAACAACATTATAAATACAGTATTTATTTGTGAATAAAAGAGTAGTGCAGGGACTCTAGCTTAAACATAACTTTTACAAGTAGTATTATGTAGACAATACTGAGTCAGCGCTTTTCTTTTACTTGGTTCAGTACAGTTTGATGCTGAGTCACGTTTACCATCAGCCTTTATCTGTTCATAGATAGTTTTATAGACAGTAAGATCCAAATAAAACCCAGAGATAAAGGTTCCTGTAAGACCTCCTTCAGACCTGACATTAAAATCCAGACAGAGATCGAACGTGTCCAGACTTTATGTTGTGTTTAGTGTGTTTTTCCTGTTTCTGGATGTACTCAGGTCTCTGTGGATCACACTGAGAGAAAAACGAAGCTTCATTTGTAAACGTTCATGAATGAAGTCTGTTGTGTTTTTAAGTTGAAGCATCACTCGTAGAAATGGCATGTTGTTAAATTAAAGGCTTAATTATGTTTATTTGTTAATATTAGAGCGTCAAAGAGAGTCGGAGAAAACAAACGACAGAATTTTAACATTTGATGCACTGGTTAGGTAACTTTTAGCCCAAAAATATATCTTTTCTCTTAATTTGATGTTTCTTAGACTGAGATCAGTAGAATCAGGTCTATTTCACTGACACAGCGCCCTCTGCTGGACACAAACTTTCCATCTTAAACGTCTCTACTGGTAACAAACATGGCCGCTGACAGTGAGGCTGAGGTGTGGCCTTGATCCTGAAGTTAGCATCTATTGACTTCGTTTTATAAAAGTAAATCAGTGCTTGCTCATTCACAGCTCAATTAACTCTCAATTTGACAAAAGTAGACAAGTTAACGATAAGAAAAGTGCTGTTTTAACCGATTAAAGCTGGTCTATATTTACAAATAAAGTGTGAACAGCTCTAATACAAGTTCTGAATACAACGCCTCAAGCTCAAAACGTGTCCAGAGAAAAGAAGACGGAGTGAAAGGTTTGAAGGAGGCCACAGATTTAGATTTTACTGGTTACTACACTCTTGTCTTTATCGTTCAAAACAGAATTGTGACCATTCAACAGATCAAGCATAGACTGTTAAATAATTAGATAAAAAAGGGACACATCTCGATCTGTTTCTTGTTTTTTAGGCCTTTTTGCGCGGCACCTTGTCTCCCAGCGGCACTTCATCCATTAATTTCTGCAGAAAGACAGATAAGTGTTAGATTTAAAGGAACGCAGAAAGAACCCTGTTAAAAAAGGCGGTAACAACGGGACCTGGAGCAGCCGGCTGTAGAAGCTGAAGCCGTCCTCTCCGTCGCGGCGCGTGTCGTCCACCTTGTACCTGCGACAGGCCAGCAGCAGCTCGGTGGAGTTAAAGAGAGGAGCCGGGTCGATGGAGTTACTGTTGATCAGACTCACCAGGAACTCACGGTAGTGCTTCCTTCAGACACAAACAGGACCAGCATCAACATACAGCCAGGGTTCGACATTAAACACCTATTTGTATATTTATGGCTTAACTTTTTATACTTTCGAGACTATTGCAAATGTTCTCCTGCTGTAAATGTAAAGCACTTTGGAGATTGATTGCTATATTTTTATTGTTATTACATTTAAACAGTCTGCTGATGATTATTTTAATTATATTCTTCAATTTGTTGTATTATTTTGTAAAGTTTGTATTTTATTTCTAATTCTGCAGGGACTCCAAGAAGAGTAGTAAACACCTTCTGGAAACTAATGAGGCTCCAAATGAAGAACAAAAAATAAAGAATAAAGAAACTGAACTCTTAGATTGCAGATTGTTTCCTATATAATAAAAAACAACTTTTATTGTCATGTAAGTCTTAGATATTATATAAAAAGTGACTAAAATTTTCTCTCAATCTCATTCTTTCACAGCAATTTTTACTCAAAAGGAATATTGTTGGACAAATCTTAACCATTTATTTAGTAGAATATAGAATGAAGTATAAAGATACTTGAGCGGTGCACCAAAGTTATTCTAAAGACTTCGTACTCGCAGAGTCCGGCGTGACCGGGCTGGGTCTGAGCGCCGCAGGCCGAGTCCGACTGCTGCCCTCCTTCGTCTTTCTGCTCGATCACTCCACAAAGACCTGAAAACAGAACAATAACCTGAGCTACAAGAAAAGAAAAACACCTTCTAGCTTCCAAAAGATTATTTATTTAAGGATTTGTCCGTCATTAGACACTACAGCCTCAAAAAAACAACCTGTTCATTTATAATCCAGACTCACCAGAGCTCCACATGAGAGTTAAATAGATCTTTCCAAAAGCAACATCATCAAAAAATACACATCCATTGTGATATTTCTCATTCATTTGTATAAGTTTGCAATTAAAATCACCAAATTAGACGCTTTAGTCAAAAACATGTCTCAGTTTTACTCAAATATGTTGCTTTAGTTGTTCATCATTAACAAAAGTATATGTGCGTTACTTTAGATATGCGTTTATATAATATTAATAATAAAATTTATGTAGATTTAGCTGGTTTAGTGATGTCTCTTCAGTTTAACAGTCTTTAAAGAGGAGGCACAGGTCCTAAACCATCTGTGTGGGTGTTATCTGTCGTTGTAGCTCGTAGCCTTTAGCTGCTGTAGCTTTGTTTTGTTAAAATATATTGAAGCCCATCTAACTTCCTTTGACAAAATGTGTACAGAGTTTAGAGTGTAACGATAAAGATGGATCCCTGTATCATAAATCTTCTTCTCTTTTCCTTTAATTTTACTGCGTTAGAACATCACCTGTTTGTGTCCCGGGAGGAGCCTCAGTGTTGAACGCAACGCCATTATTCTGGAAATTAAATAAAAAGAACAACAAAACAACACAATTGGGTCAAAAAATGGAGGTAAAAAGTGCTCATATATCACTTACTTAAAGTTATATTGATATATTAAGGTTTTACTGAAGTCCAGCTGATAGATATTGACATTTGAGTCGTTTTTCTTAGTAATGTTTAGTTTTGATTGTATTCTGCATCACATTTCTGTAAATACGAGAGATAGTGTCACTCAGCTCAATAAAAAACACACCTACAGTTGTTTATATGTAATATTTCTTGTTGCTGCAGTGTTCAGGGTTCCCACAGGAGCTTGAAATCCTTGAAAATGTGTTGCTTTAATAATTTACAATCTCACTGAGCAATTTTCTTCTTAGAAAAGCTCAAAGATTTGGTTCTGAACCCAAACAAAATCTGACGCTCATATTTAAGATGTTAGCCTCACATAAAAAGAGACCAAACTTAAAGGGACACTTGACATTTTTTTGATCACACAAGTTTCATTTTTGAAGTTTTTTGAAGCCACGATAAATTTAAATGAGAAAAACTACATTTGTAATATATGTATATCAACATGTAATTTACCTCAGTTTTAAGGTGCTTGAAAAACATGAAAAGTGCTGGAATTTGAACTTAGGAAAGGTGTAAGAACCCTGAGTGTTTAATTTGGCGTCTGAGAGCGTCCAAACCTGCAGCAGAGCCTGGAGTCTGGACGGTTCCCAGTCTCTGAGGTAGAACAGACAGTCTCTGGGATGATGTGCGTGTAAACCTGAAACGCTGCACTCGTCCACCGCACACGTCTGAGAAAAGAGGGAAAATAAAGTGTTAAAACGGGGTAAAAGCGCCGCACGGTTCGGTTCGGTTCGGTGTCAGAGAGGAGTTACCGTGTGGAAGGGGTTGTTACAGCCGCTGCAGAACTGGTACCGACACTGAGAGCAGCAGAAGTGCATACAGCCTCCTTTGGACAGAGCGTACTGGAAACGGCAGTTCGGACAGGCTTCACGGGACGGGACGGACAACAGACAAGTTAGAATTAGTCCTGTACCTGTAATCTACATTCAGCACATCCTTAAACAATTCTTCTAGGTGTTGAAAATGACTTGAAGCCATAAATAAATGAGATAAAAAGTAAATAAATGCTGTTTTTCCATTGTTTTTTAAGGACATTTTCCAGGAATTCTTAATGATTCAGGAGAGTTTTTTCTCATAGTTCATTTTCCATTTCTGTTTTTATTATTATGCATTGTTATAAAGACATGGTGGATAAATATGAGTCTCACTGTTTGTGTTTGTGTTTTCTGCTTTTTGAGTTTTTTGATGTAAATGTGAACTCACTGATGCCGTTGTCCCTCAGATATCCAGCTAAGCCCTGTTTCTGATACTCAGGGTCGTTCTCTCTTTTCCAGGTTTGGTACTGTTCACAGGTGAGACCGGCGTGCTGCGACTCCCACTGAAAACAACAACAACAACACAAATACTCAGTTATATCTCCCGTCTGTGTTCGGGCAGGTCTCTGTTTGGTGCTAACTCCTCTAAATGGTGAAATACTCACCGGTTTCTTGCACTGAGCACAAAAACTGTTGCGACACTGGAAACAGGTGACCTTCAGCTGGTCTCCGTCGTAAATGAACCCGTACGAGCACTGACACAGACACAAAACACCGGATTTAAAGTGGCTCAGGTGATAAAGGGTCTAAATGTTTTTCTTGGACGACAAAAAAACACAAAAAACATGACATAACCTTAAATTATGCTGAAAAGTTCTGTCTCACTTTACAATTTAATGTCCAAAACAGTCATAATACAATCTTTATTAGGTACAACATACTGTTAACTGTGAAAACCTCTAAAATTAAACATTAGAATGACTCACGTGGCAGCACCAGAGGAACTTGGGATCCTTGATTAAAGCCTGTTCAGTCAGTTTCTTGTGAAAAAGCTCATAAACTTCAGGCTCCAGACATTCCCTGAGCTGAAACATAAACCACATATGGAAAAATAATGTTCTAAACACACACATCTATCAAAGATGGACATAAAGCAATATTTACATCTGTGAAAACGCCTAAAAAAATCGATTAAAAGAGCTTGAGTCATGTTGATAATGCAGTTTTAACCAGGATTTATGATATTATTTATGTTATAACTGAGATATAACACAACAGAACCAATTTGACTTATAATTTTATTTATTTTGCCTTTTGGATGTTGGTTGAATCTGTCAATCAGTCAAAGCAGGACACAGAGTGAGTAACTGAGTGAGTTTTTGTAATTCAGTCAGGTTTGAGGGGTCGTACCTGGATGTCTAAAGTGGAGAAGTAGCTGTTGAGGTGCTCGGGGTCGTTGATGTCCGGCTCCCAACACACGGGGCACACCATGTCTCGGATGTGTTTGTCTCTCACTGCGATGGTGAAGTGCTGCTGGAAACATCCGCAGCAGACGGAGCACTGACACGAGGTCAGCGACTGCATCTGAGAGACAGTTACAACCGTCTGGGTTCATTATTTGGCAGGATGAAGTCATACTCTAATAAATCTAATGGCACTTTCACTCCTGCAGCTGTTTGGACCAGACTTTCCCGTTTGGTTTGAAACAAATCTTCAGGTGAAAGCTCCTGGAACAAACTGAAACAAGGTCCGGTTTGTGAAAGTGTGTATGAAGAAGAAGAGTGAACAGAGGAAAATGGGAAAAACAGAAATTGGTTGGGTTTAAAAACACCCAAAACACAAAGATTACGTTTATGTTTTGTGTGGCTCTATTTTCCTCTCGCTCCTGCTGCAGATGTCTCCTGTGAAGCCGATTCCTAAAGAGCGTTAAAGTGATTTAAATCATGTCTTAAACAGAGCATTTGGTTTCATCTGTTTGTATTAACTCTATATTAATAATAACATGTCTCTATAGGCCCTGCTCCAGTCTGATTATTGTATTTCTTCAGTTCAACTGTAAAATGAGCCTCTGCAGAGACACATTCACCACAGAAAAAGAATCTACAGGAGACAGGACGACAGTGAACGCAGCATCAGGGAAAGTCCCATAGTCCACTTTTAAAAACTGTAAAGTCAAACCAGAAGTGAGTGAATCTAATAAACACAGCAGATGGATTTGTGAGTTCTTAGTTCGGACTTTCAGGTTTAAAAACAGCCTTAAGTTCAATTTAGCTCGATTTACTTTGGGTCTTTATGATCTCTAACACAAACATACTCACAGTAAAAGAGGGGGTACTTACTTTTTCATCAGACACATTAATGAATGGCTAAAAACTGTTTGGCTCTTGCTTCAGTTTTTACTTGAAACAGCTTATTTTATGCTCACTTTTCAAAACCAGTTTGAAATAAAGTCTTAAAACCCAAACAAATCTGGTTATAATTAAGTCAAATCAATTTAGAACCAGTTAAAGTCAGAGATACCCATTTAAAATCCCTCCAAATCCAGTTTTAATATGTTTACAACCAGGTAAAGTCCAATTTAATCAGTTAGAGTTTGATATAAATACTTAATGTAATGAAAACAGAGGGTTGTGGAGGAAAGACACCACTCAGTCTAGTTTACTACTGTGTTATAACAAACTGTGAGGTGATAATAGTCTTCAACTCAGATGCAGGACTGGTATTTAGTCGCAGTACCTTGCTGTGGGGGAACACGGAGAGGCAGATGGGACACTCTTTGGCCAACACTCTCTTGATGAACTCT
Source organism: Rhyacichthys aspro (assembly GCA_036850595.1). Lineage (NCBI taxonomy): Eukaryota > Metazoa > Chordata > Actinopteri > Gobiiformes > Rhyacichthyidae > Rhyacichthys > Rhyacichthys aspro. The sequence goes on along the minus strand of CM072164.1, from coordinate 2,221,377 downwards.
CGGTCGTGGGACTCCTTCACCGCCTGCACCACGTCGTCCAGGCTGTAGGGGGCGTTGTTCTCCAGCAGCAGGGACAGGGCCAGCTCACAGCGGCCCCAGCTCGGGAGGTCGTACACGGCCAGCAGCCTCCGACAGATCCGCTGCTCGAGAAATGAATGAACAGGAAAAGGACAAAAGCAACAAATCTGTGAAAAACGGACTTATTTAAACAGACTGAACCTGATATTCTTTTTATGATGCCGTCTACTGTTTATTATAAGGGTTTAGGTAAGTTTAATAGCTGCAGATAAAGTGTATTTTCAGCTGAATATGTCTTTTAACAGAGAAACAGCTGAAAAAAGAAAAGCATCAACAGAGAAAAGGGAGGCAACGTAAAACACAGATAAATACTGTCAATTCAATCACGTCATGTTTAACGAGGAGGAGATAATTGTCGTCCTGACGCTGAAGTCACAGCTAAGCTAACGCTAAACTCTAAACTTCAGTTTGGTCAAATGGATTAGTATTTTGTGGTTTTATGTTTAATAAAAGAGAAGCAGGAGAGGTCCCTAGACTGATTTTGGAGGAGAGTCTGAGACAGGGATGAAAAAAGAGAATCAGGGACTGGAGCTTTTAATGTTTAGAAGCCATTGTGTACTTTAGAGGGTCCCAGGACAGTATTCTTTCTCTCCGCAGAAGAAAGTCATATTTCTCTCATATATCAGAGAATAGCTGAATGGTTGGATCCCTGCTGTAAACCGAACGGCCTTCTGGGAAAAGTACTATTGTGTTATAACTGACAGTAGGAGATTATAGTTTAATGTGTCTAAGCTGCTGCTGTATTTCCAGAAAAAAAGGCATATGTAATGTAATAGAGTACTTCTAAACAGATTAAACACGATACAGATCAATTGTATTCTTCTGAACAGATTTAATTAGTTCCAGAGTAGTTTTGTTTCTTTCTAAAATGCAGCACTGGTGAGAAAATACACAAATATGAATTAAAACACATTGGACTGGGTTCAAAGTGAAGGTTTGACTCTGTGTGGTGGAGTCTTACGTCTTTGTCCGGGAGGTGGACGTCCACAGGAGGCTCCGGGGCCTCGCTCCAGATCCGTTCATGAAAAGGCTCCAACAGAGAGCGCTGCAGCAAGGACAGCGCCCCCCGGAGGTGGCCCCCGCTCTGCAGCAGGACGTCATGGCTCTGAGCGGCGTCGGTGAAGCCCAGAGAACACAGCTCCTCCACCTGACGCAGGAAGAGAGCCACCAGACAGTTTCAAAATAAAAGCCCACAGTGATTCTTTTAAACGCTGATATTTGGGCTTTACTTTGGCGAGTCGGTCTCTCAGAGCCTGCGTCGCCGCTCGCTGAACGTCGCCCCCTGCTGTCAGCCACGCCTGTTTGGCCTCTGCTCTGGAAATCTGGATCACATTTACATTCTGGGCAGTCGTTTCCTCGTTATTTAACCTGTTCTGTTCGAAAAGACATCAGAGAAAGAGAGAAAAATATCAGATTAAGAACAAATAAGACATTAGTCACTTCATTATTGTAAGAATGTGTTGTGATTATTTCTTGATTATTTCTTGAATGATTATTAAATGCTTTTGTCGATAGATCGTTTTAAAATTGCTTTTTGTTCTATATCTTTTTACAATAAACACACTTAAAACAAACACATATCTTCATGAAACAACCAACATTATGCAGCTCAGCGTGAACTTAAGTATCAAGATTAAGCCTTCAAATATGGCACAAACATTCATAAAAAGCACTGAGTTATTAATTTCCTAAGATACATAAATACTAGCATCATACTGGTGTTATTTTTCACTAAAGCTGGCATTTACTGATCAAATAATTCATCAATGAGCTCACAGTGAACTAAAATATTATTGATTGAAGACAGGGTCAGTGAACACACCACTGCTTCAGCTCAGACAGGTGTCCTTCACTGACACAGATTTCTCCAAAAAAACAACATCTTTTTATTTCTCTACAGCAGTTTTAACATCTTTTCTCTTACATTGTTTTACACAGCGCAGTTAGAACGAAAGAGAATGACGTAAACAAATGAAAAAACATGAAATACGAACGATCTGGAGCTTTATTAGGAAACAAAGTCTGCAGAAATATGTCTGTTTAAGGCTAACTGCAAATGAAATGTCCAGATGTTAAATGTTAGATGACAAAAAGGGTGTGTTTTTGTCTGAGGTAAAATAAGGCTGGGTTACTTTTCTCATCAGCCCACAGCAATTCTCAAGAGAAGAACACTCGGTTAGTTTATGTTAACCACGGCCCTATTTAACACAAATGTAAATGTATTGATACAAAACCAAATATAAAGCGTGTCTGAGTGACTGACTGTGAGCTGAGCGGTCGTCTTGTTCACGTCAGACTGAAGCGAGGCTGTAGCCACCAGCAGCTGGATCTGTCCCAAAATCCTGGGTAACTCTGCCTTCAGCCACTTCCAGGGAACAGCCCCGATGTCTCTGGACACATTCAGGCTCGTGTACACCTCCTCGGGACTGATCCCCTTTTTCTCTCCGTCCTGGGACAAAGAAACGGAAATGAGACACAGAGAACACTTTCAAGATTTATGTTTGAAAACGTGAAAAGGACTCGCTCGGATCAAGTGGATGAGCTTGAGCCCCTCGTCCTTCATCAGTCTCTGTCGGAGCGAGTCCTGGTTCTCGGGGGTGGGCTCTTTGGCTTTCACCGACAGAGCGGGGACTCGTCTGACGGGGGACGGGGGCCGGCGGTTCAGAGGGGCCGGCTCCGGACGGGCCAGGTCACACATCTCACAGACTGTGGCCGGAGAGTAGTTGAGGTAGGTGCAGAACTGACAGACCCACTGCAGACACACGGACGAGGGTCAGGGGTCTTCAACTCCACAAAAACATCTACGGATGGGCCTCACCTGGCTGTCGGGGTCTCCGGGCATGCCCAGGACGGGGGCCGGAGGTCTGGGAGGGGTGATGGGAGGGTGGGACAGGGTCACGGGGGGTCGAGTGGCCAGACGAGGGCGCTCACACACTTCACACAGAATACTGCTGGCTGCGTTGACCATGGTGCAGCTCTTACACTGCCACTCTGCAAAGAACAGGTTCACTCACTCGCGTTTATAGTGAATATGTTTCATCTGAATCTAAAGTCCTGACCTGTGATGGTGGCGGGCTGGCTCTCCTGAGAAACCGAGCTGACGAGCCCCCGACGAGGACTCTCACAGTCCTCACACAGGACGTCCTGGGACGAGTTGGTCTTAGAGCAGTGCAGACATTTCCAGGAAGAGGAACTGGGACAGAAAAAGGTAAAAGGCATAAACGCAACTTTAATTTTAAGCTTTTTATGAGCAAATAAAATCAATGAAATGAATGAAAAGAAATTCCTAGAATGGTATAACTCCTGGACAGCTCCAAAAAATCGACACCTTTTCTGTTTATGTTTTATGTCTTGCTAACTGCTAACTTCTTATACAAGCTAACAATTTATTTATATGAACAGATATTTCAAATGATTACAAAGGTCTGAGTAAAAATACCCAAAAGTAACCTTTTATAGTATCTAGTAACATTTTCAGGAAAAACAACAACAGTCCCTCTTTTAGGAACAAGTTTTTTAAATGTTTGGGAAATGCTTGTGTAGGATTTGGCTCAAACTTATCTGTGATCATCCAAATACACTTTTATATTTCACAGACAAACAGGAAGCTGTCATTTGTGACTTCAGTCTGACCTGTGACCTCTCCTGGTTCTGGAGGCAGGGGGCAGTGTGGAGGTGACCTTGGTTCGCTGGTGTCCGGCTCGTTCGGGGCCAGAGTGGTACAGTTTGTCACATTCGGAGCAGAGACCCTGGAGACAGGTGACGCAGTGCGAAGAAATACGGAAGATCCCACAGATCGAGCAGTTTTCTGAGAAAGAGACACAGTTTTATTATTTTATTTGGATACCTTTCTGAACAAAGCCTTTCACACAGAAGGACAGTTATATGATGATTGAGTGTGTGGTCCGTAGTGGTACCTGGGTGTTTGACCTGGATGGAGCGGGGCCCTTTGTCCGGAGCCGACTGTGAAGGGCCCTGAGTCCTGGACGAGTGATGTCGAGAGGGAAGGGCCAGAGACTTGCTCTGTCCCGACGAGTGAGAAGAGAACTGTGAGCCCACCACGTCTGTGTTCAAGCCCACGTCCTGAGAAAGACACAAATCAGCTTTTAAACCAATGTCTGGGCTTTTACATCACTGTCTTTAGAGATACTACGGCTCCTTTTAGAGGTTTGCACAAAAAAATACACTTTAAACATATCACACAGTGTTACTTTAATAGCTTACATCTGTTTTTATGATTTTAAACCAGTGTTTACCTTGTGTCTGAGCGTGGGAATGATCCTCTCATAGAACTCTGGATGTGGATGAGCCTCCTGAGAAAAGAAAAGAAACAAAGAAAAAGGTAGAGCTTTTAAAGAGAAACAGCTCAAAAAACATAAAAAATAGAGAAACATCAGCAAATAAAACAAAGATAAATGCTTCGACGAGACAGAGATAAAAGTAAACTCTAGAGATAAAAGTTTCAGGTCAGATCTAAACTTTAATTTAATGAAACGTATTAGTATTTTGTGATGAAAAATTGGTCCGGTATTAGCTTTTGGATTTTTAAAGCCATTGTTTTCACAGTTTACTTTTTGTTTGCCCGTTTTTTTAAGGGAATAATAGCCCCCTCTGTCCTTGAGTCTGACATAAACTCTTTTCCACGAAAGCCCAGACCTTGATGATCATCTCTATCTCCATCCTCAGACTCATCACTTCCAGAGTCACAGCAGCCACTCGGCCTACGTCTGGATTTGTGACGTTATCCGGGAAACTGAGTCCGTCCGGCTCCTGATTGGAGTAACCGTAAAGACAGAGCACCGCCCGACCGCCCTGGGACACGGAGAGAGAGGAAACATCAGGGATTTACCTCTAACTCCAGTCACTAAAGAGAATAATGAGGATTGAAACGTGTAAAAACCTGAATGGCGTCCACAGTGGCTCTGAACACCGGGTTGTTGTGCTTCACCGTTCTCCAGTATTTGGGTCGGTTCGGATTCGTTAAGTTACAGCCGTACTTTTCCAGAATGTTCAGAGCAGTGGACAAACGCTGGAGAGACGCCAGAGTCTGGGAAAAAACAACAGAAAACACTCAATTAACAACAACTGCAACAGAAACAAAAACAGACAGTGACTCTTATTTGTTATGCGGCTTATGTTTTATTTATTTTCGTACTACATTATTATTTTTGCATGCTGTTATTTGTGTTTTTATTGTCATAGTATTCACCGAGGGAAAGAGTCATTTCAAATCTCTGTATTTGCTGAACAATAAAGTTATACTTAAAATAGAGTAAATAAAAGTAAGAATAAATGCAAAACAATAATGTAAAGGCAGAGATGGATGAAAATATTGAATAATGTGGATTAAACATGAGATGGTGTAAATGTCTGTGGAATTATCTGCTGCATAAGGATGAGTTATAATGGAGCAAACCTCAGGTAAAAAGTGTTTGGAGGTGTTTCTTGTCTGTGACATTGTGCTAACTTCATCTGGATATTTTATGAATCTGTAAGAACACATCTGGATTAAGTGTATCTTCAAAATCTAAAACTGAGTCAAGATAAAGCCCTGACAGTCAGAGTGGCTCACATTTGGATTTGGAATTGCCAAAACAATCAACAATGTGGTCCTTCCTGGGACACGGGTACTCGTTGTGGTCCGATACTGCCCCCTGGAGGATGATAATGATGATGGGCTTCAAGGCAATAACTACCTTCTTGTTTATTGAATCAGTTCAAATTAAATCCACTCACATTTGTGTTACTCCACTTTGACACAGAACGAGCTCTTTATTACCTTTAATAACATTAGAAAACATAAAATACAGCACTGAACACAAACTTTCTCTCAGGAGTATTACTCTGCTGCTCTTCTTGGAGCAAATAAACTAGAACACTTTCAACTCATGAATAAATGAACAGTTTTAGGTGAGTTTTTTGTGTTCTTGTGGCAGTACATGTTTCTAAATTCCACAATCAGCCGATAGAAAGTGCTTTGGTAAAAGGTGAAATCCCTAAAACAGCAACAAGGAAAAGTACTCTCTGGATTTACAGGTTTTCCAGGACTAGATTAGACTTTATTGATCCCATATTAGTGCAAAAATACTGTTTCAAAATAGAGAGCATGCAGTAAAAACATATTCGGACTTTTTATACGGATGGACGGATACAAATATAGAAGCTTTAAAAGGTGCAACCAGTTCAGATTAAATTAACAATATAATAAAAATAAAAGTTCACATTTACAGTGGGATTACAGGGAAACATTTTGCACTGGTGTTTTTTAATGTTTGTAATTCATTAGTACATTGTGGTAAAGTTTAAATTCACTCGAGACCTAAAGTAAGTAAGTGTTTTGTTTCTGTGATTGGTTTTTATGTTGTTAATGTGTCTAAAGTACAGAGAACAGATCAACTCAGTGTGGTACCTCTTTCCTGTTGCTGCCGGCGCTGTTCTCGATCACCAGCGTCTCTGCAGCGATGTGGTGGTATTTGGAGCCCGGAGGTAAAGGTAGATTGGCCATAGCCATGACCCCGGCCCAGACCTCCACCAGACGCTCTCCGGAGTAAAGACACACCTCGGTCTGACTCCGAGTCTCCTGCAGCTGCTCCGACAGAGACGGCATCCTGCACCCAAACAGAAAATCATCACAAACAGAGTGAAAACGTGAAGCTGGTGTGATCCAAGTCTCAGTGCAGCTCACGTCCCAAGAGCTTGATTAAAAACTTGGATGATTTTATCTTATCTGAATTCAAATATTCCTCTGACGCTGCCAAACCCTCTCCAAACTAGACATAAATGATGTGTCATACACTGGTCTTGGTCTTGTTTAATGTGGTCTTGACTCTTCAACACTGTCTGTCACTAACACACAGTAAAAACCTGACATTTAAACAGACACTGGTCACTTTATTGCTTTACATTTCATCTGTGTTTATCCATTTGACAAAGGCACACACTTTAAAGCTTAGAATACATCACGTGGGCTCCTCCTTTATTTATTTTCTTGGGTCTTTCTGCTGCAGCTGTATTTAATACACGATTATGGCGTTAACCAGAGATATAGAGTAATATTAATAATCCTTCAGGAACATCCTCACACCTCAGTTTTCTCTCCAGAGCCGTCCAGACCGCACTGACACCGGGTTTTACCGCAGACTGATGCAGATGTGGAGCTGCTGCTGCCTCGCGCGGTTTCCTTCATTCATCTCATTCATTCACAGATTTTTAAAAAACCACAGCGTCTTAAACACAGCTCCTTTCACATTAAATATCCCCGTTCTTTTATTTTACCCCATCATGTCCGTGGAATGTGATGTTTCATATTTACAGCGTGAATAAGTCTCCAAACACTCACCTGGCTCTGCTCTGTTTCTGAAGCAAAACATGGACGACGCTGCGTGTGACGTCACGCCGAGGCTCAACGCGATTGGAATTTTTTAAAATAAAATCTGATAAATATAATTCTGTTTCACATTTAACATATGAAACCACTTTGAACACACAATAAGGATTATAATTTAAGAATTTAATTCAATTTAAAAAATAAATTCAAACGCAAAAAAAAGAAAAGAAAAAAGAAATAATTCAGTAAATATTAGTGATGCCGTTGATTAATTTACAGTCATTTCTGGTAATTATTATTTATATTATTTGTAATTGGTGACAGAACGGAAGATTTAACCTGTTTAATAATAATTATTAATATTCTGTATAATATCCTATACTTTAAGTGTTAAAATAAAAAATATATATATTTATTTAAAAAAATAAAAGCATTATTTTTTCATAAAGAAAATGTATGGGAAATTATCCCAAAACAGTCTATCTGTAATTACTTTATAATTAATAAATATAAAATTTTGGTTATTACAGATTTAGCTGATGTGGTTAGCTGGCCTTTAAATATCTAATAAAAACAAGGTCTTTACAGAATTATTTTTCTTAATTTAGTAAACAATCACGATGAGTTTTATTGCCATTTATTTTGCAAAATTTGTATGTATTTTTTTTCCATTTTTCCAGTCCCTCTCCATTAATTAACAATAATCATATTCAAGCTCACTGCAATTTTGGGTATTTAGACAAAATAATTTAATTTATAGACAAATTATAGACAAATAGCCAACTTTATGATTTGTGTAATGAGCTGTTTATGAACTGGCTCTGGATATAGTTTACAGTCCTGATATAGTTTAACATGAATAAGGAGATTATTATGGGTCCAAGCATTGAACCTTGTGGAACACATTGCTGATAATTGTTGTATTTTCAATTTGGAGACATATTGGATTACTTTTAAGGAGGCTTGACTTATCCTCTCTGTTTTTTATCTTTGTAACATTGATAAAATACAAAGAACTGGACACAGGAGCATTGGTCTTGGTCGGTTTATTACCACTCCATTTTCATTGCTGTGGCTTTGACTTTCACTGTGAATCCACATAACAACATATTTATAACATATTAGCTACAAACGGTGAACATGTGACAAAACTAGAACAAAAAGAAACTGACAGTCGAGAAACACAAGGAGCTGAATAATGAGACAAGCCATGACTCTATGATCCATGATCTAAAACATTATGAAGGAAAACTTTATGTACACTTTAAATGAGATGAGACTATGACAATATAAGCTCAGGAGACTTCTTTGTAAGGCATGTCGACTGGCCATGAATGGAGATATGTTCTGACAAACCAAACCAAAAAGGCCTGTATGACGTCGGTCTCCTCACCGTTAAAGAAAATGCTTTTGTTAAACATGATACAAATAAGCACAGGTAATAATAAAACACATGCTCAGACGTTTCCTTATTAGTTCAATTCAAAATTTTTCATAAAACAAGAACCTGGAATCACAAAATGCAGGTAGATTCAGGTTTAAAATAAAAATCTGTGACTTTACAAATGTATTTTATTATGCGTTAATCTGATTACTTCATGTGCATTTGTCAAATATAAGTCTGTAACACAAGCATTAGACCTGCTCCACTTTAAAAACGGTTTGACATGTTCACATGACGTGGACGGACAGGTGAACACTCCACATCGTTTCACCTGAACTGCTTTGAGTTCATGTGTTACACTCTGGATTAATTATAGATTATTATTATTGATACAGTATTAGAACATGAGCTAGAAGAGGGTTCATTTGAGTTAACAGATTGAAGAGTTACTTATTTCCATGTAATAAAGCTGTATATGTAAAGGAAGAGAACAAGTCTCCATGTTTTGCAGGCTGTGAGAGCACAGGCACATCTCTGGACACCAGCAGTAATCACCACAAACCTTGGCCTCTTTATTTTGTACAAACTTCCATTCATTCAACAAAACTGAAAACACTCAGGCATCCATTATCGTTTGTCCTAAAAGTCCAGTTGCCCGAGAGCATTACTGTCGTTTTAGTTCGGTTTCTGAAGAGAGTATGATATTGTGGCTCCAAGTTTTTCTTGCTTAATCAGACGACAGCCTGCGGCCGTAAGGCAAACAGCAGTGATGCTGAGAGAGGCTTGTTTCCTTCTTTTATCTAACATTTTGTTTTTCATTTAATTTTGGGAATTGTTGAGTTTTCCCAGATATTTTCCACTTGTCACTTGTGACATTTACCTGGTCACACCTTTGAGCTTCTTTTTTTCTACCTACTCATAATACACCATCCAGTTTTATTTTTATTTTGTGCGATTGTTCTATCATAAAAACAGCTCTATGTAGCAAAAGAGTACCACATCTCGAGAGGACTATACATAAGGAGTGTGAATATTCAGATTCACACAAGGCTTTGTTGCTCACATCGGAGCCCTTCTGTTTCTCAGTTATTCTCAGTTGAGAATCCTTCAGACTCTGTTATCCTCACAGTTCAGAGATAAACCTGACAGGTCTGAGTCTGAACCCGTTTCATGGACAGGTGAGTCCTCTCTGACTCTAGGACACCGCTGTGACTCTCGTCCTGTTTCAGCTCGTCCTCGTATAAAGGCCCACTCTTTCCTTCACATTTGTGTCTCACAGTGCGGCGTCAGGCTTCCCTCCTGAATCACATGGTTCCCTCTTTTCTCTCCACTTGCCGCCGCTCCACTCCCTTCCCCCGCTGCGTCCAGAGCCATGAGCTCCTGAGTACAGTTTGTACTGGCTTTAGAGGACAGTGGACTGCTGCTGCTACCTGAGGCAGCAGGCCTCTCCATGTGATTCCTTTGCAGGAGGCTTAAGCCGTCTAAGCCCTCAGCTCCCCCCTCGGACAGGCCGGGACTGACAGATTGTTGGGACAGAGACGAGGTGTGGCGCAGGGCCAATGGAGAGAAGGACTCCTGTTTGGTGGAGAGTGAAGCTGGAGAGAGGCGGGCGGCCATGTTGTCTGGCTTTATCTCTGTCAGCAGACCTGCGTCTGCGGAGGCTGATGTGGCCACAGGAGTCATGACTGCAGTGAGCACGTCGTCCTGGGAGCCTATAAACTCCACCTTCATGGCCCGGGACGTCTGAGGACTTCTGTACTCTCTGAGAGTGCTGCAGATGCTGTCCAACGTGGTGCCCACACTCTCCACTTTAGGCAGAGCCTCTTTAGTCTCAGGCTCCATCGGAGTAGACACAAACTCATAGAGCCCCTCTTTAATGATGTCCATCCCGGTCTGAACACTGTCAGTGGCTCTCACCTCTTTTGCACTGATCTGACTCAGGTCCAGAGGCGGAGGGATTCGGTGTCTCGTCCCAGAGCCTCTGCGTTCGGTCGAGCTCGTGACCTTTCTGTCCACACTGACCTCGGCTGGAGTCAGTGGTTTCATTTCCAGAGGTTTGTCCAGGATACTCTCCTCCTGCTCTTGGCCGGACGAGCTCTTGTTGTAGTCTTCTGGTTGTTTTCCAGTGAAATGGAGCGGGGTGTTTTTGTTGCCCCAGGGCTTTATTCTCTCGGGGGAGCCCTGCTGGGCCACTTCCTTGTACTGAGACTTGCTGGGACTGCTGGTCTCTGTGTTGGAGTAATGTTTGTGGTAGCTCCAGCGGCTGGGGGAATGGTGATTGTCCACTGGACACTCAGTGTCCTCTTTCTTCTCCACCAGGACGTCTGTGAGCTCCATACTGCGCACAAAAGCGTCTTTGACATTAATGGAGATGATGCTGCCGCTGCGTTTGGCTCTTTCCAGAGCCTCTCTTCTCTTTATGGCCTTCTCCTGTCGCTTCTGTTCTCTGTAAAACTCAGAGAAGTTGTTGACGATGATGGGGATGGGTAGAGCGATCACCAACACCCCAGCGATGCAGCAGAGACCCCCTACGATCCTCCCCAACAGAGTCTGAGGGTAGATGTCTCCGTAACCGACCGTGGTCATCGTGATAGTGGCCCACCAGAACGAGGCGGGGATACTGGTAAATTTAGTGGCGTCCTCGTCTTTCTCAGCGAAGAAGACCAAACTGGAGAAGATCATGATGCCCATGGCTAAAAACAAGATCAACAGCCCCAGCTCGTTGTAGCTCCGTCTCAGAGTGAAGCCCAGAGACTGGAGTCCGGTCGAGTGTCGGGCCAACTTTAGGATCCTGAGGATCCTCATGATCCGAAATATCTGCACCACGCGGCGCACGTTTTGGAACTGCATCACGCTCTTATTGGACTCCGTCAGACAGAGGGTCACGTAATAAGGCAGAATAGCCAACAAGTCAATAATGTTCAGAGGAGCTTTGATGAAGTTCCACTTGTTTGGAGCTGAACACAAACGGAGGAGGTACTCCATGGTGAACCAGGCGATACACACAGCCTCCACATGAGCCAGACTAGGATTGTCATTAAACTGACCAAACTCATCCACCACCTGCAGCTCAGGCAGAGTGTTCAGAGACAGAGAGATAGTGGAAATAATGATGAAGATAATGGAGATCATGGCCAGGATCTGGAAGAGAAAACAAGAGCATGGATGTTACTGATGAATGCTCAATAAATATATTTGATTTACTGTCTTCAGCACATTTAATGTTGTATGATTTCTTTTGTCCTTCTTCAGTGTTCGTCCAAGTAAAGGTTTGCAAGTAGTTAAAACAAGACTTTTAATGTAAATCACTGAAATAAAAGGGAAAATGTTGGTCTTTCCAGAACGAGGACACGGTCCATAAATACAAACTTTTATTCATTAGTTTACACTTTCACATCACACTAAGGCTTTTCTGTGACAAACCTCTGAATCAGGAGACTCTGAATACCTACATACATTATACAGACTAAAATGTGATCATATTATACTAAACATAATAAAAGAGCAGTATAATGTTAACATTGACACAGCTGTGTTTAAAGTGTGTTTCAGGTGTAAGGTCAGAGGAGGGTCACATGATCAGTGTGTGACCTTTACACTGAGTGTGCTGTCACTGGGTCTGCAGCAGCTTATGGAGAGGCTTCCTGTGACACAAACAAAGCTGGTTCATCCATAAAGTACCGAGGTCGAGGTTCGGGACCCTCAGATCGTGATCATGTGACCTTCTCGTGGTTTAATTGCCTCAGACACATCATGTTTTGTAACAGTTCTAGTGTTTAATCTGATCAGACAGGTGAGACGTCCAAAGACAGAGATTAAAGAGCTGATGATCCAGGTTTGATGAAAAGGCCACAAACAGAAATAATATCACTCAGTGTCTCATCAACATTTCTTTAGGATAAAAACTGGCCTTTTGTTGTAGCGGTTCCAAGGCGCACATGTGTTATAAAGCTCTTTAATCAGCTTGATGTCTCAGCGCTGAGTGGATAGTGTATTTAGCAAAGGTCATGTGCTGTTCACTATTTGAACACTTTGTGAAACCAAGCTGCTGTTTGCTTTTGGGAAAACATTCACCTTTTATTAAAATTCAGAAACATACGTGCAAAAACGTGCAAGAGTTATTTATTTATTTTTGTTGAACATAAACACAACTGGGACTTTATTTAAGACCTGAACTTTATTATTAGTGACTTATCTCTAAAACCTGTCCAATTATTTTAACTCAGTGCTGAGGGTTTTGTCCAAGTACATATAAGGAGCGCTGTGATTAATCTGGGATTGTGTAACATTACTGCACTTTAAGTTGGTTTGGACCTGCTTCTGTCCCACATGACCCTGAATCACAGCAACAGTTAGAAATAAATAAATGGTCACAGGTGGTTTTAGTTGAATACGAGCCTAAATGTTCACAGTGTGACCCTCTGTATAAGTCTATTTCCTTCGCTCTGGCCTCGGGGGGAGGGCCGGAGGATGTCCGAGTCTCCTCAGTGTGGCTCCTTCGAGGACGCTTCGGGATGACAGTAATAGGATTGTACTGCTATGTTTAGAAGGGATCGGGCAGAAGTGGTTAGTCATTCCTTCCTTCTCCAACAGGAACCATCGGACCATCGTGGTGCTTTAAATATTAGAAAACATCCTGTCATAATATCAGCATGTATTTATGAATAATACATGTCTTATTCATGAATTAATAAACAGAAATCTGTAATAAATAAACATTAAAAGAGGGAGTGTGTTGGTAAAAGCCCAGGAACAAAGCATTTTTGTTTGTTTTAATCCTTTTTTAATCCTTTAAATCTTCATAGTTCTATTATGATGCTATTTTTGTTTTGGACATTTCACTTTTGTTTATGTAACAATAAAAAGGCTTTAAATGCTGTTCAGAATATTTAGTTAATGTTCAACTTGAGCTCTTTGGATGATTAAAGGTGTGACTCTGCTTTGATATGAGCTGCTTTGGGTTTTAATGGACCCAAACACTGCTCTTTCTTTTCTTGGACCAGTTTCTCAAAAGTCAAACAGAAGCTGTAACAGACAGAGTGTATAGAGCAGTTGTGAGGCCACCTTGCAGCGTCTTAGTGGCTTAATGGCAGCCAAACGCTGTGACCTTGGCAACAGGGCGTATTTAAAGCAGTACCAAGAACACAAAAGCTGCTTTAGGAACTGCACATTTCAGATTAATCTGATCAATCTGATAATGAATAATGTAACCACAGCCTCTCACTTCTCACTGTTCACAAATTAATTTAGAACTAATATAACTCGGCCTGTTTCACTCTCCTTAGCGACTCGTGCTAACTAAAGCCCACCTGTGACCTCTGCTGTGACCTCTGCTCCTCAGTGGACCCTGCCCCGTTCAGAGATGACACAAAAACATACAGATTCATAAACTTGGCCTTTATCTTTTAGAGCCTGTAGTTAGACTTTATAAACTGGTCTAATGGAGATCTTACAGGTTAAATCCAAGCACACTCATCAGTTAATCAGTGCCTGTCGTCACTGTGCTTTACTCTGAGTTCAGGAGGAGGAGGTCACAGAACCATCACACTGTCCTCTGTGAGGGGTCTTTCACTGAGACATCTAGAATAAATCTGCTGTAATAAACACCAAGTGAAACCAGCCCAACAATCAAGAGTCCATAGACTGAGTTAAGTCTAAAAAGTCAGATGTAAGATTTGTTTTTATTCTGGAAGTATTATTAGATAAATTCCATCCCACTTAATGTGTGTAAATGTACATGAAATCAAACAAAAAAATACTTCCTTTAAACTGACATTAAATGGCTCCCTTTCAAGGAGACAAAAGCTAATTTCACTCAACTTTATGTAACTTTCAATTGAGTTTTACTGAACTGTATTCAATGATGCTCAAATCAAGATTAAATGAAACTTTGTTCCTGCGGCCAGCCTCTGAGAGTGTTACCTATTTACCAGAGAGTAAACTATCAGGAGCCACTGATACCTTCAGAGGCCAATGTGCAGTTCAACAAAAAGTGAAGCTGAATGTCAATCAAAGTCACCATGAGTTTAACCCAAGTTCTTATGGGAATAAACTTCTGAAAATGTACAGTTTTCATAAAGAATAACTTGGCTTTAGAGCAAAGCCTTCATTTCACTATTTGGCAGTAACTCTGTTGGTAATTTATGAAACACACTGTCATTACATCAGTCTGGTGTTCCTACCGTCAGTGTGTGCAGCGTAAACTGGTTTATAACAACACAAAGAACACAACAACCAGATCACCACCAGTTCACAACCGGATCACAACCGGATCACAACCAGATCACCACCAGATCACCACCAGATCACTACCGGATCACAACCAGATCACCACCAAAGGACAGTAGCTCTGAGCTGAGCCTCCAGTCACCTGAGACGTCACCTGAGACATCACCTGACTCTGACTCAGAGACACAGGCAGTAGGCTAAATATAAACATGACAAGGTCCACTCAACACAACAATGAGTAGAGATAATAATATCATCCAATAATTCAAATATTATTGAATATAATCAAAAAGCAGATTACACCTCTGTGTTTATGTGATTTTTCCCACAACAAAAAGAGAACCATGTGTCAAGAGTATATTTGATCTTGTTTGTGCCATACATCTGTGACTGAGTTTATGAAACTCTAGAGGGTTTCATACAGAAAACACTTAATGAAACCTGCACATGTGATAAAAACTGACTGCGTTATGAATGGTTCTGTTCTGATCTGTTTGTGCTGTGTGTCTTCAGTGGAAATAACATGTCATCAAATGTCAACAGAGCCTAAAATAAGAGGATTACTCAGATTATGAGGACTATGATTCTAATCTCCATTATTGGAACACTTAGTGCAATACAATCCAATAAAAGTGTCATGTGGACAGTAAACTAATGTTTGAACTCAGTGTGACTCAAAAGGCCAGTTAATGCTTCACTAAAACTACTCTCTGCAGTTTCATGGACAGGGCTGTGAACGGTTTACTGTGGGACTCACAGAACAGCACTAGAGGTATTTAGGACGATAAATGTAGTATATACACATATTTGGGGCAGTTTTTGGATACTAAGATTCAGAGGAACTTTGGTTATCCCAGAGGGTATTTCAGTTAAAATATCTCTGTTGTTTGTGAGCAGTAAACAGTCGACAGTGCAGCAGGTCAGTGTCAGGAGCAACTCTCGTCCAGGATTCTTCATGACAACATCCATCAGGTTATAATCAGTTTCAGTAGCGTATAAAACAATCGCACAAGGTCATATTTAACCAACGTGACAAAGGATGCACACTGTGTTTCTCTTCTGTTGAGATTCTCAGTCATCATCATCATCATCCTCATCATCATATAATACAAAAGTTAGGTAGAAGGCCTCTGAGCTTCATTATTGTAAAACAGTTTCCTCCGTGGAACTGTACAAGCAGCCCACCCCTGAACTGAAAGAAACCTTAAGATGACTATAATAACGATGGAGGAGAAGTACTTTGGATAATCCATTTGGACAAAATCATTTCTGTGTTTTAAGCATTATTGAACTTTAAATGTAAAAAATATGTGCCTCACATGTCATTCTTTCAATTTTAAAAGTCAAACGTTTTAGCCTTAATACCTCCTGCTCAGAACCTAGTTCTGTTGGGCTGGACTTCACTTTTAAGCAAGACGAGCTGAGTGCATGAATGCTAGGTTTGTCTGTAAAGAGCATATGTTGTAAATATGTCTCTGTAGAGGGGCTGGGATTAGAAGATAGATAATAAAGCCCCAGAGTGTTTTTAAGTGTTTACCTTTGCAGCCACAGAGGAGCTGGGCTTCTCCAGCAGGTCCCACAGTTTCTGCCTCTTGTCGGGACAGCAGCCCTGCTCCTCCTCCTCTCCGTCTCCGTCCCTGAGCGTCTCGGCCTCTCTCCTCAGCTCCTCGTTCATCTGCTCCTTCTTCTGGTGGTACCTGGCCTGGCAGCACGACTCCAGGTAGATCTCGTCGATACCCCAGTAGTCGAGCTCCTGCCCGAAGGAGAGCGCGCACATCTCCTCCATCATGTGCAGCTTCCCCGTCCGGTAGAAGTTCAGGATGGAGGAGAAGGCCACGGGGTGTCGGTCGAAGAAGTACTCGTTTTCGCCGAGGCTGTAGTCGTCGCAGATCTCCAGCAGAGACTCGTGGCTGTTGCAGTCCCGCAGCCGTCCCAGCCTCGTCCGAGGGAGACGGTCCAGAGTTCTCCACAGGACTTCATGAGTGAGGCCGCCCACGTTGAGCCGGACTCTCCGGGACCGGGCTTTAGTCCTGATGATGTCGATGGGGTCGGGGGGCAGGACGGGAGGGGCGGCCGATCGAGTGGAGACTTTGGGAGTGCTGAAACTGACCCGGTCCGTCATGTCTGCTGAGGGTCACAGTGAAGTACAGAGGGGTAAAGGGCTAATGCTGAACGCTGGTCCGATGGAAGTGAAGCTCTGTCAAAACCAGAGGATGGGTCGGATCTTTTGGACTGAGGACGTCCTGGTTAGACACATGGCTGCAAACACAAAACAAGAGTCAAACCTCACACAGGTGACAACAATAAAAAAGACTAGGTCCTGACTTTTAATGTAATCTGTGGAATTTATTGAAATCCTTGTGCATGTTTCTTTACTGTCATGTAAAGCTGCTAAGATTAAAAAAATGTGGAAAAATAAAATGGTAAAAAGCATTAAGTGCTGAGAAAAGGGCCAGATGGAATTTTCAGATGGACCTGGCTTCAGAAACCCTGTCATTTTGCCGTTTTTTATGCCTTAGCATTAATCAATGAACTTTGACCGACAAGGAAGCTGAGTTGTGACAAAAGAGCATTAACTTCATTCACACTCACAGAGAGACCTTTATAAACCTGCGCTCTTTATAAACCTGTACAGGGCAAAGGGCCACAGTTTTCCTCTCAGTTCTTGTGATGATGGAGTTTATTGTCAAGATTTCTTGATCCTACAAACCCATCCCTGGTTAATGCCAGCTGCGTTTAAGATGAAGACCCATTAAAATATATAACAAATATGGGAACAAAAATGTCTTGGGCCTCTTTTATCTTCCTCTCAAATACTTACATGTGTGTGATTTCTTTATGTATTTATGATTGTTTTAGACAAAATAAATGTTTATATATATAAATGTCTAAATTCAAATCAATGCTAAATGTGAATAACTAACAATAACAACCTAATAATTAGAATTTCGAAATCAATACTAAGAGTCTGTGAAAAAAACAGTGTATATATAAATGACATTGGTTTTGCGTTTGGCCCCACATAAAACCTCTGACCTTGATACAGCCTTGACTCCATAATTAAAGCATCAGTCAGTGTGGAATCAAATGTCTGACTGGGAATACATCTATTTTTAATTCTTGCCACAATTTCACATCAACTTTTACATTTGATGATTCTAACTGCGGTGTCTCCTGTTAAATGGCGGTCTCAGGGAACATATCGGCCCACAGAGGCTTATGCAGTGACGGCCTTTTATCTGATTGTGTAATGGAGTTCCACAAATCCCAGAGCAGTCTGCCCTGGCTCAAGTCTGTCTTAGTTTTAATTATAGCCCGTCTATCTTCACCTGGGACAGTCCTAGGACACCGGCCTCACGTCATGAACCGGGCTGCGTCACATCCCAAAAAAAAAAAGGGGACGAGCATCTGATTTGGCCTCCCACGTACAATTAACTTCAATTACAGCAATTAAGCTGCCAAATGGTGACTAAAATGGGAATTTGGACATTTAAAAGTAACAATTGGACACCTAAATGTAACAGAAGATCAGGAAAAAGATGATTAAAGGTGGCTAACGACTAAGCTAAAATAAAAAAATGCTAAATGGTACCAAAATGCCTTCAAACAGAATTAAAACTCATGTAAATTATTAAAAAATCACTACACACATACAAAATGTCACCAAATACTAATTAAAATGCAAAATACACTGATATTTAGGTTTTATTGGTTTTATGTCTTAAAAAATAGAGCTAGCTTATTTTAAAATGATCAACTAAAATGGCGGCCGGAGCTAATTTGAAGTTTTAACGTTTATTCACGGTTCAAACTTCGAGGCCTCGCGCTGTCCGTTAAGTGAAAAAAAGTGATAAATAATCAAATATTTATTAAGAGATGATAAGAAAACACGTTTATATTTACTTAAGAGTGTTGTTACCTGCTTAACCTGAAACTGTTAAAGCTAAAGTTGTCCGCCATGAAGGTGCCTACCTGTGGGGACAGAAGGGCAAAGCCAGCCGCTGCGGTCGCCGTTGCTCCGGGAGGTGCCACCATCTATAGCCCCGGTCACTCCGCTGTCCCTTCCCGCGCTGTTTCCCAAAGTTTCCGGCGAGCACACCCACATTTCGACAGGAAAAACGTAGTATTTCTAAGAGCCATTAGGAAAGTGAAGTTGCTGCAGAGTGGAGAGTCCGTGTGAGAGTGTGGCCCCGGGACAGAGCTCTGAAGAGGGGGCAGTCTCTGAGATAATCGGATTGAGACGGTTCAGGACCAAGGACAGCTCCAGCCCCAACTCCACTGCTGCTTCCGGAACTGGACACTGTCTGACATTCACTCTTTTTACCTGTTTTTTGAGAAATAAAAAGGTTTTCTGGTTGTCATGGACACGACTGTTGAAATAAACCGTCCACAAAATAATTTCAGAATGTCATTTGTAGGATATAATGTGGTTATGATGCAGAGGGTCACAAAGTGAAATGGAAAATTGCCAGAAAAACTAAGACTCATGTGGGCCTCCTTCTGTTATATCAGTACTAAGGTGTTATGCTATATCAGAGCAACAGCAAAAGTTACATTTCAAGATTTTTTTCTACTAATTGTAAATGCAAAATCAAAATTGTCCAAAGCCAATCTGGTAAAGTGAAATCACCAAACTCAAAGAAGAACTTGTGTTTGGTAAAGAAAACAGAGTAAGAAAGATTTTACAAAGATAAAATGATCAAAGTTTGTCCAGTCACAAGAATAATGTTGATGAATTAACCAGTTGTGATCTTCGGTTGGTTATTTTATCAGTGTTTGGAGGTGTTTAGTGACATCTGGAAATGAGCGATATTCATATTTGCACTGTGTAGCCCTTATTCCAAAACACACGGTTAGGTTTAGGGTCATTACTATCAGAGGACTGGCAGTAACGGATTATATTACATCAACAATACATTTCAAATAGGCCCAAAAGTGAAAATGATTTATAGTCATAGATTTCTATCTTAACTTTTGACGTTCATTTTGGCAACCCCCAAAAGTAAGCAAAGGTACTCATCATTTTATCAACAGCTGTGTTACTGAATCTTCAGTGACACTGCAGCTGGAGGAGAATCCATTCCCTCTGATCTCATCCGGGGCTGTGATATGTGAGAGTTTACCCCAAAACTGATGTAACAATTACACAAATTGTATTAATTTTAGTCTGATTAACATCTACAAATGTGCAGTTTTCCAACTGGATATTTCAGGGCACTTACTTTCAACAGAGGAGTTGCTGTCTCAGTCAATTCAGCAAACGCTAGCTCTGTTTGGGGCCCCCTAATGGCCACTGAGGCCCTAGGCAGCTGCTATGCAGATTTATCCATGTGTACAAGTGTATGTATATATGCATGTATCTATGTGTATAGGTATGTACATAAAGGATACATAGAAATCAGAACCTAATTAACACAAAAAACACAATATTTATATTAACTAAAGGCAGACATTTGATGAGGTCCTACGAGTCTGTATTTGAGTTACTTTGTGTATTATGTTGATTTTATGTTGATAAAAAGCTAATATTATAAGACGGAAGATGTTTTCATTTAGTCAGCAGCTTGTTTCTTTGACTAAACCCAAACTCCTGAGATGCTAAAGCCGTCAGCCTCAGAGCTTGTATTTGTGTTGGAAGATTTATGGAAAACAGGACTCGGGGACCTGTCTAAATAAATACATGAGTCAGTTGTTATGTGACCGTCCTGAAAACAGGAAAGTACTCAGGTTTAATGGTCGACAAAGTTTACACAACTCCTTCTACATCGATATATAATTTATACAACGACCTTCTTGTGCATCATAATGAAACATGAACGTTAAGACTCGAACGACAACAATTACACATGCATCTTTAAATAACAGACACATAGAAAATCGCATCACTTATCTTTACAATACTGTTTACATTGAATAAAAAGAACTTAGCAGTAAACACGGGGCAGTGGTCTTAAAATAAAATAATGCCTTCTGAATAATGTAACAGGCGAATATTGCACAGTGTAGAGAAAAAACACTGGGCTTAGGGCTCGACAAACAGGTCACAGCTGGTCCCAAAAGTAAAATTATTCAAATAAAAACACCGCCCTGAGCCAAAAATAAAAACTGCTCCGAATCAGAATGACGTGAACAAAATGCATAGGTAGGCCTTAAAGCAACTGCTTCAAAAAAGGAAAATGAAGGGAATGATTGCAATAAAAGTATGTACAGAGAAGTAATGGTAGCGCTCCGCTGTCAGGGGTTATTTTTGTTTTTGTCGTGAGGTTTGTGCTGGTGACGGCTCCGGGTTTTATTTGTGCTCCAGTCGCAGCAGCTGCTCTCGGCCGTTGATGGTTAAGGATCGAAGCTGGCCGTCCTCCTCCACCTCCACACGCTCCTGACCGTTCTCTATGATCCTGCAAAGACACAAGACACAAAGGAGCGAGGGATCAGTTTAAGACCCAGAAATACCATTGGGACAGCTAGAAAAAGTAAATAATGTGGTACTAACACTGAATATCAAACTAACACTGAAATCTAACACAATAATGATCTAACCAATATCTTAATTTATATTTATAGTCTCAAAATGAACCAAAAAGAGCTTCATTTGGATCTTTGCATTTTGAAACGGTAGATATGTCTGCTGCATCGACCTGGGCCTGTGTCTGTTGGATGAGTTTTTTAATTGCTTTGAGAGGAGTTCAGTTCTGCTGAAAGGAGACGCAGTTTTTGCCTGCCCCCGACCAAATGACAAATGATTTCAGAAACTGTGGTAATGCTACAACTCCCAAGAAAACCATGACAGCATCAGTGGTGGTGGTGTCTCTACAGTCTGTTGTAGAGACTGTTTAAACTGCAAAATTTAATCCAAAATCCTAGTCTTGATAGTGCTTTATTAGATCCTGTAGAAACAGTTACTGTCTCCACACTTGTATTATTAAACTGCTGCTTGATTTTAAACCCTATCAGAGAAAAAGATAATAGCATTTATTATTTAAGCAATCACTGTGAACAACCAAAAAAACAAACAAAAACAACATCAGTCTGACATCTCCTATGTGTGGGATAACTGAACAACTGAAGACTGCTGCTGTTCTCCTGAAAACTCACAAAGATCTAAGGTCTTTTCTGCGTCAATGAGTTTACTGATGCACTGAAGGAAAATTCAAGAGCACAACCTTTTAGACTCCAGTAGAACTTGGTGAAAAGCTCAATATAGTGCACTCTGTAGTGATTTGGGAACAGTTCCAGACCCAGCCTTAGACTCTAGTCCTCTGTAGTCCGTACCTTTTTGTGGTGATTTTCCTGCCGTTGACGATCTTTGTGGAAGTGGACACAGAGCGGAAGTTTCCCATCCCTCCACCACTTCCTCCGAAAGAAGTGGAAGAGAAAGACGTGAAGCCTCCTCCTCCTCCTCCTCCTCCTCCTCCCAGACTGTGAATGTGCCCCATGTGACCCATATGCCCCATGTGTCCCATACTGCTCATGGAGCCGAAGGACCCGAAGCCTGACGAAGAGGAGACAGACAGGAGACAGTTAGGACAGGACTGAAATAGATTCCATATTTCACCATTAAATCAAACCAAACCTGGGTCGAATGGAGAAAAGCCAGCCCCAAAAGGAGGAAAACCAACAAATCCCCCGAAAAAAGAGCCTCCTGTTCTGCTGCGACTGCTGCGATTGTGATGCGACCGTCCGCTACTGAAAAAAGGGTCTTCACCGAAAGGATTTGGACCTAAGACACGAGGAGACAGAGGTTAGGCTTTCTCAGTTTTATCAGTAGCTTCCTTATTGACATCTCTGTGGGCCAATGGGAGCACTCCTTTTTACAGAAGCGAGCTGTGATTGGCCAAAGACTTGTCTATATAAGTCTTCTGAATAAAAATCCTTGATAATAAAGCCTAGATGATGCCCTTAGGTTATATTTTTTGATTCCTGTTACAATATTTCTCTGTTTAATGTACAAAGACATAAAAGTGAAATAAAAGCTATATTTGATTCTGCAGTAAGTGAGTAACTGAATTAGCTTTATGAAAGGAGGATTAACCCTCACTAACCTCAATCCAACTGGCCGCCATTTTAAAACTGGAATAAACACTGAGGCCCATTTACAGAGAGACTCACCAAAGAAGTCTGCGAACGGGTCTCTGCCTCCGAAGAACTCCCTGAACACATCCTCTGGGTTTCGGAAAGTGAACGGTTCATGGAAGTGGTCTCCGTTGTGGAAATGATCCCCTGGAAAACAATCAAAAACACAACAAGAAAACAAGTTAGCATCATTAGCTTTTGGACGGTGGGAGGATCTATTATTATTTAAACAGTTTTACAGTCTCTCTTTACCTCTCCCTATGTTGCCCGTCAGCCCTTCTTTGCCGTAACGGTCATATAATGAGCGTTTATTGGCTGAAAAACACAAACAATATATTGTGAGAATCGACTACAAATACATATTCTTCCGTCTTATCGTATTATTTGACTTTTTTGTTGATTTTTAAGAATACTGACCATCTGACAGGACTTCATAAGCCTCCGACAGCTCCTTGAATTTCTTCTCAGCTTCCGTTTTATTGTCTGGGTTTTTATCCGGGTGCCATCTCAGAGCCAGCTTCCGGTATCTAGATCAAATATCAAGACATATTCACTTACAAACTAATATGTCAAGGGATGTGTCAATACTGCTAAAAAAATATGATTACAGTTATTTGTTCAGTCTTGTGTGAATATTAATGATACAAAGTTAGAGGCACAAGTCCAACTGAAATTGATTTTGACTTTTGAGGTAGAACTGTTAAATAGCATAGACCATCTTTTTGGAAAAACATGGTCAGAGCAAATAAGTAAATAAAAAAAGGCTATGTGCTTCTAAAAACAGTAAAGCTAAGAAATCTTGAAGCCATGGTGGATGTATCTTGTAGTGAATGGTAAAGGTTGAATTTAATGCATTTATATTAAAATATTAAATTCTTATCAGGACTCACGCTTTCTTGATGTCATCGGCCGACGCCTCCCGCTGGACTCCCAAAACCTGGTAGTAGTCCCCCATGATCACTGCATCAAGAGAACCACTCAGTCAACTCGTACCTGGAGAAAAAAAACATACAGAAATGGAACGTGGCCTGCTTTACACAAGGATTTCAACTCTATAAATGTTAGTCTCTGAATATGACATAAATAAAATACTGCTTTAGAGCAACACTAAAACACACAGGAAATGATGGATCATGGTGAAATTTAGGTCAAAAGGCCAAAACAATACACAATATGTATATTAACAGGAAATAAATAGGACATTTGACATTATTGAACATCTCAACACAATTCACAAACAGCATTCATTACATCCAGTAAAACAGGTTAGAGTTAAGCGTTATCTAGTTCACGTAAACAAATAAAGCCTTTAGAAGTGGCTCAGAGATGCTATTGCTAGCATAAAAAACAGGGGAGTACACAAAGAGAAGACAACCATAACAGCTTTATTTGATACGAAAAGGCGTTCAGGAAAGTGAAAAGTAATTGTTACGGAAATTCAACTCGAAGATGAATGTTTATATCCAGTGCAATATCTTAGAAAGCTCATCTGTGAATGTTAGCTTTAAGGATAAGCGGAGTGTTAGCTTAGCATCGTAGCATCGGTTTAGATTAACATTTATTTCTAAAGGACTTACCGTTTCGGATGCACCTGTCCGGGGCCTCTCGGGGCAGAGTTAAAGCCCAAACAGTCGGGGTCCCACGGGGGGGTAACAGGGGGACAGTACTTTAGCTCAAATCTCCCCGTTCATCCCATTAGCGCCGCTCCGTCCTGAGGCTGAGGTGGGCCGGCCTTCGTCTTCTTCTGCGGCGCGGTCAGTGTCGGTCCCTCAACAGCGCCCTCTTCAGTTCAACACTGTCATTTAAATTGTGGAGCAACGAGTAAAATAAACAACGAAACAGCCAACAATATAACATATACAATATATATAGTTGATCACAAGTGTACTAATATATTATTTTGTATCAATATACCTTTATTTATCTAAATGTATGTGATTTTGTTTTGCGGCACTGTTTTGGAAAATCAAGATCAGGTTTTGATGTTCACCTGAAACCATAATTAATAAATGCAAAGTAATATTACTGTTGATGAAAACAGCACAATGGCAAAGAATGTCATACAGAAATTTGAACCACTCTCATCCAGTCTTTGCTATTTGAAGTTTGCTGTCTGTTTAAAGTCAATTGCATCATATTAAGACATATTTACAAGGTTTAAGGTTTATTTATATCCATCACGACTCGAAGTTAAAATGTTGCCCATAAAATCTGTCCTTAGGTAACACATCACAGCAGCAAATAAATCTGAAGGTGAATTTGTGCATATATTGAAAATTAAGAGTAGCCAGTAATAAAAGTAACCCCACAGTGTCAATTTACAACCATAAATTTATTGATATAGTGCCCCACAAACATAATTAGTACAACAAAAAGTGAAAATCACACTGGAGCAGAAGGTGCATCGGTGAAAACGTGAAACGGACTGGGTTCATTTGAGCAGCTTGGCCGTTGCCATGGAGGTCATGGTGGTCATGGTCGTCATGGTGATGGTGGGAACGGTGATGTCTCTAAAAACGGGCTGCGTGGCTCCAGAGCAGGACACTTTGTTCTCACTGAGCGTCCCGATGATCATCTGACGCATTTCTCTGCTCGCGTCGCCTCGAACGGCCAACAGAGCCTGGATGTGCTCCTCTCTGTGGGAACGAAGAGGAAAGGGGGTCTTTATTAGCTATTAAAGTTTACATTTTTCATTTTTTGACAGGAAACTAGGCCCCAATCCCTGGATTACAACTTGGGTTATCGTATAATTAGCTGTCAACACCAAAGGAATGTGAAAGTTATCTAAATAATACTGTGTATAGTGTGCACCTGATGTCTGGGTATTTGGAGACCAGAGTAGAGACCTCCAGGAAGAGCAGCGTTGGGTCGGTGAGTTTAAAGACCTCAGCGATGGCTGTGATGGCTCCACACAGTCGCTCAGTGTCTTCACCCTTCACAAAACATTCACCCATTAAAAAATATATCCTTAAGTCTGGAGAATAATGCTGGTGAATAAGTCTGAACTCACAGCCGCCAGTTTCTTAAAGAGGAACTTGAACTGCTCGGCCTCTTTTATCATCCGCTCGGCTCCGTCTTTCCGTTCGTCTGCGTTTTTGAAGGTGACCCTTTTCTGCATCACGGCTTTGAGGTATTCGACCACGACTCTGCGCAGGGCCTCGCTCGTCATCTCCTGAAACGAGAACAAATAAAACACCAAGACAGCTTCACCACGAGGCTCTGACTCCGGTCACACGAGAATAGGCCGAACCGTACCTGATTAAATGGATTTTTAATTTTGTTGAAGTCGTTAAAGTAGTCCTCCACCGTCACACAGATGGTGTCCACGGCGTGAGAACCTGTCAGCCATTTTCTGGTCAAGAGCTCGTTCAGGTGAAGCTGGATTATAAAGGAATAAAACAACATATTCATTCACCTTCGCTACTGAAATAAACTATACTTTTATTACTTTCTAAAAGGTTAAAGCATAACGTCCCCTGCTGCTCACAATACTTTCAAAAGTCTGCAATGATATTCTGTTGTCTGGGCTGTTGTAAATTTGATCATATTAAATACCTTCTGATTGTTATTTATGAAAAGATTGAGGCACAAAATCAAAAAAGAAACGGAATTAAAAGAGTAGCAGCAAGTGGCTCAGAGGAAAAGACAGGAGAAAGTTGTAGGAAGCAGAGATGAAGATGTTGAGATTCTCTTTGGGAGTGAAGAGGATGGATAGGATCTGGAATGAGTCCATCAGACGGACCGATAAAGTCAGAGAGGACAGACTGAGATGGATCAGAGAAGGGAGAGTGAATATATATCAGTTGAAGGTAAAGACAGAGAACAGCAGCAGAGGATGGGAACAGACAGAGGAAGAGGATTCACTGTGGAGACCTCTGAAGGGAACAGACGATTCATTACGGGCTACAAAAAATCAACACAAATGAAATTCTCACGTGGATATTTAACAATGAAGGCTGTACCAAAGCGTAAATATTGAGCCTTACTTCCAGATCGAGGAAGACTTCATCGAGCAGGTACTGACATCCCTCTTTGGCCACGTCGTTCAGAGTCCTCTCGATGGCAGCGTCACTCTCTGTGGGCTCCGGAGACTGACAGTACTTCCTCTTCAGGCTGTTGATAGACTCTCTGAGGAATGAGGACAAACACATTATCAGTTTCAAAATGACTGTTTAAGTAAGTATAACCCACAGAAAAAGGCATCGGGTTATGGTCAGACGCACAGAAAGTTAGGTTTAAGTTAATAAAAGCCACATAATATCTGGTGAGCATGTGTTTTGTCAATCTGTCTGATAATGTTTGTGTCTTTTAAAGTAGAGGATAGATTAATTTTGTCTTTTTTGTGTAAAGAACCTGTTTTATAATGTGATGCTGGTCTAGTTTTCACAGAATGAAAGTATGCTCTATAAAAAAGGTCAAAGTGAATGAACAAATGAACACAAATATCATAAAAGCAGCTGAAAAGAGGCTGCAAAAACATATTTAAAGAAACCTACTTGAAAGTCTGGCAGTTGTTGATGATGGCGATCATGTACTGGACGTAGCACTGAGGCAGCTGCCGGTCTCTCAGATGCTCCTCTTTGTAGTTCACCACCTCTTCTCTGTACCTACATTTACAAAACACATGGGTTTAAGAAGGGTTACGAAAGAAAAACAGAGGGGCATTTTATAAAATTCATTCAACACATCAAAATACAAATACTTACCTTAAAAGGAAAGTGTTCATTTGTTTCAGGCAGAGCTTCAGAACCTGCTCTCGGAAATCTCCGTCGATCTGAGCCGCCACCTGAAGGTTTTGCTCAAACATCTGAAAAAAACAAAAGAAAACAAAAAGGTCAGGATTGGAACCACATGGAATCACCACAAATGATATACTATAGGCTCAAAATCATTATTACACAAAGCATCTACTGGGAACATAGTGTAACCTTTGAGGTCCCTTAGACACATAAACATGCCCTTTTAGACACTGCCATTGAAAAAAAAAATGTTTTACCCAATTTTAGTTATGAATGCCATTATTTACTGAATTTTCTGAAATTTTAAACCTACAAATGCCAGTTTTAGTGATTAAAGTCTCTAAGTGCTGAATGGACAAAGGTGGCAGTATTTACTAGGCATATAAGGCATATAAAAGAGATATTTTTTTTTAAAAATCATGAAAAATTTAAATTCACCCCAAAATATACAGCCTGGACAAATTTTTGCCATTTGCATCAATACAGATGAAGTTAAAAAAACACACACACACAACATCATGGGACCAGGAGGGTTACGATAGACCAAGAAAGCATGATTTCCTGAAAATTGGGGAAAAAAACTCCAGGTTTACCACTGCTTTAAAAGACAAACTTTTGTTATTGTCAATTACACATTTATTTCTGTTTTCAGAAGCTACATAAAGGAGGAAAATGCCAAACCTGAGTCAGAGAACATGTCTTATGTTTGTCTCCTTGATTTCTCTCTATTAACTAAAACATTATTATGTCACCAGTCTTACATTAAATCATCTTTTCTTGTGTAACTCTGCAGCATTACCAAAACCAGACCATAAAAATCTTCAGAGTAATTATGTGTTACCTGGAAAACGATGGCGGGCAGAGTGGTCTGGTAGAATCCGTCCTGGTCGGCCTCGGGCTCCGTGTCTTTCTGCCAGTCTTTCTTGTCTGTTTCCAAAGCTTTCCTGAGCCAACCTGTGATATTCGACTGGAGACACACAACAGGCCTTTAAACACTTATTCTATAAATTAAACCAGTGATTATTAAAGTGTGCAAGGCTACAGGAGCACTGGCAAAGAAGAGTTCCTTTTTTTAGTACTATTTACTATTATATCAACTATATTCGTCAAAAGGCAAATATTTGTTAGTTAAAATGCATAAAAGAAAAAGAAAATAACATTCACTTTACATTCAGATATAGAAAATATAACAGAAATATAACTGTTTACTGTACAAATGCTATAAATGTAATTCAAAAGCCCTAGATTTCCATAATTGTATATATTTCTGAATGAAGTGTACAGCCCTGATCAGAAATCATTTTGTTTATGTTGTGATGTGTGCAGGAAAACAATGAATATGATGTAAACTGTGTGCATTTAATTAGAATAAAGAGGAAGATAACTCTTCCTTTGTATTGGAGTGACAGGATGGAAGTTTAGCTGCAATAAATAGTTTATTCCAAGCTGTTTGACTTGAGAGGTTCAGCAGTTTTATATATTTTAGTTTAGTTATGTTTAATGCAGACACAGAATATAATGTTTTAATTCACAAAGTAAGTGCTGTAAGAGGTACTGTTTATCACAAGAACCAAACATGCTTCATTTGAGCAGTGTTTTTTTCTTTTTTCATTTCTCTTTTTTGCTCAATTGAGGATTCAACAGACTGCAGTGTTTAGCTCCATTACAACACGTTTATTTGGGACGGTTCATACTCCTTTCAACAACAGAAACTGGTATTTGGAGTATTTTGAGCCTCAGTAATAGTTGTACTCACTGTGAAAGTCTGGACGTATTTGCTGAGCAGCTCGTCCACCACGTCCTGAGGAAGAAGAGGCTCTAGTTGGTTGATGTCGCACTCTGAACTCAGCTCAGGATGTCCCATCATCTCCGCACTGAACACACAGATTAACAGTTTATAGAATTATTAGGACGCCATTTTGTTGAGACTTTGTTTTTGCAGAATTTCACTTTCTGCAGCAATGTCTTTTGGTCCATTAAAAACATACTGTGGTCTGCAATCAGCTTTTTTTGAGAAGCCAGACTTTTCAGGAAACAGGTGAATGTCATGTGACACTTTTATGAAGGTGACGTTATCAAATTAAAAGCAATATCCTGCACAAAATTATCTCACTTTTCTGCAACACAAAGCAGGTGGTACTTAAGGCTATTTTGAATCCAGATTAGTGCACATTTGCCAAAACCTTGACATTAATGAATTTGGAACAATTCCAACGTTATGAAGCAATGTAAGAAAAATACAGACCACATTTATAAGTGTTGACTTGAGACAAATGAGTCCTTTTCTGCTTAAATTGAGTCATTAATAGCTCTGTCTACATGTTCAAATTGTTTAATGTTTATATTTGGGAATAAAGTGATTAGAAAATGGCAGTCAGGATCAGATTAAAGCCAAAACAAACTGTAAAATACAACTAACCTGTGGCTAATAAGTGAGCCATGTCGGTGACTCTGGTAATACTTGGTTTGGGCTCAACAGAACAAGGTTAACAGAAAATCCTGCAACATACATTTGAATGTGTTTGTGTTTACCTCTTGTAAGTGTTGAGGACCCATGTTAATAACGACACTATCTCGTTGGCCTCCAGATCCTCAAAGACCAGTTCTTTAACTCGACTGGAAACAGCATTATGATAGAGACTGAAAAACCTGAAACACAGAGACATGTGTGAAGATGGGAAGCTTATGTTACTTTACAGAGTGCTTTTACAGTAAATACCTGTTGAAGGTGTTGTAGTGCGGAGGAAAACACTGCACCATCAGGTTTTTTACAACGATGAGGTCGTCCAGCACATACTTCCTCATTATTTCCAGGAGACGGACCAGCCACATTTTGTCGGCCTCTCTGGTCACAGCCTGAGTGCCCTCGATGCGAGTGCTGACCGTACCTTCCAAAACCTGCAAAAGGTAACAGATTCCAGACTGAACAGAGCAGGACAGGGTTTCAGACTCGACAGGGCATTGTGCTATAGACATGGAGAAAAGACAGTTGTTTCAGGTCTAAGTGATGCTCCCGAAGTGAACTCTACACAACTTGTTAAATAACACTGAACATTTTTTCCCCAAATGAGATCACTCTTAAATGAACCTGTTTGGTGAATCTGTACAAAAACAGCTGGGGTATTAACTCCTAAACCACGTCCAATAAAGAGTGTTAAAAGCTGCTGTGACAGAGAGTGTTGTGATAATGCATTATAGTTGACTATGATTTTCATGGGTTAAGTAAAGCCCCGGAAATCACCATTAGACCTATATTATGGATTTAAAACATGTCTCTTAACTCTCTCTTCACTCAATGTCACACAGTGGGTCAAATAATAATATTCTGTTCACTTGAAATAGCTATAAATGTAAGTGCATAAGGCATATCTATAAGAAACTTGATGGAAACTTGATTTTTTTAAGAGGCTAGATCTCATTTAACACCAGGAATGTTCAACTTAAAGTCAAGACAGACAATTAAATAGGACTATACAACATTATAGTGACTGGCTGTTGTATTTCGTACCTGAAACATTTTGTCCTTCCAGCGTTTGGGTCGTCCCGGTGGAATGAACCCGGTCTGTTTCTTGCGGTCCACCATTCTCCGGTCGATCTTTTCTTCTCTCTCGATGATGCGGACCACGGACACCAACATCGTGGGGTCTCGTCGAACCGTTACCATCGCCCTCTGCAGTACCATCCACAACTGTTTGGCCAGTTCGTCCGACAAGCCCTGGACCTGAGCACACACAACAGCACACACAACTCTGATAACTAAATGTAATACTGATGGTGTTATATGTGCTTCGAGCGGGTCGTCCTCTGTACTCACGTCCTCGAAGTAGATGGAGATCAGGTTCATGTCGCTGGTGTTCTTGCTGTCCATGCGGTACTGCTCGTACATGAGGTCGTCCCGGGAACACTCCAGCTCCATCAGCTTCCTGTGAGCGGGCAACAGGTCGGCCTGCTCGATCAGCTGCTGGGTCGAGGCCACGATCTCCGGGACTGAGAGTAAAGAGAGAAAGAGAACGTTAGAGTCGTACAAAAGGCAGGGTTTGAAAATGAAGAAGCTCAGTGAGAGGAGCTAAGGGTTTAAAAGGGGCACAGTCTCGGGTTTTGTTCAAGCTCTGTGCATGTGCAGCTTTATTTATGTTTATTTATTCATAAATTTATACTTGTGCAACATTTGTAATGTGCAATATCTGTTTTACAATCTGCAATTTACTTTTTTTTTTACCATTTATTCATATCCACATATTGTACTTATTTACTTTGTTTTAGCATAATTTTTCATTTACATAAGTATAGTCTATTTTAGTTTATCTTGTCTTAGAATAGTTTTAATTTTTTCACTTTGATCTGTGTGATACTTTTTACATTTTAAGCTATTGTATAGTCTTTAGTTGAGATCTAAAAGTGCTGAGCAACGTTTCAAGTCTTAGATTTTTAGGTAAAGAGTGTTTAGTGTTTAGACTTGGGGAACTATCAATAATCCAGAGTCCTGTGAGATTCATATGGAGTTATCTTGAATTAAGGGACCAGTGCGTTCATAACTAAAACTCAATCAACTGTCTCCACCATACGATAGAACAAATACACACCTGAGAAGATGTTTTTGAGGTTTTCCACAGCTGAGGCCAGTTGACTGTGTTGAACCACCTTATCTTTGACGTCCTTCAGGTTCTCGATGGTGTTTATACTCTGTCTCCAGTCTTTGCTCACGTCGGCCAGTGAGTTCTGAATGTCTTTGACGTCGACTAGAGCGTTGTGCAGCTGCGTCAGTCCGGTTCGAACGCCGTCGAGCTGCGACTGGATAGCTGCCTGAAAATCAAGAATAAAGCAAGTAGAAAGCAAAAGTTTATTTGGCTGTAACCATAAAAACACATCTTTATTCTTCTCTGCAACTTAAAAGACAGAAGTATTCATGGCAAAACAATAGCAGTCTGCAAAAACACACTACTTTAATGTCCTTTATCGGTGTGTATTCATTATTGTGCTTTAGGTAGATGTCTACAATGATATTTATTTAAATGAGTGTCTGGTTTCATTACTGTAGAAGTTATTTGTGCAGAGATTTAGCATGTTTCAGAAGTGTTCCAGCACCTTTAAGAGCAAATATTCTTGACCACAGTAATTTAGATGGTAGGTAGTCATTTCTAAACAAAACTCCTCTCCTTCATTTATTTGTAATTCTAGGTATATACTAATCGTCTTAATGAACAGTCACCTTGAGTCTGGCCTCCACAGAAGCCTTTTTGCGGGCCTCTCTTCGTCTGTACTGCTCCACTTTGTCGAGCTGGTCCGACCTCTGCAGCATCCCGGCCACCCGCTGCACCGCCGTGGCCACCGCCTCCCGACTCGTCTCCTCCATTCTCAGGTGTTTTAACCGGGTTACAGACGAAAAAACTACGAGAAAACCAAACAACGTACCATTATTGAAGGTAACACGAGAATGAAAACACAGCTGTTGCAGACTCGGTGAAGAAAAGAGGCGTAGTTAGCACTTAGCCAACCAAGCTAATGCTTTTATTTTGACAGCTAAGATAAAACAACCCGACACAATTAAGCCAAACATGCTGCAAAGTTGCAAGTGTTAAAAAATACCATCAACAGAAACAGGGAAAAATAAGCTAGCATCATAAGCTAACGAGTAAAATTACAAAATAGCATCAACAAGCTACAAAAAACCGAAAAAACAAAAAACAAGTCTTACCTTTGGCACTGATGGACTTTCAGGTGTAAAAACAAACATGTCTACGAATAAATATTGCTATAGCACAATTCCATATTAATACATAGACCTAAGTTTGTACAAGGAGTGGAATATATATCGCTTTTTATTTAGTTCCGATTTTACTTCCTGTTGACTGATCACGCAGCACACGTGACCAAAGAAATGCGCACGCAGCTCCGAGGCGACAACTCAGGACGCCATATTGGTCCGGTCAATAATCAGCGAGGTATTATAGGAGGAAGATTTAAGAGGTAGTATGTTTAGTGCTGTGTTGATACATTATTAGCAAACATGGATATGACATGAGGAACTAGTCACATTTAATAAAGCAAGCTTTTCAATTTGTTTTTCACTTTTATCACAATATTGTTATTTTTGACTTCTGTAGGCTTCTTTGTAGACAACTAAATGGAAACCTTGCCATAATCAGTTTAATAGTTTTTTGGGTTTTTTTTTACATTAAATAGCCTGTTTGTTTTGAAGCTCAAGGCTTTTCTGTTAACACTTAAACATTCCTCTATTATTGTGGTATATAAACCTGGATAAACTGATTTGTTCATGCCATACATTTTAGCAAAACCTTACAATTTCACAGCCCAGGTTGATTAGGTTATATCTGTATGTTCATGCATCATTAAAAATACCATTATGATTACTTAGTTATATTCTATTTATATAGACATATCCAAAACAAGGACCGTTTACTTGCAAAAAATGTTTATTGGAAAAATATATATATTTAAATAAATTCATTTATTAAAATGTCAAAACACACAACTCTCATTCAGTATCTGTTTTTTCCTCCTGAAAGAAAACAAATGCAGTCACGATCAGGATCAACTCAAGTGCTCAGTATAAGTTTAATTGAGATAAGTGTCATCTTCCATCTTAGAAGTTTTGAATAGTGCTCAATTAATGTGTAAATTTCTCACCTCTTGGTTTTCCAGGTTTGCCACAGTACGCATAAAGAGCTTCCTGTTGACTGTGAGGCCTGTCTGTTTAGAGACAAATACAGCAAACATGTTTCACATGAAACTCTGTTCTTAACCATAAAAAAAGAATTGGTTGTTTGTGAATTACTGCTGAATGGTAGATGAGATTTTTATTTTACAATCAAGAGCTATGGCTTTTCTTTTAATATTAATCAACGTAAAAACTGGAAGGGCTTAGCCATCTATTCTATTATGAACTGTCCCTGCTCACATGATTTAAAATAAAAAACGACTTTTGAAACACAAAGCCAACTTGATAAGACTATATTTGAACAGATGAATTGTACACACAAGATGAAAAGCACAGACATAATGTAGCATCTGATTGTTTTGTTGTTGCAGGATTTATACTTTCAGACAGAATTATTTGCAGAGCAGCAGTGAAAACACTTTCCAGTCACACTTCATCCCTCTCTTCTTCATTATGTCGACTGTTTTTATTTGATTTCTATTTTTCTATGAAGGACACGTAAATTTTGCTGCAAACTCAGACTAAGACTGTAACCTTAGCAAATATCTTATACATTCAAGTTGTGATGTAAATTTGTTGCTTAAAATGAAGGTTTGTGTGGCTTTAAAATAATTAAACAAGTACACTTTATTTCATAACAACCATAACTATTACCTATAATAACTTACAGTACCTTGACCTTTGCCCCTCCACTGGCCATGCCTCTTTTTCTGTCCGTTTCCGTTTGTGAAGAACCCCTCAGGTTTACCGCTGCTGGTGTTCTGCAAATCTAAGAGAAAAGTGTGTGATTCATTTGTTTTAGAGGTAACACTACACTAATATTCAAAGTCTTCAGTTTACCTGAAGATTTAAAGTGCTGCTTCCTGTTCGTCCCCACGTTTCCTTTCACGATCTGCAGCTCCGGACACTGAACACCAAAGTCCACCAAGTGTCCCTTCGACGGAGACACCTCCATTAAAACACGAAGAGGCTGAGGCACAGACAGCTGTCCGTTTCCACAATCCTCTTTTGTCTGAACAACAGACGAGGCCTTTTCTGACTCCAACAGCAGCGTTTGTCCTCTCTTTGACGCCGGACTCGTCTCCTGTTCTTCGTCGATGGTGAAAGATCGCTGTGTCGGGCTGTTTGCACCAGGTTCAGACACGTTTCTGTCCTGATCTTTAGTCGCAGTCGATGTTATTTTACTCTGTTTGCAAATCGGGGAGTCTAAGGCATTCAGGTTTTTACGTAATTTCGAAATATCCATCCGTTTAGTGCTCATTTTATTTGCCGGAGTGCTAAACCCGAGAAAACTGTCTGACATCTGAACAGAATCCGTCGAAGAGCTGCGACTTTTCTTCCTTTCCTTCATCTCTTCTTCTTCTTCGTTGAGCGCCGCGTTTTCAGCCTCTTCCACCGTCTCTACGATCACCTCAGGGCCCGACGTTGTACCGTTGTGCACCGTCCACTCTTTCGAAGGAATAAAAACGGGCAGCGACTCGACGGACCACACCGACTCGTTCAGTTTCCTCTTGAACTGGCAGCTGGCGATTTGAGAACGACTGTTTTCCGTCGGTTCTTCAGGCGTCTCCTCGTCTCTTGTGTTGTTGCAGAGTTTGATAGATATGTTTAACGAATGCTCATACCTTTCGTCGTTCATTTTAGAATCGACTAATTCCTCGTTTTCGTCTTTGTCGCTGTCTTTTTCATCGTCTCCGTCAACACTCTCCGTCTCTAACTGCTCCTCATTGATTGCTGTCGGACTTTGATATCGCTCAGGCTCGACTTCGTCTTCGTACGATGGAAGTTTGTTGGTTTTCTCGGTGGCCATTTTGTCTTCCTGAGGCGTCCCTCCTCCCCAGCTCATGAGGATGTCCGGGACGGATAATCGCCGCTCTTTTTCAGAGTGCTTCACTGGAGCTACCGTTTCCTGACAGTTTCGCACCAAACGCCTGTTACAGTGGATGTTTTTCAAAGAAGGTGACTCAACAGGACGGTTTTCTTGTATCGGTGCAGGATGAGACTTTACGGC
Source organism: Rhyacichthys aspro (assembly GCA_036850595.1). Taxonomy (NCBI): domain Eukaryota; kingdom Metazoa; phylum Chordata; class Actinopteri; order Gobiiformes; family Rhyacichthyidae; genus Rhyacichthys; species Rhyacichthys aspro. The sequence continues at coordinate 2,184,861 of CM072164.1, read as the reverse complement.
ACTTCTCGTGCAGGCGATACGCAGCTGCAGACTCTCTTTCGATCTGCTGTAGTTCTCTCCATCTGAGGACTTCTTCTGGTGGCTCGAAGTCGAAGAAGTCGGGGAGTTCAGAACGGTTTCTCTTCCCGAATCCGAACAACTCCTGAGCGGGCTTCCTCCGGCGAAATCCCCGACGCTGCCCCTCGTCGTCGGTTCGGTCTGGACCTCGGAGTTGACGGTTTCGCGGATCAGAGTGGTCTGAGGAGGGGGCCTGGTCCTGCGGCTCTGGTTCTGGTAGGACGGGGCGCTGGGGTGAGGCTGAGGGTGGGGCTGAGGGTGCACCATGCGTCTGTAGTCGACGGGTTGGACCGGAGGGTGGGGTAGGATGTAGGCCGGAGCCTCCATGTACGGAGGAGGGTGGAACGGGGGCATCATCATCCCGTAACCTGAGACAAACAGAATATTCAGACAGGTTAAGAGGTGAGGTTGAAGCCTTGGATACATTTGTCCACAACAGTCCTGTCCTGGACCAGAATTTACCTTTTAAACATAAAAAGTTATGGCCAGAGAAGTCAATATAACGAAGACATTCTGAGCAAAAAAGCAGTATAAATATGAACCTGCAAGTTATATCTAGACAATTTAACAATACACGTGTCACTGTCATGGCGGCTGTAGTGGAGACAAAAAAAAAATATATCAAAGAGAGGCTAGTAACGGACAATTTAAAGCAAGGCTGTAACCTGCAAGCCAAAAATACAGAATGAGGAAATCATTAAAATAGCATTAAATTCATTGTGATTGTTTTTTGAGACTAAATCCTTTATTAAAAAACAATATTCTGCAGTGTAACAGAGAGTTGCACGTCCATCTCAAAAAGACACTTAAGAGTTTTGCAGCAGCTTTTCTCTTTTAATGTGTTTACAGCTGAAAGATCACAGAATGTTGCTTTCATTTTAAATTTGGGTTCAATATTCGAGCTGATGGTCTAGTATTTGAGTAGTGTCTTGAATAATCAGACTTAAAAGGCCGCCACTGTTGGTAAAGTTGTGCCTTTCTTGGAGCGCTCACCCGTCCCAGAGGTGACGGAGCACTTACCCATCCCAGAGAAGGTGGAGAAGGGGTTGTAGAAGGGCATAGGCCACTGATAATGGAGGAAAGGAGGAGGAGGAGGCGGGGCGTGGATGTAGAAGACGGGACGCGCCGCCGCCGACATGAGGTGAGGATGGGCCGCTCCCGGGTCCTGTCCCGGGTTCAGGGGTCCGGGGTTCGGGAGCCCACTGTTACTGCTGCGAGCGTTTGGGTTCTCTCCGTCCGGACCGGGCTGAGCTGCCGGAGGACGACTGAAAGCTGCTGTAGCTGCCATTTTGAGCTAAAAACAGAAAGTTAGCATCAACAAAACAGACAAAAACAGAGGGAAGAGGAATGTCATTTGTTTATGATCCAAAAACGATGGGCCAAAGTGATGATTCAATAAAGTATGCACAATTAGCACTTGGTATTTGTATTAATTTTCAGTTAACTGTGAATGTAAGCCTGGTTTCTCTGTTAACAAACAAACTAAGTCAAGAAAGATATTTGTGTTGATGGAAACAACAAGGACAAATGCACTAAACGTGTGTTCTGCAGAGAAATGGAGATAAAGTTTACCTTGTGGAGAGTGGACAGGACTAACAGAGAAATGGAGATAAAGTTTACCTTGTGGAGAGTGGACAGGACTAACAGAGAAATGGAGATAAAGTTTACCTTGTGGAGAGTGGACAGGACTAACAGAGAAATGGAGATAAAGTTTACCTTGTGGAGAGTGGACAGGACTAACAGCGTCTGGTGGAAGAGCAGCAGAGGACACAGCTGAGTTTAAGTAGCTGATGATGAGCTCAGGTGTGAGGGAGGCCTGCTGAAGCCTGCTGTCATTGAATGATCTGGAGACTAGATGGAGCCAAACACCACACGACTCTGTCCCACTGTCGGAGGAAATCCAGAAACACAAATGAAGAGGAGGAATTTGATTTGAAGGGTTTACTTGGAATTAAATTTTAATACCAAAATATCTCATCTTATTTGACGCTCCATTTTTTCTTTGCTTATTATCTTGATGGTAGTCTTATGGTTTTGGGGCAATTCTTTAATGTTGATTTGTGCTTCTTAGTTGGAGTGCTTATTTTATGAAGTAATCAAATATCAGTGAAGTAAACACTCTCTAAAATTAAACACTAAGGATAATATAAGCACAACAGCTCATACTTGCATTGTGTAAAATGCAGGATACAATTAAAGACATCAGTCAAAACTACTTTTAATTATAAACTATTATAAATAAGCTCAAAAAAACCCAGTGAAAGCAGCCATTAGTAGTATTTCTTGTTTCTGAGGCTGCCCAAAGAGGACAAACTGAGCACTGGAGGAGTAGAAGTACACTATTAGTGCACAGTGGGTTATGGCATTATATAGATATATTTTTTCATTTTGTTTTCAGCATCAGACCTATTTCCATTGGGTTTCTTTATAGACTATGGCATGTCCCTGCAGGGCTACCATAGCTGTTCATGTGCTTCATAAAGGATGAGTGTGATGTGAAGGATTGCAGTCTGCACTTTGGCCACCAGAGGTCTCCAGAAAAGCCCAAAACAACCCACCATGACTGTAATTTAAGTGTCTCTGGAGTGTAAACAGGTTTTCTGTCATGACATTGAACGAAAATACACTTTATATCCATTACTTTATATCCACATCATTACATTCTGATCCTGTATTACTCAGTGTGTAAATGCGTTATTCTGCCCATTACTTTCTGTTAAAGCAGTAATATTAGAGGCAGGTTCCAGCCCGTCTCTCGTTTGATAAAGTTCAGAGGAACAAATGTGTGAGGTGATAACAGGGACCCACCTAAACTCCATGAGCCTCTCTGTGAACGACAATAAAACACACTTTTACTGTTTACCATTATTCATACTGTCTGCTGTTCATAACTCTTGTTAGGTTCAGCAGTTCAGGGACAAATGTCAAACAGGACATTTTAGAGGAGACTAGCACACAGACTTCAGCAGATTTATTTTTTATTGACAATAATCTTTTATTAAATGTGGCATAAATAATTACTGAAAAACAGCTTTGGTAAATGCTGGCGTCTATTAGCACCACTTCAGCAGAGAATTCATATCATACATGAATATTTTAAACAGTAACAATGTTTTGCATAGCTCTTTTATTTACCTAAGACTGAAGAGGGTAAAAATGATGAGCTCTTCTGTCTCTGAGATCCACACAGAAGTGAAGGCCAGATGCATTTACGCAGGTCGTTAATGACTTTTTAAAACAAGGCAAAGCTAAAATACACAAAGTTAAAGCCCAAACGTGTGCGTATCTGCAGCTGGAGATCACCGAGCTGTGTTTAACGTAAAAACAACAGCGTCACACCAACAGGATTATATCAATATCACACGTTTCATCTGTTTCAGATTCATTTGGTCTAAAGTCAGGCTCAACATTTGATCAATTCTATTAAAGGACTTTAAAATATAATTAAATAACACTGATACGAAATAAACAAATCTTTATACAATATAATATGTCTCAAAATTGATTTATAAATATATTTTTATGTTCTAGATTTGCCTAACTTATTGCTCTGTATCATTTCTGATTTAAACAATCACATTTTTCCAGCTGCAGTCACAACAAAGGCTGAAGATGGATCTGACAATAACAAAAATGAACATCCTGGAGGTAGTGGGGCAGTTATTTGAAGTTGGCCCGGACCTGGCGGCCCTTGAGCGGCTGCGGGGGCCGGTAGTTGTCCACCATACCGCAGGGGTTCTCTCCTTCTTTAGAGAACATCAGGCTGCGGAACATGTCCATCTGAAGAAACACAACAAACAGAAAACTTCAAAATCAAATCCATCCAAATGTTTTTATCTGAAAAAACCATTCGTCGTTTATATTTGTATCAAGGACAGCCTCTGGTCAAGACCCAGAATTCTGGTGTCTGACTTGTCTTTGGCTTTAGTTTCATTCTGTTCACTTTTTACCACAGCTTTGTTCCTTTTTAGAGACATTTTGTTTGTTGACTCCATCTTGGACTTATTTAGTGTTGTTTTGTTTGGACTGATCTTTACAGTGGCTTCTTAATTAATTTAGACAAACAGAGGGTGGAACAAATAAGCACTGGTTCTTCCTACTCTTTTAATATAAATATTCAGTTTGTTTTCAGTTTAAGCTGCTTGACTGTTAACTATCCAAACATTACTGTATTTTGTGCTTTAATATATGTATTTTCCTTTTAATATTTTTTAGACACGTTCCTATGTTTGAAATAAAGTCTTCATTTATTCCAGATATTTTTAAACTGTTAAATTTGAAGGCAACCCAAAATAGAATTTACCCACTGTTTGGGGAAAAAATGCAGAAAGACTCTCCATATTTTAGTCTGTGGTTCTGACCTGTTCCATCCAAGACTGAAGCCCCAGATGAGGGTGAACTCTGTGGGTATAATTCCTCGTTTCCTCACAGAGAGGGAGGTGAGCTGAGGAGCAGCTGAAGATGTGATTTTTCATCTGACAGTCACGTCGCTGTTTACGTCTGACAGCTTAATAAGAGTCATTAAGAGCCTGACAGCTGATGCATAAAGACTGCACATTTATATGTCACACACATTATGAACATTATGTCATGGGAACTGACTCAAAAATCCTCTAAATAGACCTCAGCTAATGCTCTAAACGACTGAGTGTTATTATCATGTGATGCTTTAGGAACTGGACCTGGTTTAATGCTGCAGTTTTAGGAATTATTAGAATCGATCCCATCAACACTTCACTTTGGCTTTTCTTCATTTCTACCGTCGTCTACAGGAGTTTAGAGTAGTTTTAATAATGTATGTTACCTGTGGAGTTACCTGTGTGGACCCTGTGGGGTATTACCTGTGTGGACCCTGGGGTGTTACCTGAGTGGGTCTGGGGTATTACCTGAGCGGGTCTGGGGTGTTACCTGAGCGGGGCTGGGGTATTACCTGAGCGGGGCTGGGGTATTACCTGAGCGGGGCTGGGGTATTACCTGAGCGGGTCTGGGGTATTACCTGAGCGGGGCTGGGGTGTTACCTGAGCGGGTCTGGGGTATTACCTGCGCGGGTCTGGGGTATTACCTGTGTGGACCCTGTGTGGTGTTACCTGAGCAGGTCTGGGGTGTTACCTGAGCGGGGCTGGGGTATTACCTGAGCGGGTCTGGGGTATTACCTGAGCGGGGCTGTGGGGTGTTACCTGAGCGGGTCTGGGGTATTACCTGCGCGGGGCTGGGGCGTTACCTGCGCGGGTCTGGGGTATTACCTGAGCGGGTCTGGGGTATTACCTGAGCGGGGCTGTGGGGTGTTACCTGCGCGGGTCTGGGGTATTACCTGCGCAGGTCTGGGGTATTACCTGAGCAGGTCTGGGGTGTTACCTGAGCAGGTCTGTGTGGTATTACCTGAGCAGGTCTGGGGTGTTACCTGAGCGGGGCTGTGGGGTGTTACCTGAGTGGGGCTGTGGGGTGTTACCTGAGCGGGTCTGTGGGGTATTACCTGAGCGGGGCTGTGGGGTATTACCTGCGCGGGGCTGACGCTGATGGCCTGTTTGAGGACGATCCAGGTGACACTCTCCAGCAGAGGGGGCGTGGTCAGGGAGCCCTCGTACGTCCAGAACTCCAGAGAGCTGGGCAGGAGGGTCCTGGGGTCGAAGTTGGCGAAGGTGCTCTGTTTGCCCTGTTCATGTGCAACAACATCCATTAGAAGAGTTACAGAAACGAGGCTCGTGTTGGGGTCTTACTTTTGTCTGGATGTCGCTGAAGGAGTCCAGGACCTTCTGAAGTCTGGGGTTGGCAGCAGCGATCTGACACAAACAAGACGGTTTCATTCAGACTCATATTATTTATCTTTGCTCTCACAGTCTGTTAAACATGTAACAAACAGGTTTCTGAATATTCAGTGTTGATGAGTCAGTGGTGACTAACCCTGAGGAAGACTCCGACCACAGCGAGGCCGTCGGGTTGGCCGGCTGCTTCTCCAAAACTGGGGTACTTAGTGTTCCAGTGAACCAGGTGCAGCTACAACAGGGACGACAGGGTTCTTCACTAAATAAATAAATAAGTGTAACTGTGTGTAGCTCTGACTGGACCAGAGGGGTTACCTCACAGGGGAAGCTGATCCCGTTGATGGTGTGCTCCGAGCCTCGTTCATTACTGGCCCCCCAGTGGAAATGGAACTGCTTCAGACGGTATGTTCCAGTGACGGGACCTCCAGTCAGGGCTGGGGGCAACAGGAAACGAGTCAGGGGCATGAACCAGATGCTTATGTTAAGGATTCATTTCTTTTATTTTATCAACACCTTCAACAGTCAGTGATAAATAAAGTTCATTCATTCATTTCTGCTTGTCCTTTTGTGGTTTGTGGCCTATTCCAGCTGCTTTAGTTGTGAGGAGGGGACAAACACCAGTTAATCGCAGGGCTAACACTTGAAGACATACACTCACACACTGTGGTCAAACAAGAGTTCCTGAATGGATGAAGGGGGAAGCCATGTTGCCCTAAAACCCAAAAAACGGAGAGAAATTCTAACTCTCTGCTCAAAATGAATACATTAATATATCAAAACTTAAACAGAGAACAGATGCCAGGAGCTCCACAAGGCACTGTTCTGGCTCCACTGCTCTTTACTTTATACAGACTTTAAATACCACTGAGTCTTAATCATCACAATTTAGATTCCTGTGGCTCGTATTAAGATGGACAGCAGCAGTGTCTGATGTCAGTCTGACTTTGTTCTAATGGGGTCAGACCAAAGACAAAAGACAAAAACTGGGATCTGCCTCAAGGACGACACCTCCATAAATACAGACAAGACTGAGTGATGACGGAAAGCTTTTAAAATGATTTCTAAACTCCTCCATGAACATGAATGGACCACAGTGCATCATCGTGTGTGTCCTTTTTCAAATATAAATGTGGCACAAGTAAATAAACGGGACAGATTTGTTTCTGAATGTATTGTAAAACTTCAGTTCAGTTCAATTTTGCAGCGCGTGGATTATTTAGTCGTGGAAATAAAACGGCCCAAAGTTAAGACGTCCTGCTGACCTTGAGATAAAGCAGAACAAACCTGGAGCGAGTGATTGGAGTAAACACGGCGCTTACATCATCAGAGGGTCTTATCTGCTCCGGAGCATACGGCAGGGTGGAGGCAGAACCAGATAACACACACCAGAAAAAAAAACCCTCTGAAGTCGGGACTCAGCTCCTTCCATTTTCTGCCCATGTTTATTCATTTCATATCGACTCCACCTGCCTCCTGCCAAACTCCATCTCTGTTAAACACTGACTTCTCTTTTCATCTTTGCGTGACTTTTTTGGGCTGAATATACTCTATTCTAATATTATTGTGTTTCATTCCTCAGAGGTCACACACTGGTCATGATCTACCTGAAGGTCACTGAGATAACGAGAAGCCAAAACCTGTCACGTTAACTTGTAATGTCAACGTCTGCTGTTCACTGTTATGTTTGAGTCTGTGCAGGAGTGTCTGGTGCTCACTGGAGGAGTCGGTGTCGTCCACGAAGTCCACCTGGAAGGAGTGTCCGTTATTGAGGATGCCCGTAGCGTCGTTGGGGTCGTACGTCAGCTTCAGGGGCTTCAGAGCCGGGTCGAACGTGGCCTCTTTAGGGACGATGTTGATGGGAGACTGTCTGGGCCCATTCGCCACCGGATACTCGTCTGCCCATTTGTCTGGGCCTGTTTCCTCAAAACACAGAGTACTTTAAAATACTGCTGCTTATGAACATATCTGTACGTCTTGGAGCCTTTATCTTCATTTGGAAAAAAGTGCTTAGTAATAACAAAAATATGCCAAGATGCCAATGAGAAATAAGGTCTTGGATTCAAAAGTCTTAACATAGATATAAAGAAGTCACTATCTTTTTAATTATTACTGCAACACATGATCACAGTTTAAATATATATAATAAAGTTCAAGTCGGTCACAAGAATTTAGAACATTTTACAAACTTTTTAGGAGCCTGCTGAATTCAAACTAATTTTACTCTGAGTTAGTATCTATTTGGCAATATTTTTGTACAGTTTTGTTGTTATTTAATTATTTTCTGTCCATTTTTCCGCCTTATTTATGCAGTTTAATCCATTTGTAATGCTATTCAAGCCAATTATACTCGGATTATTGTTTTTTACTGTCATTTTATTGCTGCTGACCATATTCCATAAACACATTCCTAGTTTTGTGACCCCCACAGGCCCCGGACCCCTGGACACATTGAATAAAGCAGTTTAGCTCAGAGTAAAGCTGCAGCTCTGACTCCATCAGAGTTTTTCTCAGAAACAGAGGCTGGATGTAACCTGTTGCCTGGCAACCTGCATCAAAGGAAGAGTTAAAATAGCGCGTACCGTTCGCGGGTCCGTATCCCCATCCGTGAGACATGCTGCTCCGGGTTCCCCTGAAATCACCACAAAAAGCAGACACTACCGCGGCCCCGGGTCTTATATAGACTCTGTTGGAGGCGGGCCTGGTCTGGTCCTGGTCTTATCTCTGTTAACGTCGTTAGCTCCTCATCTTTATTTTCTCAAACAAACTGTTCAAGACAGATTCACTTTTCTCTGTTTTAATAAACGTCTTCATAAGTTCACAGACCTCTCACCTCGGTTAATAGAGCCAGGAGTAGACAAGTTGTCCTTTTTATCTAAATTCATGATAAATCCTCACAGTTAGCAACAATAAACAAGTTATTTGTCCAACAGACTAGACTCTGAGCTAATTCAAATCCTCATCATCTGCTCCTTCTACTGTTCCCCCTTAAACAACAATGTCTATAGTTTACTACTTAAATAAAATAAATAGACCTAAAGATTATGTTTATTATACATATGGTAACAGAGGTCAGTTAATTAACGGGGTCATTTTAAACTTAAAGGTCAAGGGTTCTGATTCTGAACCGTTGCAGCTGGTGTATGTCGCCCCCGTGCGGAAAAGGGCTGAATTACAGCCAAACCACATTAGAATCAAGGTGTTTTTGTGATGAAATATTAATGTATAGTGATTATATAATATCCATAGGCATTTAGTGAGAAAAATACTGCTTTTATAAAGAGAAAGAGCAAGAAAAAAAACAGTAGAATAACAAGACAGAAGGATTTGAGGAACCTATATCCACAGAAGATACTTTTTGTCCCACACTTTTCTTTTCTTTTCTTTCCTTTCCCATTCTTTCTTTCTTTCTTTCTTTCTTTCTTTCTTTCTTTCTTTCAGTGTTCTCCATACTAATACTCATCTATGTATCCTCACTATCGGCTTTTAGAAAATTGTCTGTGCATATATTGATTCAATTTATTAAACTTTTATTAATCCCCCAAGAGAAATGGCAATATACTGTATATGCTGACAGAAATTTTCACAACTGAAAATGCTTAACTCTGTGAAGTGTGTGACTGTACATTGCAGTTTACTCTGTGGTAATTTGATATTTTATTCCTGAATAGCCTTATATCTTACATCAATTGACTAATTATGTTAAAGTGTAAAGTAACAGCAACATCTGGGTCACATCATGATCATCGCTGCTCTTCTTTCTGTTGGTCCCAGTGCTTCATATCAGTGACTTACAGCTGCACATCTGGACTCCTGACAGAGCAGAGGGGGAGCTGCAGACAGCCAGGGCACAACACAATGGTAAATCTTAGTGCTTATAAACGTATTAAGCAGGTTATAGGTGAAAGTAGCAGTATATTTGGTGATGGACCAAGATATCCCTCCATTTTCACTCCACTTTTATCTGTTTTATAGATTATTTAAAGAGAATAAATGGGTCTTTGTGCCAATAAACATTTGTCTCTGATAAAATCCTCAGATTATTTTAGCTTGAAAATGGTTATGGTTTGTTATTGAATTGATTATTTAGGTCTGTATGGATTGCATTTGTCAATTCTGAAACCTTTTTAAATTAACCCTCTGGTTTTGAAAATATGAGCAGAGTGACCACCTCCCTGTTCTCCCCACTGAGGTCTCTAGTTTCATATTTAGAGCCTTACCTTTTAAAATTGTTGGTTCCCAATATTTAGCTGCTTCAGTCAAAGGGAAAAGCAGATGTGACTTCTGGTTGTTTGTGTAGCTTTATGTATTTCTCATTGACTGAAATAATCTCATCAAATCAAATAAATTTCCCTTTTGCATCAATAATTTAACAAAAAAAAGTTTATTAAAGTCATAAATATCTGCATAATTACAGCTTTTTTGTTTGATCTTTGGATAAAAAACAATATTTTTCAAGTAACCTTCTTAAAAAGACTTGAATTGATTTGTTTCTGATCTGAACTTTCATGAAATCCACATAAGTGTATCTTAAGCTCCTTACATGTTGGTTTTAACACTATATTTGGTATTTTTTGAAGAATTCTTCTTCTTTTTCATCCACATGAATCCTTCAGTGAACGCTGTAATAATAGAGACCCACTTCCTGTTTTATTGTCTCAAGTATAACCCACTTCCGGTCTGTCAGTATCTAACTGTGGTGGGCTTGGCGCTGCTCGTGAACCGCAGGCTCGCGCCACTTGATGCCCCCACATCCATCCTCCTCACGCGCGCACAGCCACATTCCAGCAGTGCGTCTCATCTTTGACCCCAGAACAGACCGGCCCCAGTCCCAGGAAGACCCGGACCCGGACCCCAGACCCAAACCCGGACCTGGACCAGACAGACCCGGACCTGGACCTGCTGTGGACCGCGCTGCAGAGGCTTCGCTGAAGACGACGCGATGTGAACTGCCTCAGGTGAGCTCCGCGTGAGATGCAGCTGCGAGTGGCGGGAACAGGCGCAGATGTCGTTCGTGCGTAATTTCGCCATTTTAAACGCTTTATTATCGGATTTCCAGGCTCCACGGCGCGGGTCCTGTCATCTGCAGCGCGGGGGAGATGGCTCTGTGTCGCCTTTCCTATTTCCTTGGCATTTAGTCTTAAGTGGCCTTGCTTCTTGTGCTTCTTATTACCTTAGACTTGTGGGTTTTATTTCGTGGGTTAAACGTGAGCGTCGTTAGAGCTGTTTTAGGGACACTTCAGCTTCTGTGAATGTGAAGAAGCCCCTGAACATGTCTCTTTCACTGGAGACAGCGACGGAGCGCACTGTCAGAGCTTCATTATCAAATCCATTCAGCTTCTTCTGAAGGAGAGTGTCCACACAAATGGAAATCCAGTTCTATATTTTCGTATTTTCATTTAGAGCCGGTTTAGTCAGAGTTTGGTCCAGGGTTTAGAACTGAGTCCTGGTTTTAGATTCGATTTCAGGTGAATTCAGGGTTTATTTCTGGTAGAGATCTGCTTTGGTCCAGGTTTAGTTTGGATTTAGACCCGTCTGCTATTGGCTGTTGGTTACACACAGGAAGTAGAACAACAGTCGTGAAATATTGTGGTTATTCTTGCTTCAAATTTACTGTTCATATTAAAGGTATAAAAATAAGTCCTGGTTTAGACTCAGTTTAGTCCTGGTTTAGTCCTGGTTTTAAATCCTGATTTGGACCAGGCTTGATTTTGAATTAGACCTGTTTTATTTGGATTATACATGTTTTTTATGAATCAGTGTTGGTTTAATTTTGATTCAGATCCAGTTTAGTCCTTGTTAAGACCTGGTTAAGTGCTGGTTTGGTCCTGGTTTAGTCCTTGTTAAGACCTGGTTAAGTGCTGGTTTGGTCCTGGTTTAGTCCTTGTTAAGACTTGGTTTAGTCCTGGTTTGGTCCTCGTTTAGTCCTTGTTAAGACCTGGTTTAGTCCTGATTTGGTCCTGGTTTAGTCCTGGTTTGGTCGTACAACTGGTTTAGTCCTGGTTTGGTCCTGGTTTAGTCCTTGTTAAGACCTGGTTTAGTCCTTGTTAAGACCTGGTTTAGTCCTGGTTTGGTCCTGGTTTAGTCCTTGTTAAGACCTGGTTTAGTCCTTGTTAAGACCTGGTTTAGTCCTGGTTTAGACCTGGTTTAATCCTGGTTTAGTCCTGGTTTAGACCTGGTTTAGTCCTTGTTAAGACCTGGTTTAGTCCTTGTTAAGACCTGGTTTAGTCCTGGTTTGGTCCTGGTTTAGTCCTGGTTTGGTCCTGGTTTAGTCCTTGTTAAGACCTGGTTTAGTCCTGGTTTGGTCCTGGTTTAGTCCTGGTTTGGTCCTGGTTTAGTCCTTGTTAAGACCTGGTTTAGTCCTGGTTTAGACCTGGTTTAATCCTGGTTTAGTCCTGGTTTAGACCTGGTTTAGTCCTTGTTAAGACCTGGTTTAGTCCTTGTTAAGACCTGGTTTAGTCCTGGTTTGGTCCTGGTTTAGTCCTGGTTTGGTCCTGGTTTAGTCCTTGTTAAGACCTGGTTTAGTCCTGGTTTGGTCCTGGTTTAGTCCTTGTTAAGACCTGGTTTAGTCCTTGTTAAGACCTGGTTTAGTCCTGGTTTAGACCTGGTTTAATCCTGGTTTAGTCCTGGTTTAGACCTGGTTTAGTCCTTGTTAAGACCTGGTTTAGTCCTTGTTAAGACCTGGTTTAGTCCTGGTTTGGTCCAGAATGCCCCTGGATCGTACAAAGGTTATTATTATTAGAACGTAAAGTAAACGTGAGTCAAATGCTGATAAAACCGTTGACCTCATGCTTCAACAGAAACAGTGATTAAACTCATTATTTAGAGCCACTGTGGATCAAATAAACAGAGGAACAGAGTTTCTTTCTAAACTGAGCCAACACCGTGACCTGTCTTTGTGAGTTTGGATCTTCTGACGCTGCCTTTGAGGATTTCAGGAAATCATAGTTCTTACAGTCTGTGGCCTTTTTCCCCAATTTTTTTTTTTTTTTGCCTCACGGACCAGTTTCATAGATACATTTTTTTCTGATGAACTGTGTATAAAATGCACAACAACAGCATGCATTTTATAGTCTTACAGTTTCATTATTGATTAAATTATTGCAGTTAATAATGCAAATGTAAGTCACTATAATAAAGAGTCAGTGGCTTGTTTCTCAAAATCCTGTCTGTGATGGAGACAGTGTGTTCTTTATGTCCTGTCTACTTCATAATATCGTTTTAGCGACTGTAACTTCTCAAAGATGAGGTTTTTTTTTAATTTTTAGTGATTTTGGAACTCTTCTGCCTTGACTTTTGTGATTGTGTATTGGGGCATGTTAATCAATTGTTGACAGCGCCATCATTTTTAAGTTACTACCTTGTATTTTCTTTAAAATGCAGCTTTATTTTATTTATGTATGTATTTTCCTATGTGATCGTTAGGTCTTTCCCCTTTATTTTATTTTATTTACAACTTTTTTCTAGGTTTAGCATGTAGCGGTGCACGGGAACACTAAGAGATCCAAGTGCAGCAAAGAGGATGCAACAGAAGTAATTTGTCAATGGCTAAGTTCTGTTTTAGTCCTGGTCCAGATCTGAGTAGTCCTTTTCAAAATAAAAGACTCATAAGCTCTGTTTTTACTCGGTTTAGTTTGTAGTGGCGAGTGCTGGAAAGATGATGATTTTCAAAATAAAAGACCCGTAAGATTGTGATATACTGTAGTTATAGTGTTGGCCGATAGCAGATGATCCACGGCCCGGTACTGGTCCGCAGCCCGGTGGTTGGAGACCCCTGAGGCTGTTTTATCCTCATGAGACACTGGACGTAAAGCTGCGTCCGTGTCAGAAAAGCGGTTTAAGTGAGAAGTTTGAGGCTCAGAGGAGGCCGTCTGTGCTGTGCCCGGAGCTGATTCCAGCATGTTTCTAATTCAAGAAGTGTTAATGATAAATGTGTGGGTCGGGATTGTCAGCAGCACCCAGATGATTTGGGTTTTTGTATCTTTCACAGCACGCTCATCCTTCCTCGTCTTCTTCCTCTTCTTCCTCGCGTCGCCTTTACTTTCCTCAGGAGTCGACATCAAAGAGGCGTTATCAGGACCAGGTCTCGGCCTCTGGTCTTTCCGCGATGTTCAGGAACAGGTTTCCAGCCATTTTCAGAAGAAATGGTAAACAACGATTAGCATTAATTAGAGTCTAAATGCAAATACGAGTCCTGCTGCTGCTGCTTTCAAAAACACTGACGACACAGATACAGAGGCTTATATTAAACCTGAACAGGAGCAGGACTGAAATAACACGCTCCTTTACAAACAAATAAAGATGGTATCCTTTTAAATTTACCCAAGAGTAGACCTGAACAACAAACTTATACAGGCTCCATGCAAATATTGCTCCAGGTCACTTTATTCATCTTAGTCTGGAGCGTTTTGATCAGCAGTTCTTTATTTTTATCAATAATCTGTTGATGCTGATCGGTGGTCGACCGCAATTACGTTCAAAACAAGACTTAAAATAGACATAAAATTAAATAGAATAAGAATAAAAGCAGCCTAGGGACCTCTTCTGCTTCCCTTTTATAAAAAAAAAACCAGACCGATTTTTCCTCCAAAATACTAATACATTTCAACAAACTGAAGTTTAGAGCTGAATGTTTATGTTTTTCTCTGTAAAAAGACTGAAAATACACTTTATCTGTTTTATCGGCAGCCATTACTTCCTTATTGGCGTCAGTGTCGACCAATGGGAGCGCTCCTTTTTCCTGAAGTGAGCTGTGATTGGACAAAGCTCAAGTTCTATTAAAAGGAGGTCTTAAGTCTCATTTTTCTGATAAACTTTCCCAACAGTTAAAGATAGTAACAGCAGATATGTGCTGAGTGAGGAGAATGAGTCATGCATGAAAATATATTTACAGTGTGTATGAGATCGAGAGTGAGGCGTTTACAGTCAGCTGTGGGTCTGAGGGTGTGTTTAAAGCCCTGTATTTAACCTGTTACTGTCACTTACCTCCAGACTGTGTTATTGTCTTTTAAACTCATCACATATAGTTTTCTCTCCCGAAAGTCCGCACTAAAAACTCACAAATCCTTCCACAGTATTCATTAGAGTCAGTAACTTTTGGTTTGACTTTACAGTTTTTAAAAGTGGACCCTGACGCTGCGTTCACTGTCGTCCTGTCTCCTGTAGATTCTTTTACTTTGGTGAATGTGTCTCTGTAGTTGAACTGGAGAAATACAATAATCAGACTGGAGCAGGGCCTATAGAGACATGTTATTATTAATTTAGAATGAATATAAACAGATGAAACTCCAAATGCTCTGTTTAAGACATGATTTAACTCACTTTAACGCAGACATCTGTCGTAGTGTAACACGAAAAATAGAGTCGAACAAAACGTAAAACGATGTAATCTATGCTCTTTATGTGTTTTTAAACCTGTCTTTTCCCTCGTTTCTCATTGGATTTGGATCATGCATTACTTAGATTGTTTTAATTGATTATTGCTTCATATTTTTTTATGAACAAGAACCGAGACAGTTTCAAAGACGGGACCTGACGCCGTTGTGTTCCAGTGTCTTTGATTCAGGAAAAATAATGCAGTGGTTTCATTTAAGATTTAAGATGATGCCCGTGAAGTAGAAAAAACTTCTGCTGCTTTATATTTTACAGACGTAGAACTAATGAGAGATACAGTTATTGAAAAAACAGAGAAGCTTTGGAGTTGGACCCCAGCAGGAAGTGATGCGTTGGCCGCACAGCGAGGACAGTACAGATAATAGAGACCTCCCCTGGAGCTAAGACACTGACTCTGAGGGAGACGAGACTTCTGCCGAGATGGGAATGAGGAGACTGGACACTGATGAGGAGCTGGTGTCTGTAACAATTAGGGCTGCAGGATACGATGCAGATAAACTAAGTGCCAGGCTTTCACAGTTTGCTCAGAGCCTTAAATAAAACCGTAGTGCGATCAAGAACAAGTTAGAGACTCCAGAGTTGAAGCTTGTTCACACATAAAACAGTTTACTCTATTATTCTTACGCTTCATCAGATAAAAAGTTGCAGTCTAACGTTGAAGAAAAGACATTAACAGGTTTGCTTATGTATATTTGTCTCATTATCTGGAGTCGTTGGATGATATTAGACCAGTTTCAAGGCCGTTTTAAGAGACTATGACAGTTGTGATATTGAAACCTTTAATTCTGTGATATATTCCATTATTGTGATGAGACAAGAGCAGAAAGAGCCACAAAACACATTTACAAAAGAGCTTCTTTAACAGAACTCTTAATAATGCTGTCAAAATATTCAATAAAACCGTCTCAAAGTCCTTTAACATCATTTATTGAGCAGTGGCACCAGTGTAAACAGTGGAACAGTGAGTTTAAAGCCCAGTTTGTGGAAATGAAAAGTATTTAAAGGTGTTACTGCCCCATGCCTTGATCCTACAGTGAAAGTGAGTTTATATATATATAACACAGTGATCCTTCAGTATCGTTGCTCGTGTTATTCAGTTGTTTTTCATAGATTTTTAACTAAACAGCTGCTGAAGGACACTGGATTCTTTGAGTTTGTTCTAAACCTCGTCCTGCTCCGGGACACTCCACTCACTCCAGTCAAAGTCATGTTTCTTTGGCTATTTTTTGTTCTTTTCTTGTTGAAACATGGTTTAAAAAAAGCCTCGCCTCAGCCTTAAGTTTGCTGTGTTTTCATCCCATTCAATGATTCCGGGATACTATAACTGGTCATTTACGAGGGATATATAAACGTGAAATCCTGAATATTGTCATAACCTGAATAAGGCTTGATTGCATGCAAACACATTCATTTTTGTGCACGGACTTATCCAGACTTACAGTAAAATGCACTCTCTCATGTGTATTATGTGGAGGTGTTACTTTAATTATACGTGTTCTCGAAATGTACCCTTTTCCAATCACCTTTCTATTTTCCGTCAGCTCCAAACAGCCGGCCCTCTGCCTGAATAAACCGACAGCCCCGACACTGATCTATTCAGCGTGAATCTGATGCAGAAAGGCTGTAAAACGATTGTGGGTACAGGGAGTGATTTGTGATTCCATACTTAGAGGAATGACAGACGAAAGGTGCCAATGCTCTGATTCACGCTCCCTTCACTGTCAGCTGGTCATTTCGGTCCCCACCTCCGTCGCACATCCCACCTCTGAGCTGTTCCTTTCTGTCTGCTTTGCTATTGCAGGCTCGGTGTCAAGGCACGTAAAAAAGAAAGAAAATCACAGGCTGGAAAGTCTCAGTCAGATAACGGCAGAGCGGCTCGGAGCAGACGGAAGTAGCTGCGAGAAGAGAGTAAAATGAGAGAGACGGAGAAAACGGGAGATGCCTACGCTCTTCTGCGCTGAACTCTGCTCGAAAGGCTGAGTAGAATTATAAAAGTAAGTGGGCGAAAAAAAAAAAAAGATCCTCTCCGATTCTGACGTAGATCTGTGCTGGTGGGGGCCGTGCAGATGGCGGAACAGAGAGAGAAACGAAGAGTGATACAGTAAAAGAAGGAGCTGCTGAGATTCACTGACTCTGGTTTTCTGTGTGTCACAAATTAAAGCTCACATTTTCTTTCTATTGCCTTTAAGTGAACAGAAACAAAACTATCTTGACGCTGGGCCTCGAAGTCAGGTCAGAAATCACCAGAAGGTCATTCGTCATCAAATAAACTCATCACTTTTAAAGCTATCATGAAAAAACTAGAATAAGTAGAAGATGAATTAATTACTTTGAGTGAAGTGGGCTGGAAATACAGATCAGGAATAATAAATGACTCTGATTGGTCTATTGTTACCACCTCTTTGCATTTCTATTATTTACTACGTCTGCACTGTGAGTTTATCCACTTTTCCCGGACACATAACAAATATATAGATTATCGCTGGAGGTATTCTGGACACGAGAATACAGCAGATGGATTGAAACTACGGAGCAGTTAGACTTTTCAGACTCTGGAAGAGCAGATATTTAATAATATTTGAGCATATTGGTACCTACAGGTCGGGTCAGTCCGGCACGGTTTGGTTGAGTTTCTCCTGAAGAGGCTTGTGTTTCCACTGAGTCCAGAGAGAGAAACGAACTGCTGCAGAAACGAAATAAAATTAAAAATAAAACGTAAATCCTGTTGTAGAAGTGAAAGAAAACATTCAACTGTTTCTGTTTATTCCCATCTTTCTCAACATTAAATTCATAGCTGCAGCAGGTTCCTCTCATTTAGACTTTGGACTTTCTGCTTGTGTTTAATGCAGTGTAGACGATAAATACAATGTTTAAATTCATGAAGCGACACTGACCGCGTTTAAAACCACCAACAGCTTTCGGGAAAAGTACAAAAATGATCATGTTTTCTGTTTAAATATGGCAAACAAGGAGGAATTTATTTGAAAAACATTTAAGTTTACTTTCGTTTCTCGTTTTTGTCTCGATTATGAGGATTATCTATCAGTCAGATCCAGATGTACATCCAGTTTAGCTCCACCTTTTCCAAAGCGAACCATAAAACTGGACCCGAGGTGACCCCAAAGTGTTACAGAACTGTTTGGGGACACTTTGGACTCTTTTTGTTGGAAATGCACCAGAACTGATCTGATCCAGTGGAAACAAGTTTTTTTTGTCCTTGATTTGTTGGCGAACTTTTCTGTGCATCCATCGTTTTGATTGTTGATGCATCATTGTTGTTACAGTGACATCAGTAAAGCCGTTCAGAGCTAGATTTAAGATGAAACATTCTTATTTGGCCTGATCCAACTGAATTAGTCGATTTAACTGTTCAACAACAAGCAGCGCCAACTTGAAACTTGAAAGAGAAAACAAAAGAGGGATGGAGTTTAGTCCAGTTTGTGTTGCAAAGATGATTTAAAGCTACAATATATGACTTTAACACCAGTAATTTGTAATTTGTCAGTGATGGTCTGAGTGTGAAAGTGGCTCCAAGCATCAGGCCATCATCTCTCAGTGACAAAAGTGTAGCTCAGGTCCTCAAATGTTCTCCCAGACAGGACAGATACTTACAAATCTAACATTAGAGATGGTTCCTGGAAACAGCAGAAGTGGACGGTTGCTGTTGCTGCTCAGAGAGAGGTGTTGGAGACGGTGCTGTTGCCTGTGGATACTATGTCATGTAGGCTGCCTCCATCTCCTCGGAGCACAGAGAGGACAGTAATATCAGCTCTTCTGGTTTCACAAATAAAACCCACCGTCTCTCATTAAAATCTGTAAAATCTGTACCGTATCTGAGAGTTGAATGACAGCGGCGCAGTTGCATTCAAGAAAGCGCTCCAGAGTCTTTACCCTTAAATCGTGACGTGACTTTCTTGTTTTTTTCAGCTCTCTGCAACAGTAAAGTGCACTTTTGATGTTTAGTATCCACAGTGAGCCATGGTCCAGACCGGTGTGCTGTTTATTTGTGAATGTGGTGCTGAAAAAAAATAAAAAATCCATCTTGTAGTGCACAGATAATGAAAACTAACACCTACCAGGAAATTCAGTCTTAAAATAAAAGTAAATAATTCAAATTCAGTAAATAAAAGTAAATATTTATTAAAAATATATTTACTTTTATTTTTCTATTTAAATTAATTAATTAATTAATTTATTTTTTTTACTTTATTTATTGTAAAAAAAAAAAAGCTGTAAAAACCTACCAGTAAAATAAGTCCTGAAATAAAAGTAAATATTTATTTAAAATATATTTACTTTAATTTTTTTATTTAAATTTATTTATTTTTATTTTTATTTTTATTTTTTTTATTTATTGTTAAAAAAATAGCTGTAAAACCCTACCAGTAAAATG
Organism: Rhyacichthys aspro; assembly: GCA_036850595.1. Taxonomy (NCBI): domain Eukaryota; kingdom Metazoa; phylum Chordata; class Actinopteri; order Gobiiformes; family Rhyacichthyidae; genus Rhyacichthys; species Rhyacichthys aspro. The sequence goes on along the minus strand of CM072164.1, from coordinate 2,165,259 downwards.
AGTCCCATTCAGATGAAGGTGACAAGTGTATGTTTGGTTAGAGCTGGTAAAGGCTACTCAAAAACATAATGAAACCTAAGGCCCACACATTTGTTGCTAATTGAGAGTTTCAGCTCATACTGTGTCTCTGTCGGGTCAGTTTAGTGGTGGGCTTGAGTTCACACAAGGTAGAGTTCAATGAGGCCGCACAGGTAAGAAAAAGAAAAATTAACCAGTTGTGAGCAGAAAGAGAGAGTAATTTCAGAGCCTGAAGGAAACTGTGGTGATTTGGCAGGAATAAAGAGTCCTGTTGGATGAGAATATGAATATCAACAATAGCATTTTGTGAAAGAGCTGTAATTACAGGAGATTTGGGTAGATTCACATTCAAAAAGGAAAAGAGAGGAAAAGAATGGCTGGCTGCAAAAAGAGTGTCATAAAAAGAGAAGAAAAGAGGCTTTAAACAGAAAGCGTAAGAGACTATATGAATACATTGGTCAGAGATGGACCAAGAGACTGTACTCGTGATAAAGTGGGAAGATGTTGCTCTGGAAATGGTTGATTTATGGAAAAAATGCAGTGTATATTTTAATATGTCCTGCTAGACTCCAGAAATAGGTGAAAAAATAGCTTACCAAACAAAATAATCTGTTCGAACTAGATTTAGTTTTCTTCTTCAGGTTTATTTGCAGAATACTGAGGCAAAGAATCTTTACATGTGTATGATTGTACCTGATATTTTTCTTCTCGTTGTGAAAATTGTTTAAACCCAAATAGTTTATTGTAAAATCAGTCATTAGTGAATAGTCTTTCTGATCCATCTACTGTTTATTCTAAGGGATTGTAATAGATGAGAACCTCTATTCAGGAACAGAAAACCTTACTCTAACAAGGAGCGCTCCCATTGGTCGACACTTGTCACATGACGTTCCAGGAAGTTTAATAGCTGCAGATAAAGTGTATTTTCAGCTGAATATGTCTTTTAACAGAGAAACAGCTGAAAAAAGAAAAGCATCAACAGAGAAAAGGGAGGCAACGTAAAACACAGATAAATACTGTCAATTCAATCACGTAATGTTTAACGAGGAGGAGATAATTGTCGTCCTGACGCTGAAGTCACAGCTAAGCTAACGCTAAACTCTAAACTTCAGTTTGGTCAAATGGATTAGTATTTTGGAGGAAAAACTGGTGATCAGGAAGTGCATCTGATATAAAAACATGCCAAACTAAACTAAACTTAGTGTGGTGACCCTTATTTTTAATACAATCAGTCCTTTTAAGTGTATTGTTGTTAACAGTAAATCTCAAATTAGCTCTTATCCATCGCTGAATGTGTCACAGTTAAACCTAGATCATCTGACTTTGTTGTAGCAACGATTACAAGACATTTATTGTAAAATAGAACCAAGTGTATAAATGTGGTTTTGTGAATCAGTTTTGTTTCAAACCACGGAACAGACAAATATAACCCGGTAGAACTACCTTCCCACACACACCTGACTGGTTTATTGGCAAAGTGTGAAAGTAAAAAAAACATCATGTCCATGCAAGATAATGATCCGGTTCACACAAAATGACTACCATGTAACATATTCACTTTTTTATAACTTTAGGGGCTCAGTAGACTCCTCTCCTTTATGCTGTTATACTAGATGTCCATATGTTGCTAGTCTTTATTATCCATCATTAGTTTATTGTTGATTATTCAGGTCTGTGTTTAACAAACGTCCAAACCTGATGTGTCTCTAGAACCGCTCGCTCGATACTGATCCGCTTTTACTGCACCGACCGATAGCACTTCCAAACCTTGTTCTTTCTAATTATCCTGATGAAGAGACGTGTGGTGGTGTTTGTCGTCGAGTGGGGGAAGCCAGCCAGTTACCTGTCTGTCTGTACCTGCCTCTGAGAGTGACTCAAAGCCTTTTTGTTCGACACTTTCTATTTGGCCAAAAATAACCTGATCCTAGTTCTCCATCCTCCTACACACAATATCAATGCCTCCTATGCCTCTCCAGCAAGAAGTGGACAGATACAGCCGCCGGTCTTTTACCTTTTTACACGAAATCTTTATGTATGATTATGCAAATGAACTGCTGTTTAAAAGGAGTCACCATCTGTAATAATACAGTCAGGGCCATGTGCAGAATTAAGCTCATTGAGGTGATTCAGTCCTAAATTTACTCCTGGTTTAGCCTTGATTTAGTTTTAATTTAGCTCCAGTTTTGACAATATATCGCATGTATCGTCATCGGATCGTTTTTCTCGTGTAATAAATTATCGCGATACAGATACATATCGTGATATTTATATTAAAGGATATTTTTTGCTGTAAAAGTGCTGTTGTGGATGAAGACATGTGGGAGTTAAGAGTAAAAGAAGGACTCAGCGTAAACTAAAAGCATGTTATAGGGCTGTCTTTCCACTATTTTCACAGATATCATCAATTATTTTTATTTCACGAATCGTTGTATCGTGATATTGTGATATTGTTATCGCGGACAGTGTATTAAAAATCGTATCACGTGGAATAATGTGATTCCCACTTCTAGTTTTGACTTGTGGACATGTATTTTGTTTATATCGAAAGACGTTTATGTCTAAAAAGTATCCAAATATCTCAGGTCTTATTGTTAGTGCACGTTTTTCTGATTTTGCGCAGCCCCAGACCGGACTTCTTTTGTTTTGTTTTTGTTTTATTGTAATTGCATTGTAGACATTTAGGAGAAAACAATTTAAATAAATAAATCTCGAAACTAGATCACAAAATACATATAACAAGATATATTTTGCTCATTAACATCAAATATAAATGTCTTAAAATGCACAATTATCCAGAATATGTTTAAAATATGCATAACAAGCTGTTTTTTGGCTCTCAGTGTAGGTCCTGTGTTGGCATAGGTTACCTCGAGGTGCTCCAATTTCCCTTTTCACCAAAAGCCAGGACTCTCTGCAAATGGGATTAGTAATACCAGTGGGATCTGGATGAATAAAGGTCAATTAAACAATAAATAACCCTTTAACTTTTTTGGATATGCACCAAAGTCTGTTGCTGCCCATTAAAAATAGGATTAGTGTCTTAATATTTGCGTTTTTATATAATATATGTCAAAGTTACACAGTAGAGAGGATAATTTTCTTCCTTCTTCGTTAAGGAACCATTATAATTACATATCATAGAGAATAAAATATAGATAGTTACATATAATATAGTTGTGCAATCAAAAACCAAACCCCAGTGATTATACTCATATTAAACCTTGTATAGGTCTGTGTCTGATCTAAAACTGACACTGGGACAAGGTTTTTTCAGCTTCAAGAGAGAAGATGGTTGAAAATGTGAAGCAGATGAGTTTATTTGACCTTTAAAGCCAATTGAAAACCTGCTGGTGGTAAATTCAGCCATTACACTACATTTACATATTCACAGGAGTGCACTTAAAAAAAAAAAAAAGGCATAATAATCAGTTTTTTCACACAATGCTGTCTGTTTGCTGGAATAAATAAATCAGTTACATGTTTTCTGTTACAATGATTAGGAAAATTAAATGCTTTTAATTAAAAATTCCCAAATTATATCTTGTGCAAGGCTAGAAATATACATTCGCATGAAAATCTAACAAATCTTTTTCCCTTTTTGTTGTAAATTCTGTGGTTTATTAGATTTGATGTCTGAATTAGGAAGGCTACTCATGTTTTATGCTCAGGTTACTTTCATGTTATACTCAATGCAAATTAAAATGAATTATGGAAACGAT